>CAUYUJ010018442.1:20000-90000 GCA_963575745.1 Prorocentrum cordatum
CGCATGCGCGGTCCAAAACGCGCCAAAAGTTTACGGCCCGAATGACATGTTTCAAACATATAACAAATGGCGTATCTTTCGCTTCATGGTATGCACGGCGCTATCCGGCGCCGGAAGATGCCCCGGCCCCGGATGCGAAAACTTAGTCTTAGGGTGCAGCGGAATCGCCCGGCCCCGGGTCTCCGATAATCCGAGACGTAGAGCCACCCGGCAGGCCACATTCTGGAGGGCCGGATGCAACTGTAGGCCACTTCGTGCTCTTCCATTTCCCAGAACTCCATTCCCGGGCCACATTTTGGATGCCCGGAGCCAACTGTAGGCCACTTCGTGCTCTTCCATTTCCCAGAACTCCATTCCCGGGCCACATTTTGGATGCCCGGAGCCAACTGTAGGCCACTTCGTGCTCTTCCATTTCCCAGAACTCCATTCCCGGGCCACATTTTGGATGCCCGGAGCCAACTGTAGGCCACTTCGTGCTCTTCGACTTCCCAGAACTCCATTCCCGGGCCACATTTTGGATTCCCGGAGCCAACTGTAGGCCACTTCGTGGTCTTCGAGTTCCCAGAACTCCATTCCTGGGCATGATTTTGAATGCCCGGAGCCAACTGTCGGCCACTTCGTGTTCTTCTAGTTCCCAGAACTCCATTCCTGGGCCACATTTTGAATGCTGAGGCAGGCTGATGCTGCGGCCGAGGCAGGCTGAGGCTGAGGCAGGCTGAGGCTGAGGCCGAGGCTGAAGGCAGACTGAGGCTGAGGCTGAAGCAGACTGAGGCTGAGGCTGAGGCAGGCTGAGGATGAGGCTGAGGCAGGCTGATGCTGAGGCAGGCTGAGGCTGAGGCTGAGGCTGAGGCTGAGGCTGAGGCTGATGCAGGCTGAGGCTGAGGCAGGCTGAGGCTGACGCCGAGGCTGAAGGCAGACTGAGGCTGAGGCTGAAGCAGGCTGAGGCTGAGGCTGAGGCAGGCTGAGGCTGAGGCAGGCTGAGGCTGAGGCAGGCTGAGGCTGAGGCTGTGACTGCGACTGCCGTTGCCGCTGCGACTGTCATCGCGAATGCGACTACGACTGCGAGTACAGCAGAATTCTACAACTGGATTTTCATCTGAATCTTAAGGGGAATGCTTTCAGATATGCTTCTACACATCGCTGTTAGGTTGCTTTGCCGGGATAATTACCTAACAGCGAAGACTGATAGGTTTCTAGTGGGATCAATAGAGAGCAGCAGATCACTCCACAGGGGGGTCCGGGCAGGTGTTGGGAGTTGCCGGGCGGCAGGTGCCGGGCTCGTTTTTCACCAACAGTCACACACTTCGTGCTCTTCGACTTCCAGAACTCCATTCCCAGGCCACATTCTCAATACTCGGATGCAACAGTCACACACTTCGTGCTCTTCGAGATCCCAGAACGCCATTACCGGGCACGACTTTCTGGAGGGCGGGATTCAACAGTCACAACACACTCGTGCTCTTCGAGTCCAGAAATCCATTCCGGGCCACATTGACATTGGAGGGGACCCCGGAAAACGCCAACAGTCCCAAACTTCGTGGTCTTCGAGTTCCCAGAACTCCATTCCCGGGGCACATTTTGGATGCCCGGAGCCAACTGTAGGCCACTTCGTGGTCTTCGAGTTCCCAGAACTCCATTCCCGGGCCACATTTTGGATGCCCGGAGCCAACTGTAGGCCAATTCGTGGTCTTCGAGTTCCCAGAACTCCATTCCCGGGCCACATTTTGGATGCCCGGAGCCAACTGTAGGCCACTTCGTGCTCTTGGACTTCCCAGACTTCCATTCCTGGGTATGATTTTGAATGCCCTGAGCAAACTGTAAGCCACTTCGTGTTCTTCGAGTTCCCAGAATTCCATTCCCTGGCCACATTTTGAATGCTGAGGCAGGCTGATGCTGAGGCTGAGGCAGGTTGAGGCAGGCTGAGGCTGAGGCCGAAGCTGAAGGCAGACTCAGGCTGAGGCTGATGCAGGCTGAGGCTGAGGCTAAAGCAGGCTGAGGCTGATGCAGGCTGAGGCTGAGGCAGGCTGAGGCTGAGGCTGAGGCTGATGCAGGCTGAGGCCGAGGCAGGCTGAGACTGAAGCCGAGGCTGAAGGCAGATTGAGGCTGAGGCTGAAGCAGGCCGAGGCTGAGGCTGAGGCTGAGGCAGGCTGAGGCTGAGGCTGAGGCAGGCTGATGCTGAGGCAGGCTGAGGCTGAGGCTGATGCAGGCTGAGGCTGAGGCAGGCCGATGCCGAGGCCGAGGCTGAAGGCAGACTGAGGCTGAGGCTGAAGCAGGCTGAGGCTGAGGCTGAGGCAGGCTGAGGCTGAGGCTGAGGCTGAGGCAGGCTGAGGCTGAGGCAGGCTGAGGCTGAGGCTGATGCAGGCTGAGGCAGAGGCAGGCTGAGACTGAAGCCGAGGCTGAAGGCAGACTGAGGCTGAGGCTGAAGCAGGCCGAGGCTGAGGCAGAGGCAGGCTGAGGCTGCGGCTGAGGCAGGCTGATGCTGAGGCAGGCTGAGGCTGAGGCTGAGGCTGATGCAGGCCGCGGCTGAGGCAGCCTGAGGCTGAGGCCGAGGCTGAAGGCAGACTGAGGCTGAGGCTGAAGCAGGCTGAGGCTGAGGCTGAGGCAGGCTGAGGCTGAGGCTGAGGCAGGCTGGCCGCTGTCCAGCTGAGGATGAGGAGGCTGAAGCAGGCCGGGCCTGAGGCTGAGGCAGCCTGAGGCTGAGGCCGAGGCTGAAGGCAGACTGAGGCTGAGGCTGAAGCAGGCTGAGGCTGAGGCTGAGGCAGGCTGAGGCTGAGGCTGAGGCAGGCTGATGCTGAGGCAGGCTGAGGCTGAGGCTGAGGCTGAGGCAGGCTGAGGCTGAGGCCGAGGCTAAGGCAGACTGATGCTGAGGCTGAAGCAAGCCTTGGCTTGAGGCGAGGCTGAGGCCTGATGATGAGGCTGAGGCTGGCTGATGCTGAGGCATAGGCTGAGGCAGAGGCCGAGGGCAGGCTCAGGCGTGAGGCCAGGCTGAGGCTTCAGACTGAGGCTGAGGCAGGCTGAAGCAGGCTGAGGCTGAGGCAGGCTGAGGCTGAGGCTGAGGCAGGCTGATGCTGAGGCAGGCTGAGGCTGAGGCTGAGGCTGATGCAGGCTGAGGCTGAGGCAGGCTGAGGCTGAGGCCGAGGCTGAGGCAGACTGATGCTGAGGCTGAAGCAGGCTGAGGCTGAGGCTGAGGCAGGCTGAGGCTGCGGCTGAGGCAGGCTGATGCTGAGGCTGAGGCTGATGCAGGCAGAGGCTGAGGCAGGCCGAGGCTGAGGCCGAGGCTGAAGGCAGACTGAGGCTGAGGCTGAAGCAGGCTGAGGCTGAGGCTAAGGCTGAGGCTGAGGCTGAGGCTGAGGCTGGCTGATGCTGAGGCAGGCTGAGGCTGAGGCTGAGGCTGAGGCAGGTTCAGGCTGAGGCAGGCTGAGGCTGAGGCCGAGGCTGCAGGCAGACTGAGGCTGATGCAGGAGCAGGCTGAGGCTGAGGCTGAGGCAGGCTGAAGCTGAGGCTGAGGCTGATGCTGAGGCAGGCTGAGGCTGAGGCTGAGGCTAATGCAGGCCACTGCGACTGTCATCGCGAATGCGACTACGACTGCGAGAACAGCAGAACTCTACAACTGGATTCTCATCTGAATCTTAAGGGGGATGCTTCCAGATATGCTCCTACACATCGCTGTTAGGTTGCTTTGCCGGGATACTATGGGGGATAGTTTTATTTGTGTGTATTTATTTGTGTGTCCTGGGGCCCCTTGAAATTGGGCGGAGGAGGAGGATGAATGGGGAGGAGCAGGAACAGGAGGAGGAGGACAACGAGTCCGCTCGGGGGCCCTCTTGGGGCCTCGTGGGTCCTACACCTTAGGCGATGCTTAAGAAAACTTAATTTTTCGGCCAGACTCTCGATGATTCCTAATGTTTCCATGTAAATCCTAAGATTTGAATGGAAATTTTGGGTTTTTATTCAAGTTCTGAGACTCTGAATTTCTTAACCCATGATTTCTTAAGCATTTCGCAGGGTGTAGGGGCTTCTTGGGGGCCTCTGATGTCCTCTTGGGGACCTCCTGAGACCTCTTGGGGCCTGATGGGGGCGCCTGGGGGCCTAGAAAGGGCCGCTTGGTTTTCGGAGGCGGGCGACTACTCGGTTACGGAATCCGACTATCTTTGCTCGTCTTTTTTACGACGTTCGTGTTCAGCTCACGAGCCTGATTCAAGCTCGCATCGAGATACAAGGCCAATTGACAACTATTACATTTGAGTGAAAGAACTCTAGATACTTTGCGTAACCCAACCGTCTCATCCAGACACGATGCCCAGACGAGTTGCCCTGATCAGGGATGTGGAGGAGCACTCAGTGAAAGAAAGGCTGGATAAGACGTCATACCCCACGATGGGGAGCATGGAGGAGGAATCGGAGGAGTGGGGAGAGGGGGAGGGGGAGGGGAAGGAAGGAGGAGAAATAGGCGGATGAGGAAGTGGAGGTCGAGGAGGAAGAGGAGGAGGAGGAGGCCGAGCAGAATGACCAGAGGCTTCTTGGATGCCCTTCGGGGTCTCTTCGCCAAAAGAGGCCCCAAGAGCACCCCAAACGGCCCCCAAGAGGCCTCCCAAACATACCGGTGCATAGCAATGGACCGCCTAGCTTATCGTGGCATCGTAGCGTTGCATGACATGACATGGCACGGAACAGCACGATAGAGCTAACCGTGTCAGCGCATATCACAAGATGGTTCAGCATGCCACAGCATTGCATTTTGTAGCAGTGCCTGGCTGAGCCTAGCACTGCACGTTATGACGTAAGATTGCCTAGCATGGCATTGCATCTCATGACACGTCGTGGCGTACAATGGCATTCCAATGCACATACATTAATCAAACAGCACCGTACTGCTCTGCACAACAGTAAACAGAAATCATGCAAATCTCATACCGCTATTGTTGTTATTATTGTCGTCCTGTTTATTCCTAGCAGCTCATAACGTGGCATAGCATTGCATTGCAATGCGTAGCCTGGCATGCCGTGTCTGTGCATTACCATGTAACGCGGTAGCATCGCTCTTCCTAGGGAACATAGCATGCTATGGCTCAGCGTATCATCCCATGTATTATCATAGCATGTCACAGCATGGCATGGCATGCAATGCCCACAGTAGAGTAAATCATAAAATTGCATTGCATACTGCATCGTGACATTGCGCTTCATAGCATAGCATGGTTTTTTCATGGCATTCCATAGCATATTGCAACATGGTGCTGTAGCGCTGCATTGCTCTTGGCCCATATCTTGGCGACAGATCACCGGTCGACCTGTCGATGAGAGCGGAGGAGGAAGGAGGCATGAGGAAACATAATGTTGACCTCATTATTCATGACCGTCTCACTACGGGCAACACTCGAGCAGCTAGAACCTACTCGCGCGCGAAGCGCGCGCGATAGTTCTATATATATACATATACATATATACATATGTAATATGCCGGGGTACCGGGGGCCCGGGCCCCTGGCCAGCACACCCTCCCGGATTTCCCTCCCCCTTTTGGCCCACGACAGTTTTGACTCCCTCCGGGGCCGTCAGGGCCTCCCCCCCGCCGCTCAAAGCAGTTCCGGGGAACACAACTGAGCGACCAGAGCAGCCCAACAGGACCCAAGACGCTTTAGGATGGTCTCAAGACGGCTGAAAAGTCCCCAAGAGGCCCCAAAGGTTCCCCGAGAAGGCTCCAAGATGCTCTCCAAGAGGGCCCAGATGGCCAAAGTTGCCCCTTTCTTTCCGGAAAATGTATATTTTAGCACATGTGCTTCTTAGATTTAAACCCCAAGACGGCCCAAGAGGCCCCAAAGATCGCTCTCAAACGGCCCAAGAGGCCGTCAAGAGAGTCCGAGGACGATCCAAGAGAGCCCCAGGACGGTCCAAGATGCGCCCAGAACGGTCCTAGATGGCCCCAAGAGAAGCCCACGAGGGGGAACTCAAACTAACATGTCGATCCCTCCACTCCAAGTGGACCCCCTTGACCGCCAGCAGGCCCGCAAGAGGCCCAAAAGAGACCCCAAGAAGCCCCCAAACAGCCCCCCAGAGGCTTCAAAACTGGCTCCAAGAGGCGCCCGAGAAGCATGCCAAGAAACCCAAGCAGGTACGTATTCAAGAAGCCCCTGACCCACAGCCCTTGCACGGTGGCGGTACGAGCCCAAGGCCAGTAGACCTGGCCCGGCACAGAAACGGAAAGAGCGCTTCAGAAACAGGAACCGAAATTACTCACACCACCGTTCGTACTGGGAGCCTTGGCGTTGAGAGCTTGTTACGTCACCCCTCGCTCTTGGGAGCCTTGGTGTTCAGAGATTGTTGCGTTGCCGTCCGTTCCTGAGCCTTGGCTGGGCCTTGGTGTCAGGAACTTGTTACGTCACCGCTCTCTGCTGGGAGCCTTGGTCTTATCAGCTTGTTTACGTCACCGTTCGCTCTTGGGAGCCTTGGTGTGAAGAGCTTTTTGCGTTACCGATCGCTCTCTATTTGGCGTCTCTGGGCCTTCTTGGGAGTCCTATTGGGGCCCTTGTCGGGCCCTTTTGGAGGCCTCTTGGGAACCTCTTGGGGGCCTGTTGGGGCTTCTTGGGGGGCTCTGGGGGCCTCCTGGGAGCTTCTTGGGGCGAAAGGCTAGACATTTCGGTTCGTGGTCCCCCTCTCGGGGCCGTCTTGGGGGCCCTCTTGGGCCGTTTTTGGGGCCTCTTGGGAGCCTCTTGGACCGTCTTGGGGCGGTCTTGGGAGCCTCTTGGAGCGTCGTCAACGCCGTGAAAGCCGACAAAGCGCACATGCTAAACATATACGTTTTCCTTCTTGGAAAATCTATGATTTCGACTTCTTGGGGCCCTCTTGGGACGCCCCTTGGGGGCCTCTTGGGGGCCTCTTGGGCCGTCTTGGGCGGTCTTGGGCTCTCTTGGAGCGCTCTTGGGCCGTCTTGGGGGGGAACCCGAAAAACATGCAAAAACTCTGGGAAAACCCGAAAACTGCCATTAACACGCAGGTCAGCACGCTTCGCCCCTCCCCTGGAACCCCTCCCTTTAGGGCTTCGCCCACACCAGAACGTCATCACTCGTACCTCGCTCTTTCCGTTACCTGGGCCGGCACGGAAACGGAAAGAGCGTTTCAGAAACAGAAACCGAAATTAATCACACCACCGTTCGTATTGGGAGCCTTGGCGTTGAGAGCTTGTTACGTCACCTCTCGCTCTTGGGAGCCTTGGTGTTCAGAGATTGTTGCGTTGCCGTCCGCTCCTGAGCCTTGGCTGGGCCTTGGTGTCAGGAACTTGTTACGTCACCGCTCTCTGCTGGGAGCCTTGGTCTTATCAGCTTGTTTACGTCACCGTTCGCTCTTGGGAGCATTGGTGTGAAAGGCTTTTTGCGTTACCGATCGCTCTCTATTTGGCGTCTCTGGGCTTTCTTGGGAGCCCTATTGGGGCCCTTGTCGGGCCCTTTTGGAGGCCTCTTGGGAACCTCTTGGGGGCCTCTTGGGGCTTCTTGGGGGGCTCCTGGGAGCTTCTTGGGGCGAAAGGCTAGACATTTCGCTTCGTGGTCCCCCTCTCGGGGCCATCTTGGGGCCCTCTGGGGCCGTCTTGGGCGCCTCTTGGGCCGTCTTGGCGCCCTCTTGGGCCGTTTTGGGGGCCTCTCGGGAGCCTCTTGGGCCGTCTTGGGGCGGTCTTGGGGGCCTCTTGGAGCGTCTTCAACGCACTGCAAGCCGAAAAGCCTTGTATGCTAAAAATGTACCCTTTCCCATAGGAAATCAATGATTTTCGACTCCCGGTGGCCTCTTGGGACGCCTCTTGGGGGCCTCTTGGGGCTTCTTGGGGGGCTCTGGGGGCCTCCTGGGAGCGTCTTGAGGCGAAAGGCTAGACATTTCGGTTCGTGGTCCCCCTCTCGGGGCCGTCTTGGGGGCCCTCTTGGGCCGTTTTTGGGGCCTCTTGGGAGCCTCTTGGACCGTCTTGGGGCGGTCTTGGGGGCCTCTTGGAGCGTCGTCAACGCCGTGAAAGCCGACAAAGCGCACATGCTAAAAGTATATGTTTCCTTCGGGAAATCTATGATCTCGGCCTCTTGGGGCCCTCTTGGGACGCCCCTTGGGCGCCTCTTGGGGGCCTCTTGGGGGCCTCTTGGGCCGTCTTGGCGCCTCTTGGGCCGTCTTTGGGCCCCTCTTGGCCGTTTTGGGGGGAAGGCCTCGTTGGAGCCTCTTGGGCCGTCTTCTTGGGGCGGTCTTGGGGCACACTTGGAGAGATCGTCACGCCCGTGAAAGCGACAAAGCGCACATGCTAAAGTAATGTTTCATTTCGGGAAATCAAATGATCTCGGCCCATCTTGGGGCACCTCTTGGTCTTTGGACGCCCCTTGGTCGCCTCTTGGGGGCCTCTTGGGGCCTCTTGGGGGGCCGTCTTGGGCGGTCTGGGCTCTCTGGAAGGGGGGGCGCCTTGGGAGGGCCGTCTTGGGGGGGAACCCGAAAAACATGCAAAAACCCGCGGGAAAACCCGAAAACGACCATTAACACCCAAATGCGCACGCTACCCCCCTCCCCTGGAACCCCTCCCTTTAGGGCTTCGCCCACACCAGAACGTCATCACTCGTACCTCGCTCTTTCCGTTACCTGGGCCGGCACGGAAAAGGAAAGAGCGTTTCAGAAACAGAAACCGAAATTACTCACACCACCGTTCGTACTGGAAGCCTTGGCGTTGAGAGCTTGCTTCCCTCGCTCTTGGGAGCCTTGGTGTTCAGAGATTGTTGCGTTGCCGTCCGTTCCTGAGCCTTGGCTGGGCCTTCGTGTCAGGAACTTGTTACGTCACCGCTCTCTGCTGGGAGCCTTGGTCTTATCAGCTTGTTTACGTCACCGTTCGCTCTTGGGAGCATTGGTGTGAAAGGCTTTTTGCGTTACCGATCGCTCTCTATTTGGCGTCTCTGGGCTTTCTTGGGAGTCCTATTGGGGCCCTTGTCGGGCCCTTTTGGAGGCCTCTTGGGAACCTCTTGGGGGCCTCTTGGGGCTTCTTGGGGGGCTCCTGGGGGCCTCCTGGGAGCTTCTTGGTGTAACAGTCTTCTGTGTGGCCGCCGGGCCCGCCGGGCCCCCCAGGCCGGCCCGCCAGACCCGCCGGGCCCGCCGGGCCCGCCAAGCTGGCCAGGTTCGCCGGGCCTGCCGGGCCCGCCAGCCCCCCCGGGCCCGCCGGGCCTGCCGGGCCCGCTGGGCCCGACGGGTTTGCCGGGCCCGCCGGGTCTGCCGGGCTTGCCGGGCCCGCGGGCCCGCCGGGCCCGCCGGGCTCGCCAAGCTCGCCGGGCTTGCCGGCCTCACCGGGCTCGCCAGGCCCGCCGGCCAGGCCCACCCTCACTGGGGCTCGCTGGGCCCCTCTCCTCCTCCTCCTCTCCCCCTCATCCCAGTTCCTCCTCCTCTTCCTCCCCTCCTCCTTCTCGTCGTCGTCGTCGTCGTCGTCCTCCTCCTCCTCCTCCCTCTCCTCCTCTTCTCCCCTCCGCCTCCTCTCCTCCTCGTCCTCGTCGTTGTCGTCGTCGTCGTCGTCCGTCCTCCTCCTTCTCTCCTCCTCCTCCTCCTTCCTCCTCCCCTCCTCCCCTCCTCATCCTCTCCTCCTCCCCTCCCCCTCCTCCTCCTCCGCCTCCTCCTCCTCCCATCCTCTTGCTTATGCCATACTCATCGCCATCATCGTCAGCGTCATCAACATCGTCTTGGCGGTAGTTGGAGCACCCACTCGGTAAATCCCACCAGCCCTCTGGGCGTAGGTGGTTTAGAGAGTTTCCGCTTCCACCCCCTTTCTTCCCCTTCGGGGAGGGCTTTACCCCTCCCCCGACCCCCTCCCCTGGACCTGGACGGGGGCGGTCGCGAGGTGTCAGACGGTACTTTCTCGCCTTTTCGCTTCCGATGGCCATCCGAAGCCTCAAGATGGCTCCAAGATTGCCCAAGAGGGGCCTTAGAGCGCCCCAAGACGGCCCCAAGAGCGCCCAAGAGCGCTCCAAGAGCGGCCCAAGAGGGCCCCGAGAGGCGATTTTAGAGGCTCTAGAGGGGCGACGCTAATTACCACCGTCCCCTTCGTTGATCGATCTTCTCCGAGATGGCCTCAAGACGCGCCCAGGAGGCCCTAAGAGGCGCCAGCATGGCAAGAGGCTCTCCCGAGGCACTGAAGACGCCCAAGAACTCCCCAGGACGGCAAGAGACCCCCCAGACGTTCCAAAATGCCCCCAAGAAGCGCCCAAGAGGCTCCGAAAAGGCATTCAAGAGACCTCTGGCCTTTTTGCTCGCCCTCCCCCTCCTCCTGCTCTTCTTTCCTCCTCCTACTATTTTTCTCCTCCTTTTCCTCCTCCTCCTCCTGCTCCTCCTCCTCCTCCTCCTCCTCCTCCTCCGCTTCAGCCTCCTCCTCCTCCTCCTCATCCCTCCTCTCTCCTCCCCCTCCCTCACCTCCTCCTTGCCCACTTTCTCCTCGTCCTTCCTCCTCAGAAAGAATTCCACAAGGGCCGGCGACCCGGCAGCGACCCACCCGGCGACCCGGCGACCCGGCGACCCGGCGATCCGGCGACCCGGCGACCCGGCGACCCGGCGACCCCCGAGGCTCCAGAACTGCAGAATAGTAAAGGTTCATGTAGATTTGTACAGGTAGCCCACGTTTCCAGATGGAATCTAAAGATAATTGTAGAATCTGGTTGTAAAACATCGCTTTGCATGTTTAATTCTAAAGGTTTCCTTTATGTGTCCAGGTTTGCTTTACATTGTCATTATACAAGTAGCAAGCAACTTATCGAACTTGCTAACAACTACAACATCGTTTGCATAAGGGGTATTGTAGCACGCTTGGTTTGGTGTTCAGAGATTGTTGCGTTGCCGCCCGTTCCTCAGCCTTGGCTGGGCCTTGGTGTCAGGAACCTGTTACGTCGACGCTCTCTGCTGGGAGCCTTGGTCTTATCAGCTTGTTCACGTCACCGTTCGCTCTTGGGAGCCTTGGTGTGAAGATCTTTTTGCGTTACCGATCGCTCTTGATTTGGCTTCTCTGGGCCTTCTTGGGAGTCCTATTGCGGCCCTTTTTGAGCCCCCTTGGGGGCCTCTTGGGGGCGCCTTGGGCTCTTGGGGGCCTCTTGGGGCTTCTTGGGGGGCTCTTGGGGCCTCCTGGGAGCATCTTGGGGGAAAGGCTAGACTTTGCGGTTCGTGGTCTCCCTCTTGGGGCCGCCTTGGGGCCCTCTTGGGCTGTCTTGGGCGCCTCTTGGGCCGTCTTGGGGCCCCCAAGAGACCCCAGCAGGACTCCGGGAAGCCTCCAGGAGACTCCAAAGAGGCTCCAACCGGGCTCCGAGAGGCTTCGAAAGAGACCTGGGCCCCAAGATGCCCCAACATGCTTGGTATGCTATCACAGCGTGAGGAGACAACACGAAAACGGTGCCGGCACGTCCCAGCAGGACCCGAGACGGCTCAAGAGAGTTCCTGTTTCTTCCATATGTCTTTCTGCCTCCTGTCTGTCTTTCCTCGTCCCGCCTGCACGTGCTCCGCCAGCCGGCGTGACAGCGCGTGCATGCCGTATACAGATCTTTCAAACAAGGGCCCACCAGCGTGAGACAAGACTTGGTTGTCCCTCAGCGGCGCGGGCTCAATGAGCCGACAGCCGTCATTGCTGAGAGCACGACGCAGGCTTCTCACTGCATACCTTTAGCGAGGGTGCGCAGGTGCTGGTCTCCTTGTTGGCCGCCGCGTCTGTACTGAATGTTTGCTTGGCGCCCTGCCAACGAGCAGGTTGAGGCAGTTGCGCCCCCTCAATGAACTGAACAGACCCGTGGAATCGGAAACAAGAAGAGAGTCCAAGACCGCACAAGAGCGTTTCAAACTTGGTCCAACATGGCTTGAAGACGGCCCAAGAGGGCTTCAAGGTGCCCTCAAAAGGACTCCCACGAGGCACTCAGGAGGCGAAACAAGTAGGTTATTTCTAGGGATGTTGAAGGTTTGTCGTGTTCTCACTGTTTTGTGCTTCCGACGGTCCAAGACAGCAAATGAAGCCCCAGAAATCAGCTCAAGACGTCCCAAGAGGCACCCAAAGAGGGCGCCACCACGGCGCAAGAGAGTCCCAAGATGGCCCAAGAGCGCCCCAAGACGGCCCAAGAGGCGCCCAAGATGGCCCAAGGTGGCCCCAAGGCGGCCCCAAGAGGGGTCCAAGTGGGGGAACACGAACCGACAATCCGAGCCTTCCGCCCCAAGAGGCCCCCAGGAGGTCCCAAGATGCCCCCGACAGAGCCCAAGAGGCCCTCAAGGGGCTCCACGAGGCTCCAAAGAGGCCCCAAACGAGGCCCCAAGAGCACCCCAAACGGCCCCCAAGATGCCTCCAAAACTGCCTTCAAGAGGCTTCCCAAAATGCCTCCGAAACATGGCATCGCATTGCATTGCATAGCGTAGCCTGGCATGCCGTGTCTGTGCATACCATGTAACGCGGTAGCATCGCTCTTCATAGGAATCATCGAGTGATATGGCTCAACATATCATCCCGTATATTATCATAGCATTTCACAGCACAGCATGGCATGGCATGCAATGCGCATTGTAGAGTCTATCATGTTATTGCATTGCATTCTGCATCGTGCCATTGCGCTTTATAGCCTAGCATCGTGTATCGCGGTGTTCCATAGCATAGTGCAACATGGCGCTGTAGCGCTGCATTCTCCCTGCCCATACCTCGGCGACAGATCACCAGTCGACCGGTCGATGAGAGCGGAGAAGGAGGAATGAGGAAGAGGCAGGAGGAAACAGAGAATGTTGTTTTTATTCATGACCGCCTTCTTGCTGTCAATGCGGTCAGCACTCGAGCAGCTAGAACCTTAGCGCGCGCGAACCGCGCGCGTGGTTCTGGTACACATTCATAGCTATATATATACACACATATACACGTATACATGCATACGTACACACATATATACATATGTGTGTATATAAACACTTCTACATGGGAGAAGAATTCGGGCGGGCCCAGGACAGAGGCTACGGGTACACATGGGTGCCGCAGGTGCTCCAGGGGCGCCCTCGTGGTTCCCAAAGTGGCCTCGTGGTCGCACAGAGGGTCCACACATTGGCACGGCAGTCCACCAGACTGGGTCTGGCACGCCCCGGGAGCACCGAAGATGTTCTCTGAACGGCCTCCGAGGGCTTCCAGGCTGCGCCAGGACGGCCCAGGGCAAGCTTCAGAGGGCGCTCGAGGCCCAAGACGAGAACCCCGAGAGGAATATTCAAACATACGCAGAAAATAGTCAGGGGCGATTTGTTGATATTGTTTGATCTTGTTTGCTGAATCTATTATACTTTCCTCCCAAATCCGCCTGTAGGGGGGCACGCCCGACCTAAGTATAGATCTCCCCGCCCTTTCTCAGAGACCCGCGACTCATCCTCGTCGGAGCTTGCTCGGCCACGCGCAGAGGGGGGCAGGGGGAGGGGGGAGGCTGCTTAGAAGCACCCCTGAGTTTAGATGGCGCGGGCCTTGTCTGCAACTGAAAGGCTGGCGTCTTCGAAGAAGCAGCCTCCTTCTAAGAAGCCTTCCCCCCCCCTGTCCCCCTTTTGCGCGCCGCCACGAGTCATAACGCTCTGAGAAGGCTGCGTCGCCCGAGGTATCCTCCAGAGCCGCCAGATCTCAGATATTCTTGAGTTATCCTCCCTGGAACTTGTCCTCGCCCTGGCTTCGTCTGAAAGAGACCCTCGACTTACAGTGGACGCCCATGCCGCCACGAAACACCCTGCTTGCCTCCAGGGTGCCCTGGGTTTCTCGGGTTTCAATGGTTTTGCTGTGGAAAGCGTGACGCTCCCACACCAAGCATCCATGGACGGCTCTCAGAGGTTTCGGGGTCCTGGGGTTTCAGGGTTGGGCTTCTTGTGGAAGGTCTCTTGTGGTCGAGCTCCCACTGCATCCTCGTCCGAGCTTGCCCCGGCCCTGCCCTCCTCTCACACGGCGGCGGCGGCGGCGGCGGCTGCCGGCGGCCGGCGCCGCGCCACGCCCTCGCGCCGCGCCCGCCACGCGCCTCCCCACAGCTCGTCCTGCGATGATGTAGCGGTGCGGCGATCCGGCGGCCGCCGCCCTCCAGTTTCCCTCCCCGCCTCCCTCCGTCTCTCTCGCTCGCTTCCCCCTCATGGTCCCAGTCTCTCTCTCTCTGCCCCTTTTTCGTCCCTGTCCCCGCTCTCCATTTCCCTCCCTGCACCTCTCTCTCTCTCTCGCTCTCTCTCTCTCTCTCTCTCTCTCTCTCTATATATATATATATATGTATATATAAGCGTAAATATAGTATATCGGTGTAGGTACTCTCTTCTCTATCTCTCTCGCTCTCTTTCTTTGGTCCTCTCTCGCTCTCTCGTTCTGGTTCCTCTCCTCCCGCTCATGTTTGCTCTCTCTCTCTCTCTGCCTTTTTTATATACCTCTCGTTCGTTTCTCTCTCATTGTTTATTCACCGGTACGTATATGTGCATACATTTATGTAGCAACCCGCAGTTGCGGGTAAGAGTGAGGGGGCGGGCGCGGGGTGGGTCGCGGGTGGGTCGCGGGGTGGGTCGCGGGTGGATCGCGGGGTGAGTTGCGGGCGGGTCGCGGGTGGGTCGCGGGCGGATTGCAGGCGGGTCGCGCGTGGGACGACGACAACAACTTCGCAACGCAACGCAACAACAACACACATACATTTAGATACTGTCTGCTCTTCTCCGCTCGCATGCTGTTCAGCACGTTTTTCCCACACCTTCGATACCCGCTCACTTCGTCTTCGATCGTACCCCTCTCAGGGGTATATCTTTCCGTCCTGCAACCTGTATTTCGTGCAGCCTTTAAGGCACTTGCGGCAAGGGAAGAGAGGACGGATGGAAGGAAAGGACAGGAGGCGAGGAGGATTGAGCATGAGAGAGAGAGTAGCAGTAGAGGGGCTAGGAGCAGGAAGCACGCGGCAGAACTGGACGGGCTGATCGGGCGGGTAGACCCCAGCGGGCGGGTCGGGAAGGCGGGCCCAGGTGGCCAGGTCGAGTAGGCGGGTTGCTGAAGCTTGCGTCCTGCGTGAATCGCGAGGACGTCTTGAAACATCGTCAGGAAGCCCACAGCGAGAGCGTGATTCCTGAGTGTCGAGGGCGCGGCGTCGGAATAAATTGTGAGGATGTCCCACGCGACAGCGCGATTCCTGTATCAATTGTGAGGACGTCCCGCGCGAAAACGCGATTTGGGAATCATGTGTGAGGAAGTAGTAGGCGGGAGCCGTAGCTGTTGTTGTGAACCGGGGGGCAACAACCCAGTTTGGTGATGCGTCGTTTTGCCGTGTCAACAACTGGGTGCGTGCCCGAGAAAGCATTTCGAATTGGAAAATCCAATGGTTACCAGTCAGGGGGATCAACAACAATTATTCTTCAGAAGTGGGAATTCAACAACAACAGCAACAAACGTCATTTCATGACTGTTCGCCCTTATCTGTTGCGTGCCATTCAACACTTAGTTCTCACATCCTCGATACCCGTTGTCTTCGTCTTCGATCGTACCCCCTCAGGGGTACATGTTTCCCACCCGCAACGTGTGTGCCGTGGCAGCCCCTAAGGCAGGAAACGAGAACGCGGATGGAATGGAAAAGCATTGGGCATGGTGTTTGCTGAAGCGAACGTCTAGCATGAATCGTCGGGAAGTTTCCAGCGATAGCGCGATTCCCAAATACATCGTGAGGAAACCCACAGCGAGAGCGCAAGTCCTGAGTGTCGAGGGCACGGCGTCTGAATACATTGAGAGGAAGTCCCGCGCGATAGCGACATTGTGAGGAAGTTTCGTGCGAGAGCGCAATTTGGGATCCAACTGTGAAACAAATATCAGGCGGTAGCCGCTGCTGTTGTAAAGCAGGGGCCAAAACCACAGTTTTGGTTACATCTCATTTTCCCCTGTAGTTAAATGATACGGTTCGGCCCCCGGGATAAGCATTTTCAGTGACAGATGAATATGGTTACCGGAAGGGGAATGAACAACAATCATTCTTTACATGAAAACTCAACAATAGCAGTAATAGTCATTTAAATCTTGTTTGCTCTTGCTTACTCGCGTGCCATTCGAAACGCATGTCCCAAAGTCTCGATACCCACCCTCTTCGTCTTTGGTCTTCCCCCCTTAGGGGTACATGTTGCTTACTTGTGTTTGCGCATACAGCTTTGAATTGAATTAGTTCGCAGTGCCATGCCGTGCTTTGCGTTGCTCTGCGTCGCATTGCGTTTTTTCGTGTTGCGTCGCATCTTTTCGCACGGCCCTGCATTGCTGAAGGTGCATTGCGCCGCAGTGGTTGCAGCGCGTTGATTGCACCGCGTAGGTTGAACAACATGTATTGCGCCACGTAGATTGCATCGCAGAGGAAAGACCGCGTAGGTTCTTATGGAAAAGAAGCAGGACCGCCCCCCCCCTCGCTGTACCCCTTTCTGTTGGGATGTGTGATGTTCATTTGACGCTGCCCCATCGTTAAATCTATACATGATTTCGTATCATCCCAGGCAAAGCAGGTTCGATCCCCCCACTGCCACCATCCCTCGTCGGATAAGATCATGCGCACACTCGCGTAACACAACCAGCACTTTGCAATAATCTCTTGCAAGCAGCGGACGAAGTGTGCGCGCGCGACGTCGTGCGCGCATGCCGGAGTCCTTGAAACACATCCAGTGTCGATATATTTCCAACACTGCTTGTCCCGAACAAATTTCAAACGCAATGTTGTGCAACATAGTTTTCCCAGTGAACATTCGCGCGCGATTTTGCGCATCTCAAAGAAAGCCATTTATTTGTATTAATGTTCTTCAAATTCGACCAAGCGGGCCCATCGCGCGTGCATGTCATAATCATTCGAACGCCCTTGCGCGCGCGTTGTGCGCGTGCATTTGTGGGGTGGTGGCGGGGGGCACGATCCCTACCAGGCGATGGCACGCCGGCCGCTCGCACGCGTCGGCCGCGCGCGCATGTCAAAATGCCCCCAAAACCATCGTCGCCGACGCGCGGGCACCATGAACGCCATTGGCGTGGTCAGCATCGGCGCCGTCCTTGGCCCTGCCGCTGCCATTATCGCCATGGTCACCAGCATCGCTGCAAACATCATCGCGCCGGCTTGCGACGCGTGCTGGGGCGTTCCCCGCGGTGAGCGCCACCGCGGCCGCGTCGGTCGCGGCAGACAGCCTGGCCGTTTGGATCGCGCGAGCACGGCCGCGGCGATGTCCCAGCCACGGCCACGCAGTCGCCGCAATCGCCGCCGAATAGGTTTTATAAGCCAAGTTGCGGGCGAGCGGGCGGGACGATTGCGCGAACAGTGGAGCTGTCATTTCAAATTCGGCAGGGTGAATTGGTGAATTGCGCCGGGTAGATTGCCCCGCGTAGATGACACCACGTAGATCGCACTGCATAGTTTCCTTTTTGCTGAACAGAGTTCGGATTCCCCCCTCGCCCCCCCGGACTGGTCGGTGCCCCCCAGGGTGGGTTGCAAAGTGCAAGTGATGCCCGCCCCATTGCTATTAAACGTATGTGGTTCCCATCCAAAACAGGCCAGCATCGACGCCCCCCTCGCCCTCCCCAGATAGTGCTACGCGCGCGCACTCGTGCACCACCAATTACCAATGTGCACGAATCCCTTTCCAAACAACGTTGCGAAGTTCACGCGCGCGTCGTCGCGCGCGCATGCTGGAATCTTTCATACATCCTATCGGTGTCGCGAGGTTTTCCAAATTGAATGCCCCGAAATATACATACCTTATATATATATATATATATATATATATATATATATATATATATATATCGGAGGTTGGCGGGTGAGATCCCAGTATAATGGAGATCCCCACCAGGAAATCGGTTTCGGTTTCGTGTTCGTGTCGTGCGTGCGGGCGAGGCGAAGCTGCGCGTGATCGTCCTGTAGCAAGGCAGAAGTAGGAACGAAAGTCCGTTTCCCGTCCGCCGGTGGCCAGGAAGTGTCCCGGTTGGGCCGGGCGGTGTCCCGGGTTTCCCGGGTGTCAGTAGGAGCTAAAGTCCGTTTCCCGTCCGCCGGTGGCCGGAGGGTGTCCCAGTTGTGCCGGGCGGTGTCCCGGGTGTCCCGGCCATCCCGCCGCTCACGCGTGTCACTAATTTCATAATTCATTTTTTGTCTGCGCCTGCGGCGGGCTTTCTTATCCAATCCAGTTTATATGTTTCAATCTATCTTGTCCAACCCATCCATTTTATCATATCCAACCGATACTGTCCCATCTTATCAGATCCTTCCCAATCGAACTCACCCAACCCAATCCATCAATTAGTTTGTTTTTGCGCCTGCGGCGGGCCAATCCAATTTATCTTATCATATCCAATCCATTTCTTCCAATCCGACCCATCTTATCTTATCCAATCTTATCCCATCCAATCCAATCCTCCCAACCCAATCCATCAATTCATTTTTGTCGGCGCCTGCCGCGGTTTTTTGTCCAATCCAGCTTATCATATCCAATCCAAGGTGTCCAATCCAATCCATCCTATCTTAACCAACCCATCTTGTCCCATATTATTTCATCTTATCACAGAAACATATATATATATAAAAACATAGAGCAATTTAGATATGATATGAAGGCGACAGGCTGGAGGTCAGTCAGGGTGGGCATTTGATTTCAATCCCCCCCAACCTCCTTATCGCCCGCAGGGCGGTCGTACAGGTGTGTGTGTGTGTATATATACACATATATGTGTGTATATATATGTGTATATATATATGTACATTGTTACATCGCGGTTGCTCAAACACGTTTGCGCGTTGTCGGATTTCCAAGCAGCAACTGGCTTCCATTTTCATGTACCAAATGAGCAAGCGTAGCAAAATGGGCCTCTCGCGCGCCCATGTCCGAATCATCGTCGCCGACGCGCGGGCAGCATCGTCGTGATCGGCGCGATAAACATCTGCGCCGGCATTGGCCTTGCCGCCGTCATTGTCACCATCGTCGCCAGCATCGTTACAATCATCATCGCGTCTGTGTTTGTCGACTTCGCCGCGATACAGCGCCTGCCCGAGCCACCGACTCGCGCTGAAGTGCCCGCGCGTGAGCGCTGATCCGAAAACCCAATGGATGTGCCTGGAGGTCAGCGCCACGGCGGCTGCGTCGGTCGCGGCAGACTAGCTGGCCGTTCGGCGTGCGGGCTTGCCCGCGCGAGCGCGGCCTCAACGATGTCCCAGCCAGAGCCAAGCAGTCATCGCAGTCGCCGTCGCGTGGATTTTGCAAACCACGCTGCGGGTGGGCAGGTGGGCGTGTTAAATAATACGCGAGCAGTGGACTTGACAACTTCAAGCCCAGTAGGGTGAAATCCACAATATACATTGCGCCACGTGCACTACACCGCAGACATTGCCCACATCTGTTGCACAGCGTAGGTCGCACCACCATAGTTGCGAAACGTAGATGTTACAACAAACACTGGACAACGTGTATCGTGCAAGGTAGAATGCACAATGCAGATCGCTACAAGCATAACGTCCGGGTCCCACGCTGGCTCGCGTGTTTCTCGTAGATCGTTACCAAGCATAACCCTCACATGTCACTGCGTTCGCACGATACGAAAAACAACGTGTCTTGTGCATTATAAATAAACTTCTTCAAAATTCAATTGCCACGCTTACCCGGCACGGCGCCAATTTCGCGTCTTTACCACCGCGCCGCGCAAAGGGCGCGTTGGCCGGTCTCCCGCGTTCCCCAGGGGCCTTTTCGATGACCGCGTGCGGAAGTGGACCTTGTCCGTTCAATTTGTATAGCGTGCATGTTCTGAACGTAGGAATGCGCGTTGTTGGTCGGTCGCTCGGGTAGCCCGCGTTCCGGGGGCGCGGTGACCCTCGTTATTATCCCGTTCGTTTTCGTGCCATGCCATGAATCTAAAGTCATAGGCTCACGGGCTCGCTTCGCACGAACACGACGACGCATATGATCATGAGTGGCACCTTTTCATCGGATTCGCGATGTTGTTGGTGCTGCTGGAGTGGATATTGATATCGTGAGCCTTATGGCTGGCATGGGCAAGACCGCTGCGAATCAGAATTACAACAGTTCCTTGATTTGCATCGATCATGTGGCCAACCGCCAGATTGAGTTATACAGCGCTTGGTGAGAATATGGAGGGAAGGGACACCTATCATGTCATTACGTCGAATAGTCGTAACGTTCACATTGCCAGAAACAGCAAACACGTCACATGCAGAATCTGCGGAGGTCGGTGTGGATCTGATGGATCGGCGGTGAGGCCCCCGTGGCGGCGTGTCAAGAACCCTTCGTGTTTTCTTCCCCCCCCCCCGTCCTCCCTCGACCCCCCCTTTTTCCTTCCCTCGACGCCTTCCTTCCCTCGACCCCATTTTGTCCACCACCCCCTGTCGGGACCCTTATGTTGCCCTCGACCCCTTTGTCCCCCCCCCCCTTCGACCGAGAAAAATGTCTTCACCGGCCGGATGGGACCCTTCACCTGCCAGACGGGACCCTTCACCAGCTGGTCGGCTGCCCGGCTTCACCGTCTGACCTCGCCTCGCCGGTACGCACATGCTTGATGGACGCAGAATTCTGTGCACGCCGGCAAGGAGTCCTACCGGAACCTGTGGATGACTAACGAATCCTACCAGAACCTGTGGATTTTTAGCGAATCCTACCAAAACCCATGGATTCCTAGCGAATCCTACCGAAACCTATGAATTCCTTGCGAATCCTACCGAAACGTATGGATTCCTAGCGAATCCCACCGAAGCCTATGGAGTACTAGCGCTCAATGGAAACTCGAGACACGCCCCAACTTCTGGGAGAACGCGGAAGCCCCAAGGGGGCTCGACATCATCATCATCATCATCATCATCATCATCATCATCATCATCATCATCATCATCATCATCATCATCATCATCATCATCATCATCATCATCATCATTATCATTATCATTATCATTATCATTATCATTATCATCATCATCATCATCATCATCATCACCATCATCACCATCATCAGCATCGTCATCGTCATCGCCATCATCATCATCGTCATCATCATCACCACCATCACCATCATCATCCTCATCATCGTCATCGTCGTCATGATCGCCATCATCATCAACAACATCATCATCGACATTATCATCATCAACATCATAATCAACTCCATCATCGTCATTATTTTAAACATCATCGTCGTCGTCATCATCATGATGCGCATCATCACCATCATCATCATCATCGGCATCATCATCGTCATCATCATTAGCATATTCATCCTCATTCTCATCGTCAACGTCATCGTCATCATCGTAATCGCCATCGTCGCCATACGCAAAATGATCATCGTCGTCGTCGTTGTCGTCATCACCATAGTAACCATCGTCATCACCACCAGAACAAGCACCATCATCATCATCATCATCATCATCATCGTCGTTGTCGTTGTCGTCATTGGCATCATCATGGTCATCGTCACCAGCATCGTCATCATCATCATCGTCGTCATGGTCATCGTCATCGCACAATATCATCATCGTCAGCACCATGCCGATTACACTTCGGCCGCCTCGAAGCGTTTCCTGCTCCTGATCACCTTAATATGTTAATGATCCTTTTCCTCCTTTCCCTTGTCCTCTTCAACGCTATCGTCGTCGTCACCACCGCCACCACAATCACCATCGTTTTCATGTCCTCCGCCAGCACAATGTGGAGGGATGCGTCACATGTTACGGGTGTCTCCAGCCTGAGGGACACGACATCTCGCCCGCTACGGCGCTCCAGCGAACAGTCGCCACCCCAGGTGTTAAAATGGCGCGACGGCGGGAATCGCCGCAGGCAGCTGCGCGGCATGGAACAACATCCTATGCCATCACAGAGAAGGCAAAGCAGCCATGTGCAAAAGTTTACCCATCCAGTGTGCCTGTTGAAATATGGTCATGTACATGTATCGCATGCTTACATGAGGTACCCTTTGGCATGATACCTTGTCTTGGGGAGAATTCCACCGACCTCCCCTCCCGATTCTTCCTACTCATTTCTGCTCCTACGCATCCTCTTCCTCTTCCTCTCCTCCCACCATGCATGCCCCGTTGGTGCACGACCAGAATTGGTCTCTTCACCGGCCTCCAACGACAACAGCCAACAATTAAATTCAGAAGCGGTTGTGGCAACCCTTAGCACTTCACACTCGTTCTTGGTGGCGTACACGCGAACACTACAATTATTTACTTTTAATTGAAAGACGTAGCCGGTGAAACACCCAATCAGCCGGTGAACGGATCAGCCAGTGAAGAGTCCCATTTGGCCGGTGAAGGGTCCCACTGGGCCGGTGAAGAGACCAATCGCCCCTTCGACCACCTTTCCCACCCCGCGACCCATCCTTTCCAGCAATCCCTCCCCCCGATGCCCCTTTGGCCCCACCACCACTCCCTTGACGAACCCCCCATCGATACCCTCGCACCCCCTCTTCCGTCGATTTCTCCCTCCCTCGATCCCCGCCCTCCTTCGACCCCCTCCCTCTCACCTCTCCGCTGCCGCGGGCCGCGCCGGCGCGATCCCCACCCACCCCGCCACGCCTGGGGATGACGGCTGGAGGCGGGGGCGGGCCAATGCCAGCCCCCCCCGCCCGCGGAGTGCAAGAGCGCTTGCATCTCCTCGTCCCCTCCTACTCCCCCATCTTCTCCTCCTCCTCCCTCCTCCGCCTCCTCCTCCTCCTGTTCCTTTTCCTTCTCCGTCCCTTCTCGTAGCTTCTTCCTCCCCCTCCTCCTCCTCCCCGTCCTTTTCCTGCTCCTGCTCCTCCTCCTCCTCCTCCTCCTTTTGCTTCTCCTCCTCGTATTCCCACTTTCCTCATCCTCCTCTTCCTTGTTTTCCTTTCTTTCCTCTCTCCTCCTTTTCCTCCGCCCTTTTGTCCTCCTCCTCCTCCTCCTCCTCTTTCTCTTCCTTCTCCTCCTCTGTCTCCTCCCCCTCCTCCTCCTCCTCCTCCTCCTCCTCCTCCTCCTCCTCCTCCTTCCCCTCTTCATCCTCCTCCTCCTCCTCCTTTCCCTCTCCTCCTCTTCCTCCTCCTCATCCTCCTCCTCCTTCTCTTCCTCCTCCTCCTTCTCGTCATCCCTCTCGCCGTTCTGGCTCAGGTGTTTCTGAGCTTGCAACAGCCAACTTCAGAGCGGCATTGCTGTTGCGGGCCATTGGCTCGGACTGCAGTCTTTGTGAGCTCATGTGGGAACAAGTTCCTTCATGTATCATGGCGGCCGTGCTCCGACTCCGCCATGGCGAGACGAAAACAAGCAGTGGCAGGGATGGAAGTCTGGTCGTGGAGCCGACAATGGTGGGACAGGCGGCGGGCTCAAATGCGTCACCTGTGGCTGCGCCGAGAACAAGGCCAGGTTCTGCAAGCATTGCGGCGGCTCACTCCCCAAGGTCCACGCGGCGGAGGCGCCTCCCGTGGGCGGGGTGTGGGCGGCTGGCGTCCCTCCTGGCATGTTTGCTGCTCCTCTTCCTGTGCGGGGTCAAGGGGCACGTGAACTTCGCAAGGGGAATGGCAAGGGCGGCCATGGCCACGGTCCCGCTGGCGTCGGCGGACCTGGCAAAGGGGCTGGCGGCAAGCAGCCCTTGGCGGTGGGCGCCCAGCCACAGCTATCATTGGAGGAGGCTCGACAGCTCGCGTCTCTTTCGCGCAAGGCGGGGGACGCCGCCGGCGCAGAACGCTACCATCAGCTGGCCCAGCAGATCTACTCAAGGGACAACCCCTCGGCTGTCCCCATCCACCAGAGGATCCAGAAGAGCTACGCGGAGGTATCCAGATTGGAAGGCAGATTGCTGGCGAGCTTGACAAGCTTGAAAAGTGGCAGCGAGATGTGGAGGCCCAGCGTGTGTACCTCGAGTCTCTCCAGGAGGCGTTGGGGAAGGCTGACGACGCCTACCAGCAGGACGTCAAGGAGCTCCAGGCTGCCCGCAACGTTGAGAGTGGTGCGTCGCCTGCTTCGACGGCACTCAAGCTCTCGGCTTTGGTGGACGGCTCCATCAACATCGGCGACCTCATCGTGGTGGACGAGCCGGTGGCGGACGCTTCGCTCGAGACGTCCCTCGAGGAGGCCGACCTGGCGGAGATCAACCAGCGGCGCCAGCAGCTGGGGGCCTCCATCAAGCAGGCCGCGTCGGAGCTCCTGGGGCCTCTTGTTGCACAGGCTGCCGAAGCGCGTGCGGCGCATCAGCAGCACATGGCTCGGCTGGCGGCAAAGAAGAGGAAGACGGACCCAGAGTCGGGTTCTGGCTCGGCCCCAGGAGGCGGTGGTGGAGCCCCTGCAGGTGGAGGCGGCCAGCCTGGAGGAGCTGCCAGCGCTGGCAGTGACGCGCCTTCTGCTCCAGCCGCTGAGGGCGAGGCTGGAGGCCCCGCCAAGGCGGGCGATTTGCGCGCCCGAGTCGCGAGGACGCTGTCCAATGCATCTCCCCCCCCGCGGCGGCGGGGGGGGGCGCGGGAATCAGCCTGAGAACGCAGCGCCCTCGGAGCAGCTGAGTAAGTTGCTCGATTATGTTGCCTCGCGTTTTTTTTTTCCCCCCCGCAGGCGTCTGATCGCTCGACTATCGCTCGCTGCTGCCGTCGCACTCGGCAGCTCCACTTTTTTTCTGTTCGGGGGTGGGCGCCTTCCGACTACTGCGAGGCCGAAGCCGAGCGAACAAGCAGCACTGCCAAGCCGCGACGATCTGCCAGCCTTTCTTTCAGGGCCTGTGTTCTGCGCCCCGCCCCGACCCCCCCCAGGGGCAGGTTTCCCTTCGCGTACAGACCGTCAATGGGAACAGTGGGGGCTCGATGCGGGACTGGATCATGTCCTCGACCGCCCGCGTCATTTCGATCCAGGAACACAAGCTGATTGCCGGGGGCCCCGTCGACAAGGCTTCGCAGCGGTGCTCGGCTCGCGGTTTCAAAAGTATTTGGGAACCAGCGTTTCCTGGTAAAGGTTATTCTGCCTCTGGAGGCGTCGCTATCCTGGCGAGGGACTTCGTAGGGCTACACCTTCCTCCTGAAGGCTCGCAGGTCTGGCCCTGTCGCGTGGTGGCTGGAGTTGTTCATCCTCCAGGGGGCTATGAAACCAAGGTTTTGTCTTGCTATCTGGTCACCCCCCAGGGGCTGTCGGACGCCAGTGTCAGCGCCCTCGCAGCCATCGGGAGCTCTTTGCAAGTTGCTGGCAGTGGAGGGCTCGTCGGAGGGGATTTCAACCTGCAGCCAGAGGACTTGGGAGACATTAGGGTTGGCGCCAAACTCCAGGGGCAGGTTCTGGCCCCGTCTGACCCGGCGCGTTTTATGGCGTCGCCTCCTACTCGGTTCCTGGGGCTCTGCGGGTCTGGCAAAGGTTGTGCGCAGTATCAGTGCCCACGCTGGTGCGGATTTCTTTCCCCGCTGCCCCGTCGATTATATATATATATAATATGGTATAAAATGTTGTTTCTATTTCCCCCCCCCCCCCCGGCTTGCTGATTTACAGGGGTTGGCTTTTCGGCAGCCGCCGCCTCTTCCTGCGCAGGCGCCGCCCGGCCCTCGCGCCGAGCCTCCGCCCTGGGGCCAAGTGCTGGAGATGGCAGATCACGCCGTCCAAGCTGTCGACAGAGGGGGCACCTCCAGGGGGCAGGAGCTGTTACCCAACCTTTCGGAAAAAGAGTTGTGCTCCATTTTTGGCGTCGGCTTGCCCTGCTATGGATCGAGGGGGGAGAATTCGCAGACTTTTTGGAAAAGCCTCCACAAGAAGGACCAGCAGCCACGTTATCCCGAGCTGTTTTGCGTGCGCTGGCTCAGCGCGCGGTGTTTGAGCTTGGGCGGGTGTCTGAGGGCTTCTGCTGGAGCTTTGAGCGATTTCGGTATTGGGCTTGTTCGGTCCTTGCTGGACGTTCCTGGGTACATCGCTGACAACCTGGGGGGGTTCCTTCGGCATTTTTCGGCTAGTCAAAGTTTCTCTGGAACCGATCGACTTTCTCCCGGCTCGGCCCGCGGATTTCGACCAACAGTTCTTGGCTCTAGGTGACAGGGTCGCTGAAGCCCTCCAGTGCGCCACTGGCCGCTACCAGGTGATAGGCCGCAAGGATTGGAAGTCGTGGCTGACGTTCAGGTTGGGCCAGGGGGGGGAGCGAGCTCACAGCGTGCTTCGGGGCCCGTCGGCTTGGAAGCCTACGTCCACGCTGTCCGCGGGGGGCTGCGTCGCGTCGGACCCCATGTCTCTCCTGGGCGCCGAAAGCACCGAGCTCTCGGGTTACTGGGGGGCCTCCAAAGGCCCTCTGGATTCGGCCCCTGGGGGACTGCGCGAGCCGCTTCCCCTCTTGGGCCCTGACGCGCTCAGAGGCCTTTCTAGGCGTTACAAGGCGACCAGCGCCGTAGCCGTGGACGGCTTCCACGTGCACCACTTCTCGCTCCTTTGCGACGACGGCCCCCGAGTGGTTGCCATCCTTTTTTTAAAACCTCGTGGAACGTCTGGGGGGCCCTGCCCTCCCAGCTCCAGGCCGTGATCTTTGCGTTGCTCCCCAAGGCTGTCGGAGGTTGGCGACCAATCGGGGTTTTCGGGGGGCTGCACAGGCTCTGGGGCAATGCGCGCAGGCCGATCGGCTTGCAGTGGGAGCTCGACCACGAGTGTCAGTTCTCTGCAGCGGGGCACCACAGAGGCGCCCTGGACGTGGTCTGGAGGCAAGCAAACAGGGCAGATATGGGTACTGCTGAAGGGGAGGAGGCGGCCAGTATTCTGTGGGATATGCACAAATATCACGAACTGTTCAATGTGCGCAGGCTCGGGTTTTGTGCTTGAAGGCTGGGTCTTCCACCTGGGGCCCTTTTTTCTTACTTTGGCTGCCTATCGAGCTCCTAGTATTCTTTCTATGGCAGGGGTGATCAATGGCACCTGGTATGTGAATCGAGGTGTTGCGGCAGGCTGTAGCTTCGCAACCAGACATGTCAGGATTTACTCGATCGAAGCTTATGACAAGGTCCCGCGGTCGCCGAGTACTTTCTTTGATTGTTATATCGGCGATGACACGTGATCCTCGGTCGGTGCCCCCGTCTTGGCATCGAGGAGTTGATCGAGGCTGCAGAGGCCCTCCACCGCGCCACCACTGTAGACATGGAGGCGGTTATCGCCATGGACAAAGTAGCGCCGGCATCTTCTAGCCCAGCGGTCGCGTCGGCTCTCCAGGCGCATTTCGGGGACCTTGCGTGCCCGCACCTGTCGGTCACTACCAATTTGGGGGTGGGCGCTACCGCTGGGCTAGCCAGGCGACAGGCTGGCAGGTCTCAGAAGAGCAAGGTTCGCATGGCCATTTGCAAGAGGAAGGTTGCCAGGCTGAAGAAGCAGCGCCCCTTTTTGGGCAGACGCGCGATTAAAATCTGTTCGTCTGGACCCATCCCTGGGGCGCTCTACGGCTGCACTGCTTTCGGGATTTCTGACGACGAGCTTCTGCAGGTGCGCAGGGGGGCCGCTGCTTCTATGAAGCCGTCTGCTGGAATGAGGTCTCTTTCGGCCTTCATGGTCTTAGAAGACGGCCCTGGCTGGTTCGGCTCCGCGGGGCCCGCGGCCAGGTATTCTCAGGGGATCTGGTTCAGACGCACTTGTTTGTTCGACGGCGCGCTTTCTTGGCACGAGCTTCGGCAAGGTTGGAAATCTGTTTTTCGGAGTTCTCGGGAGGTTACCTGGGGGCGCGTGTCAGGCCCGATGACGGCCCTTCTGCTTTCTGTATCTCGGATCGGCTGGCCCATGGAATCGCTCGCGGAATTCATCGACGACTTCGGCAGCAGGGTTTCTTTGACCCTCTCGTCTCCTAAGTTGGTGGCCCAGCTACTCAAGCTCGGGGCCCTGAGGGCTTTGGAAAGGGATGTTGCCGAGGAAGAGGGTATTCAAGGCCGAGTTTGTTTCGACATCATGAAGTCGGCGTCGTCGTCGTCCAGATTCACCCCATTGGAGCGAGGTTGCACCAGGAGTCTGGCCACCAACGCTGTTTGGACTCGAGAGCGAGCTTTAATTTTAGGCTACCAGGTGGGCAGTACCGTTTGCCAGATGTGCGGAGTTGAGCCAAACGCGCTTTTGCATCGGCTATGGTTGTGTCAGCACTGCGACGAGCAGCGCAGGGAGGTCTTGGGCGACAAGGAGGTATGTTTCATCGACGAGGCGAGGCGCGCGGACTCGGCTGAAGATCTCTTGCTTTTCACCAGGGGGCTATGCCAGCATCGTGGGGATACTGTGCCTCCTCCTTGTTATGATGGCGGTGTTGTTTTATTCCCGCTCTTGGGGGTGTCTGTGGTTGAGGGGAAAACTTCAAGCTTCAGGGCGAACTGTTTATTGATGGCTCATGTGCCCGTCGCCCTATTCGGGAACTCTCCAGGACGGGCTTTGGCCCAGGTCCTAAACCAGGGCGGTTCCCTCGGGGCTGGTTCGTTTTCTCCGCTTTGGGCGCCGTGGCCCCAAACGCCCCAAGGCGGAGAGCGCGGCATCTTCGCTGCTGTCGCACATATGCTGGCTGGCCCAACTAATATTTATCCAGACTGCCAGTCTGTAGTTTGTCACTCGCAACTTGCCAGGCAGCAAGCCTTGTCGCACAAGCGAATGCACTCGGGTTTCATGCTCCAGGCTCGCAGAGGAGATCTTTCACGTGTGCAGGCAGGCGTCAAGGTGTGCGCTCACCAGGAGCTTGATGAATCGCTGCCTGCTCGCGGGTATTTTTTGAGCCTTGGGAACCACCACGCGGACCGTCTGGCCAACCCCGGGAGGGGGCAGCACGCCATGCCGAGCCCAGCGGAAGCGGGCGCGATTTGGAGGAAGGTCTCCATTGCGCGCCTGGTAGCGAAGTTCGCCGCGCGGTTATTGCCCTTGTGGCCTCGTCTGGACCTTCAGGAAGTCGAATAGTTGGCCCCTGAGCCGGTCGTTTCTGGCCGCCAGGAAGGCTTAGCCCACAACTGGGTCCAGCCCATGCAGTCTTGGCAGTGTTCTGTTTGCCTGAGAGGCTCGCGGCTCCCTCAGCCACCGGCCTCCAAGTGCCTAGGTGCTGACGGCTTCCGAGGCCTCAAGGCGGAAGATTTGTCGCACCTAGGTCACACCACTGCTGCGCAAGATCGCTCGGATGGCTCTTTTGTCGCCGTGTGCACTCGTTGCAAGCTGTATTCGGCGGGTGGCAGAGTGCGAGGACTGCGCGGGCGTTGTCCCACGGAGCCTGTTAATTTGTCTGATCACTCCATGCGCGGGCGCAGGCACTGTTGGAATCGTATTGTCAAGGTTTCCCATCCCAAGGAGGATGAATCGCCCTGCAGCATGTGGACCTGGCGGCCGAAGGCACACTGGACGCCTCTCCTCTCGTTGAGCCTCCTCCCGAGCCCCCCTCCTCTCAGGGGCAGGCCGAGAGCCCAGGTCAGGCGCTGCCTGGAGTAGCAGCCGAGTTGGCACGTTACCGCAGGACCGCGGAGCGGCCCGCGCAGGCAATTTACGAGCCAGTGTCACAGTCGAGCTGCAGTGGCCGAGCGGCCACCAACGCCTTGAAGGCACCCACGTCTGCAGCTGGAGCTGCGACTGGCGCCTTTCTCTCGTCCCCGCATTGCGCTGCGCCCAGTTTATCGAAATCTACGGTTGTCAGGACGTCGCGCAGTAGCGCGAATATCTTGTAGCAGCGGCTGTTCCAGGCCCCCTGTCCAGCCCCCGTTGCCTGGGGCGGGGCATTCTACAGTCAGGCAGCCTGTGCAGCCCCCTCTGCCTGTTGAGGGGCTTTTACACCCTGACAGCCTCGAGACGGAGGACGAGATGGCTCGCCTTTTGCTCGGAGCTTCCGAGGAGGAGGAGTTTGTCGCCAGGTCTTCGCCGGCGGATGGCGGAGGAGGTCCTTCACACCAGGGGTAGTGTGCTGTGTCGCCCTGGCCGCCTTTGCGACGCTTGTGCGCGCGCTCGCGCGTGTGTCAGGCACCCCAGTTGTGGGGGAAGGTGCGCAGCAGGCGTGTTTTGTTCAATTTCTTCTGGGCCTGGCACGGGGGCGTGTTCAGTCCCGACCGATGCCTTGTCCCACAGGTGTTTTTGTCTCTGCCGCTTGAAGCCTGTGCACCTTGCGTTGGAGCGGAAAAAAGTGTCCTTTGATCGCTCCGCCCAGTTGGCACAGGCCGCATCTGGAGGGCCCACCATGGGTGCGCTGGCTCTGGTGGCGAGGCGGGCCCACGCCAGGGGCTGTCCAGGGGCCGTCCAGGCGTCCGCCCACTTGGGTTAGGTACTAGGTACACCTGGGGTTTGCCTGGCGGTCGTCCTGGCGTCGCCCTGTTTTCATTTTAGTTTGTTTGCGGCTTGGTGTTCTCCCACTTTCGTTCTTGGCGGTGCAGGTTACGCAGCCTGCCTCAGTGCCCGAGCTTTGGGGTACCGCCTTTTTCTTTTGGTGTGCTTGGCGCATGCGCGTGCGCGCGCGGCCCTGCACGAGAGTCAGGCACCCCGCCTCTGGGGGAAGGTGCGCCGCGCACGGCTCCACCCTCCTCTCGGCGGTGCTGGTTACGCAACCAGCCTTAGTACCCGAGCCTTGGGGCACCGTCGTGTTGGAGGGTTTTTTTGTGCTTGTGCTCGGGGGCGTACCCCGCATCAGGGACGCAGCTTGGCCGCCGTCCTGGCGCTTCATTACACCAGGGGCTGGGTTTCTGTGTTGTCCTGTCGCCGCCAAGTTTTTCTGCTGTTGCGTGTCGGGCGTCTCGTGCACGTGCGTCAGGCACCCCAGTTGTGGGGGTAGGTGCGCAGCACGTACGTTCGTTCTGGCTTTGGTTGCACGGCGGCCGCCCTCCTTTTAGAGGAGACGGCGCCCGTCTGTCCCTGCCGTTGTACAGCGTGCGGTCGACTCCGACCGACTGGCGCCTGTTCAGCGCCTGACGGTTTTCGGTTTGTCCCTTTTTCTCTCTTTCGCCGCTCAGCCCAGCTGTCGCGGCTGCTGCTGTCGTGGCTCCGCCCGTCGCAGCGATTCGCGCTGGCCGTGTCCAGTGAGCCGTTGCGGCCGACCCTGACCTGCACGGGGGTCGTGCCGGTCAGCGCATTTCCCTCCACCTGTGCAGTCGTGGAGGGTCTCGTGCCTCTCTGGCGTTGATAATGCAACAATTATCGTCATCCCTCTTTCCTCCTCCTCCTCCTCCGGCTTGTGTTTTTCCTCGTGCTCCCCCCCCTCCTCCTCCTCCTTCGCCTTCTCCTCCTCATCCTCCTTCTCCTTCTCCGCGTCCTCCTCCTCCTCCTCCTCCTCCTCCTCCTCGTACTCCTCTCATTCTGCCTCTCCTCCTCGTACTCCCTTACCCCTCCTTCTGACGTTTCGGCCAACGGGAAGATGTTCGCAGGCGGCAATCGAATTCCGCATCGAACTGCATCGATCGGACGATCGACGGCGGCGGCGGCAGCGCATGCAGCCGCCTTGAAGAGGGTCCTGTCCTGCCTTCCGCGGAGCGGCGCACGGAGCCCCCTTGAGGAGGGTCCCGTCCTGCCTTTGTGATGGCGGCAGACGCGCGTTCGCAGGAAAGGTTGGATGTTGGACGGCCTCAACACGTCCCACCCACGACCATACCATACCCTCCACCATAGTTGAGCCTCATCCGATAATTTCTCGACCGAATTCTCCCCACGTGTGTGCAGCCCGTACGCATCCAATGGAATGACGAAACTGGCTGCGTGCTCCTCCACGTCCTGTGGGCAATTGTGAGGATCGGAGAAGGCCCCTGCTCCGACACAAATCTGGTGGACATGTGAGGCAAGAGAAGCACACAGCCTGTCTGGGAACTGCTTAGCAGGAGCCGTCCTGAGCGTGCCGTTTTCGGGCACGTCCAATCAACACGCTGCAGCTGCCTGGAGGGTGTGTGCATCTACTGTGCCTGGGAAACTGCTGCATCTGAGTCTTCGCTGACGGCATATTCACAACCAACGGACATGTGGGTTTCACTGACTCAGCTCCAAACTCACACTGATCAACCCAAATGAGCTCTGTATCTACGCCTGGGTGCTGCAATCTAATCAGGTGAGCAGTCTCCTCCACGTACCAGGAGGATGGTAAAAGCTGATCGGAAAGGGGGCGCAGGGTGCTCGATCACTGCTGCAGCACCGGTGGCGGCCGCAACATATGCAAACAGGATTGAGGCACGATAAAGATCATTAGCACATTCCCAATGGGCCCACTCTTTTCATTTGAGCTGAGGTATGCCTCAAAACCAGCAAAGTGAGCGCAGCTGTCGCGGCCCCCCGTCTCCTTCGTTCAAACGATTGGTTCGGGCGGATCTTCAAGTCTCACATGTGGGGCCAGCGATCACAGATAGCACTCTACCAGCATAGCAGAGGTCTAGTAGCTTGTCGATTGCAGCGGTATTCCTCAAATCCCCAAGAGCCCCGTCGTGCACGACGTCGACCGACAACATCCATACCGCTGCCTTCGACTGTAGTGTGTGTTGGTCGCAGTGGCTTTGCAAGTCTCCTTTGCGTCTCTGGCCGCTGAATAGGTGCAGCACGTCCTTGATTAGATTACTTGAAACAGGCAAGGGGATTGGAGCGGCACCAAATAGCTGCACGGCTTGCACAGATACTGGTTCTGGAGACTGCTCGGGCAAAGCATACTGCGCAACTAGCTCTTGTGCTGGCAGGGAAAAGGCTGGCCCATAGACTGTATAAGCTGGCACCTCAGCTTGGGCATAGTATTGACCTCTGGCCTTGAGACGCTGGGTCTCAGCCTGCTCCGCACTAACTTCTTTTTCTCTCTCGTCGGCACCCATCGGTGACGTCTGTGAAACCCAACCGGCGAAGCACCTTCTGCTTCCCCTTCTCAAGTGCGTGGGCAAACGCGCACGCGTGGTGAAACATTGCAGGTATGCATGGTAAGTCCTGCCCCGAGCATGCCTAGCTGCTGGCTCTTGCTCTGGATGGTCCCTGACCCGATGTAGTCGCCAACTGCCTTTCTATCCCAATACGGCCCCACAGTCCTGGCACGACGAGTACCCAATTTTCTGGGGAGGGTGTGGTGCAGTAGGTGGTGGCTTGATACCGCTCGCAACACATACATCGATTCATTTCTGTCAGCACCGAAGGCGGGCCCCGTCCGCGCTGAGAACCTTCGGCCCTAATTAATTATGAACTTCCCTGGCTGAGACAGCCCACTGCAACGCATGTCGAAGTGAAAACAGGACCACCCCAAAAACTAAACAGGACCTCTCAAACAAGTAAACTGGACCACCCAAAAACTAATCAGGACCACCCCAAAATCTAAACAGGACCATGCAAAAAAGTAAACATGACCACCCAAAAACTAAACATGACCACCACACAACTAAATATGACCACTCCCAAGAGTAAACAGGACCACCCCAGAAACTAAACAGGACCATGCAAAAAAGTAAACAGGACCACCCAAAACTAAACAGGACCACCCCAACAACTAAACAGGACCATGCAAAAACGTAACCAGGACCACCCAACAACTAAACTGGACCGGCACACAACTAAACAGGACCACCCCCAGAAATAAACAGGACAGCCCCAAAAACTACACAGGGCCAAGCAAAAAAAGTACACTGGACCACCCACATACTAAACAGGACCACCCCAATCAACTAAACAGGACCATGCAAAACACGTAACCAGGACCACCCAACAACTAAACAGGACCGGCTTACAACTAAACATGACCACCCCCAGAAATAAACAGGACAACCCCAAAAACTACAGGACCATGCAAAGAAAGTACACTGGACCACCCACATACTAAACAGGACCACCCAAAACAACTAAACAGGACCATGCAAAAAACGTAAACAGGACCACCCAACAACTAAGCAGGAGCACCACAACTAAACATGACCACCCCCAAAAGTAAACAGGACCACCCCAAAAACTAAACAGGACCATGCAAAAACGTAAACAGGACCACCCAAAAACTAAACAGGACCACCCCAAACAACTGAATAGGACCACCCCCACAAGTAAACAGGACCACCCCAGAAACTAAACAGGACCACCACAAAAGCAAACATGACCACCCCCAGAAGTAAACAGGACCACCCCAACAACTAAACAGGACCATGCAAAAAAGTAAACAGGACCACCCAAAAACCAAACATGACCACCCAAACAACTAAACAGGACCATGCAAACAAGTAATCAGGACCACCCCAAAAAGTAAACAGGACCACCGCAAAACCAAACATGACCACCCCCCACAATTAAACAGGACCACCCCAACAACTAAACAGGACCATGCACAAAAGTAAACAGAATCACCGACAAACTAAACAGGACTACCCCACAAACTAATGCAAACGAGTAAACAGGACCACACCAACGACTAGACAGGACCAGGCAAACACTCAACAAGACCACCCCAAAAACTAAGCATAATCATGCAAACAAGTACAAAGGACCGTGCAAAAAAGTAAACAGGACCATCCAACAACTAAACAGGACCACCACAACACTAAACATTACCACCCCCAAAGGTAAGCAGGACCACCCCAAACACTAAACAGGACCATGCAACAACGTAAACATGACCACCCCAAAAAGTAAACAGGACCACCCCACAAACTAAACAGGACCATGCAAAAAAGTAAACATGACCACCCAAAAACTGAACAGGACCACCCCGAACACTGAACAGGACCACCCCCAAACGTAAACAGGACCACCCCAAACACTAAACAGGACCATGCGAACACGTAAACAGGACCACCCACAAACTAACAGGACCACCCCAAACACTGAACAGGACCATGCAAAAAACGTAAACGGTACCACCCAGCAACTAAACCGGACCACCCCAAAAAACTAAACAGGACCACCCCCAAAAGTAAACAGGCCCACCCCAAAAACTAAACTGGATCATGCAAAAACGTAATCAGGACCACCCAACGAATTAGCAGGACCACCCACAAACTAAACAGGACCATGCAAAACGTAAACAGGACCACCCAACACTAGATAGGACCACCTCAAAACTAAACATGACCACCCAAAACAGTAACCAGGATCACGCAACCAACTAAGCAGGACCACCCGACATCTAAACAGGACTACCCGACATCTAAACAGGACCACCACAACCACTAAACAGTACCATGCAAAAAAGTAAACAGGACCACCCAACAACTAAACAGGACCACCACAACACTAAACATTACCACCCCCAAAGGTAAACAGGACCACCCCAAACACTAAACAGGACCATGCAACAACGTAAACATGACCACTCCAAAAAGTAAACAGGACCACCCCACAAACTAAACAGGACCATGCAAAAAAGTAAACAGGACCACCCATAAGTTAAGCAGGACCACCACCAAAAAAGTAAACAGGTTTCACCCCAGAACCGCCCTGAAACTAAACAGGACCAGCCAGCACTAAACAGGGCCATGCAACAAAGTAAACAGGGCCACCCTCAAACTACACATGACCACCACACAACTAAACATGACCACCCCCAACACTAAACAGGAGCACCACAAAAACTAAACAGGACCATGCAACAAAAGTAAACAGGATCACCCAAACACTAAACAGGACCACCCCAACACCAAAAAGGACCACGCAACCACGTAAACATGACCACCCTGAAGCTAATCAGGACCACCACAAAACGAAACATTACCACCCCGAAAACTAAACAGGACCACCCCAGAAACTAAACATGACCATGCAAACCGTAAACAAAACCACCCAACAACTAAACAGGACCACCCCAAACACTAAACATGACCATGCAAACAAGTAAACAGGACCACCCGACATCTAAACATGACCACCCAAACATTAACCATGACCACCCCCAAACATAAACAGGACCACCCCAACAACTAAACAGGACCATGCAAAAACGTAAACAGGACCACCCAACAGCTAAACAGGACCACCACAAAAACTAAACAGGACCACGCACAGCAAGTAAACAGGACCACCCAACGCTAAAAACAGGACCACCACACAACTAAATATGACCACCCCCAAACGTAAGCAGGACCACCCCAAACACTAAACAGGACCATGCAAAAAAAGTAAACAGGACCACCCATAAACTAACAAGACCACCCGAAACACTAAACAGGCCCATGCAATAAAAGTAAACAGGACCACCCAAAAACTAAACAGGACCACCTCGAACTGAACATAACCACACCTGAAATAAACAGGACCATCCGCCAATTAAACAGGACCATGCAAAAAACGTAAACAGAACCACCAACACACCTGAACAGGATCACCCCAAAAACTAAACATAGCCATGCAAGCAAGTAAATAGGACCACCCAAACACTAAAAACAGGATCACCACACAACTAATCATTATTACACCCAAACGTAAACAGGACCACCCCCAAAAACTAAACAGGACCATGCAAAAACAATAATCATGACCACCCAAAAACTAAACAGGACCACCCCAAAAACTAAACAGGACCATGCAAACAAGTAAACAGGACCACCCAATAACTAAAGATGACCACCACAAAACTACACATGACCATCCAAACACGTAAACAGGACCACCTCCAAATTTAATCAGGACCATGCAAAAAAGTAAACAGGACCACCCAACAACTAAACAGGACCACGCCAGAAACTAAGCAGGACCATGCAAAACAAGTAAGTCGGACCACCCAAAACTAAACAGGACCACCATAAAACTAAACAGGACCACCCCCAAAAGTAACCAGGACCACGCAACCAACTAAACAGGACCATGCAAACAAGTAAACAGGACCACCCACAAGCTACACAGGACCACCCCAAAGCTAAGCATTACCACCCCCACAAGTAAACAGGACCACCACAACAACTAAACAGGACCATGCACAAAAGTAAACATTACCACCCCGAAAACTAAGCAGTACCACCCCAAACACTAAACAGGACCACCACTTGTTGCGTGGTCCTGTTTACTGTTTGGGGTGGTCCAGTTTATTTCTTTGTGGTCCTGTTTGGTTTTGGGGTGACACTGTTTACTTTTTGCGTGGTCCTGTTTAGTTTTTGGGGTTGACCTGTTTATTTTTGGTGTGGTCCTGTTTAGTTGTTGGGGTGGTCCTGTTTAGTTTTGCTGAGGTCCCGTTTACGTTTGAGGTGGTCTAGTTTATTTTTCGGGTGGTCCGTTTCGCGGTTCTGTTTATTTTTTAATTGGTCCTGTTTAGGTTCTGCGTGGTTCTGTGTATTTGTTTGGTGGTCCTGTTTAGTTTTTGCGTGGTCCTGCTTAGTTTGTTGGGCGGTCCTGTTTACTTTCGGGGTGGTCCTGTTTAGTTTGTGGGGTGGTCCTGTTTAGGCTTTGGGTGGTCCTGTTTACTTTTTTGCATGGTCCTGTTTAGTTGTTGGGGGGTCCTGTTTACTTTTTAATTGGTCCTGTTTAGGTTCTGCGTGGTTCTGTGTGTATTTGTTTGGTGGTCCTGTTTAGTTTTTGCGTGGTCCTGCTTAGTTTTTTGGGTGGTCCTGTTTACTTTCGGGGTGGTCCGGTTTAGTTTGTGGGGTGGTCCTGTTCAGGCTTTGGGTGGTCCTGTTTACTTTTTTGCATGGTCCTGTTTAGTTGTTGGGGGGTACTGTTTACTTTTGGGGGTGGTCATGTTTACTTTTCGCGTGGTCATCTTTACTTTGTGGGGTGGTCCTTTTTACTTTCTGCGTGGTCCAGCACAGCAGATAGCGGTGCCAGCGGGGCGATAGCAGAGACGTGTCACACCAGAGCTCTGAATCCTTGTTCTTTTGCCGGGCGTTCCAACCAGCTCCTCACGCTACTGCAGTACATGTTGGGTCGAGTGGCTTAGCCAAGACGCCTCTTGCTGCAGCCCGGGGCGGCCGTTTGCGCCCCTCCAGTTCCGAATTCACGATCGCTTCGTGGAACATCGAGGGGTACACCATTGCAAAGCAAGTGGAGTTCGAACGCATCATGGAATGAGAAAGCATTGATGTACCATGCATCCAGGGAACATGGCAAATCTTATCAGACACCTCAGTCACAGACACGGGGTACTTCGTTTTGCTACCAGGGGGCGCGAGAGCAGAGCAGACGAAGACGAGGATCGAGCAGGCGTTGGCTTCATAGTTGCGCCGCGTGCGCGGCGATCCATTGTTGCATTCCGCCAGGTGACATCCAGACTGGCATCGCTGAAACTGCGAGTTCCTGGTGGTACAGCTGTTCTATTTTCAGCATGCGCTCCACATAGTGGTAAAGATTTGGTTAGAAGGCAAAGCTTCTTCAACGAACTTTCGGATTTGGTGGACAAGACGTCGGCTCACGGTCCTAAGATGATATTGGGAGATATGAGCGCGAGGTTTTACGAGCAATTTGTCTGCGAATCGAGTGTGGTAGGTCCGCATGTGTTTGAATCCCCTGGCGTGGAATGCAAGCCGGACGTCAACTGGCACCTGCTGGTGGAGGCGTGCACCCAGCTCAACATGTGTTTGGCCAACACCTTCTACGAGCTACCATTGGACAGCTTTGCCACGTGCTTCAACGTGGGCCGCCCAGCCGGGGAGAGCGCATCACTGCGCACCCACTCGCAGATCGATTTCTTCGCACTTGAGCAAAGCTGATTGCACAACGTCAAGGCCGTGAGATCCCTCACACATGCGCCGCCGTCGTCTCACTATTTTCTGCTGCGTGCCACACTCGAGATGGAAGTTGCGAAGGGCACGCTTGAGCGGAGTCCCCGGCGGGACATGCGATCACTACTGGAACCTGGAGCACAGCGTTTTTTCGGACATTGCTTCATCGAGGCTATGGAGCAGTTTGAGGACACAGTGCCAGACGAGGGAAACGTGAACATCGCGTGGTCTCGTCTTGTGGACGGCTTCCGGCGGGCAGAGGAATCCATGGTGTCAATCGAACGCCATCGACCGAGACGCCCCTCGACGAGCAGCTGCGCCCTCAATTTGATAGCAAGGCGAAAGGAGTCAAGACGCGCAGGGGACGCGCTGGAAGAAAAAACACTTGCAAAACATATCCGAGCATCAGTCGCCCGTGACCGGGCTCATTGGCCCCATGATGTTACCAAAGAAGGTGATTGGGTGCAGATCCCGAAGCTGCGCAAAGGGCGAACGCGACAACCAGGCAGACTACGGGGCAGCGGCGGCGAACTTGTGGACAGCGACAGGCGGGCTGGCACTCTGGCCGAGAATCTGGAACACATCCCATGGGCGGTGCGTCCGACCACGGCCCTCCCGAACACCGAGAGCATCCACCTGGAACTACCCGTGAGGCTCGACGCCATCGTGGAGTCAGAAGTCGGGGAGGCCGCGCAGAAGCTGAAGAACGGGCGTGCAGCTGGACTGGATCAAGTGCCGCCAGAGTTCTGGAAGGCAGTGACCGAAGATGGGGAGGCCGCAATTTCTTGGGTCACCCGATTTTGCAACGGTGTATGGTCACAAACTTGCGTGCCCGATGCGTGGCGGAAGTCCAGGGTTGCGATGGTTCACAAGAAGGGCGACCCGTCGGCCCGCGATGCCTACGGGCCCATCAGCCTCCTACTAATAGGATACAACGTGTTCGCTATTATATTGTTGGGAAGGTTGAAGCAAGCAGGAGCCGAAGATCACATCTGGCGCGCCCAATATGGTTTCAGATCCCGCCGATGAGCCGGTGACGCTACATTCTTGGCCAGACGAATCCTCGAGGACGCTTGGGCGACCAAGCAAGGCTCGCCATTGCCACTCGCTTTGGATTGGGCAAAGGCCTTTGATTCAGTATCGCCGAGCGCTCTGGCAACTTCACTGCGGAGGTTTGGGTGCCCCTCGAAATTTGTTGACATGGTCGACTCGATGTATCATGATCGGTCTTTCGTCGTCTCAGACTCAGGCACCTTGTCGGCGGAGCGGAACCAGCAATTTTGGATATGTCAGGGATGTCCACTATCACCACTTCCGTTCACAACCGTAATGACAACGTTGTTGACAGACGCCCATTCCATGTTCCAGGTGCGCGTGCCTAGTGTTCCATAGCCGCATTTTGTCAGGGAGTTGGTGCACGCTGACGACGCTCCCCTGCTGGACGCCAATCCGGACATCATCCAAGATCTGTTGTTCTGCATGGAGGAGTGCGGGCGGCGCTATGAATGGGGCCTGAATTGGCGCAAGGTGGAAGCGATGCGCGCTCGCACGGGAGCTCATCTTGTCAATGGCGCAGGCGAGGCGGTGAGGGAACCAGCATCTTAGTATACTTAGGCGCGTTGCTGTCCGCAGTTGGCCGGAGCGGCGCAGAGCTTAAGCGTGGGCTCGGTGCGGCCAGGCAAGACTTCAACGTGCTGAGCGCAATCTGGTCGCATGCTGCATTGTCCCGCCGCCATAAAGTGCGTATTTTTTTAACGCATGCGTAGTTGTTAAATTGACACATTCTCTTTCCACTGCATACTTGAAACAGGCCGAGCGCCGGAGAATTGTCGGTTTTCAAGCCCAGTGTCTAAAGGGGGTCTTCCGCGTGCCACATTCACGTCACAGTAGAATTTCAAATGACATTGTTTTAAGCATAGCAGAGCAGCGGCCTTTGAGCGAGCAAATCTGTAAACATCAGCTGCCCCTCATGGGCAAGCTTGCGAGACGCCCCAGTGCAGACCCGGCGGTGCGCATGTCTGCGTTTGAACCTGACAGCGTTGACGCACGATCGCCATCAGGACCTCGGAAGAGAGGCCAGCCCCGACAGAAGAGGGGCAACGTGGTGATGAACAATTGTCTGCGTGTGGCCGGCGCCGCCGCTCGCCTTGCTGATTACTTCCGCCTGGAGGGCGGTGCAGCGCAAGCTTGGGCGTCGGCCGTGCGATCTTGGTGCATGTAGTGCATTTTGCCCATCTCTGCTAGCGCGCCGTCTGGCGCAAGGCTTTTGACATTGACATGGCTGTTTGCTTTCGCGGTGGTCCTGTTTACTGTTGGGGTGGTCCTGTTTACTTTTGGGGCGGTCCTGTTTACTTTTGGGGTGGTCTTGTTTACTTGATGCGTGGTCTTCTTCACTTTTTGGGTAGTCCTGTTTACTTTTGGGGTGGTCCTGCTGACTGTTTGGGTGGTCCTGTTTACTTTTGGGCTGGCCCTGTTTACTTCTGGGGTGGTCCTGTTTAGTTGGGTGGTCCTGTTTGCTATTGACGTGGTCATCCTTACTCTTTGAGGTCGTCCTGCTTGCTTTTGGGGTGCTCATGTTTTTGTTGTTTGGTTGGTCCGGGTCCCGTTTGCTTTTAGGAGGAGTGGTTATGTTTTTCTCTTGGCGTGGTTATGCTCATTTTTTGGGTGGTCCTGTTTATTTTTGGGATTGTCCTGTTTACTTCTGGGGTGGTCTTGTTTACATGCTTTGGGTGGTCCTGTTTACTTTTTTTGGATGGTTCTGTTTAGCTTGGCTGTGGCCCTACATTTGGGATGGCCATGCGTTGGATCATATGTTTCGCACCGCGTTTGGTGATGTTGTTCGGGCTCCGTTTGCTTATGTTTGGCAGTGTTGTTGGTAATGTTTTTTTTTTTTCCATTGGGGCCATGTTGTTTGATCTTATCATTGATCTTGTTAAAGGTGGTGAATGTTCGTGTATTTCGTTTTGTTGTTGTTGCTTTGTTTTGTTATGTGGTCCTGTTGACTTTTGAAGTGGTCCTGGTTACCTTTGAGGCGGTGATCTTATTTACTTTTTTTCGGTGGTCCTCTACGATTTTGTGCTTAAGGCGGAGGCAGGTTGGATTATGCAAGTTGGGAGAGGGTTGGGTAATACGGGTGTGCATCCGAGGAAAAGGGGGAGTATGAGGAGGAGGAGCATGAGGAGGATATATTGGATCATGCAGGTTGAGGGAGGGGGGGAAAGGAGGGGGAGTATAAGGATAATGGTAAAAAGCCAGAGAGGACGAGGGCGATGGTGAGAACGAGGGGAAGGGAGACGATGGCGATGGAGACGAGGACAAGGCATCAGCACCATCACCATCATCATGATCATCGTCATCGTAATCACCAATCTCATCAGCGCCAGCATCATCATCATCACCATCTTCAGGCCCAGGAAGGTAACATCATATTACGCGGATCCTCGAAATGATGTTCGACCCCTTGGTGGCCCAGGCTGCCAGTGGGACCGCCCGCATGCGTCCGCCACCACCCAACACAATTGCGGCATTCACAACTGCATATGGTTGGGTCCTTCGCCAAGCTACTTCTTCCCAACCGTCCTGTGTTGTTGGGTCCTCGTTTTGATGAGACAGCGCTCCGCGTTCTCCTCCGTCTCTTCCTCCCCCTCTTTCTACCGCCCGCATGCGTCCCGCAGACCCACTACAACGTTTCGTGGCCCATAGGGGAACCCCACCGAAGGTCCCAGTGCTACCGTCCGCATGCGTCCCACACACCCAGTACAGCGCTTCGTGGCCTCATGGGAAGCCCCATTGAAGGTCCCAGCGTTACCGTCCGCGTGCGTCCCGCCGACCCAGTACAGCGTTTCGTGGCCCATGGGGAGCCCAGCCGAAGGTCCCAGTGCTGCCGTCCGCATGCGCCCCACACACCCCGTACGGCGTTCCGTGGCCCCATAGGGGGGCCCCACGGAAGTTCCCAGTGCTACCGTCCGCATGCGTCCACAGCGCTTCGTGGCCCCATAGGGAGCCCCACCGGAGGTCCCAGTGCTACCGTCCGCATGCGACAGCACTCACAGTGCAGCGTTTCGTGGCCCCACTATGGAAGTTCCACCAGAGGCCCCAGTGCCACCGTCCGCATGCGTCCCGCACACCCAATTTGGCGTTTTCACCCAGCCAGTACAGCGCTTCGTAGCTCCATAGAGAGCTCCACCGAAGCCCCCAGTGGGACCGTCCGCATGTGTCCCAAAAATCCAGTTTGGCATTTTCACACACCCAGTGCAGCGCTTCGTGGCGCCATAGGGAGCTCCACCAAAGCCCCCAGTGGGACCGCCCGCATGCGTCCCGGAAATCCAATTTGGCATTTTCACCCACCCAGTACAGCGTTTTGTGGCCCCCTAGGGAGCCGCCCGCATGCGTTCCCCCCCACCCAGTGCAGCGCTCCGTGGCCCCATAGGGAGCTTAACCGAAAAAGATATTCACAATTGCGGCACCCACAGCTGCATATAGTTGGCCCTTCGCCAGGATGATTTTTGTCGGCTCCCGGAGCCGAAGGAAGCCATGCACCGTACTGCGTTGGAGCGGGGCCTGAGCGGAGTTCAGACATGGCACCGTTCATGGGCGCCGTTCTCGCAGCACCCCTCGCTCGAGCCTCCTCGTTCTGGAGGGGGATGGGCTCGAATGGTACCTGGTCTGTCCAGTGCCCTCCTGCCATGCCTTTCTCACCCCACCCCTGCTTGCACGTTCCGCAGCCATGCGCAGCCTGGCCAGGTAACGCGCCTGCTGCTCGTTGTTGTTGCAGTCAATCTGCAAGGATGAACCATGTTCCAAGACTGCCCTTGCATCCTCCTCAATCGACCCAACCTTGGCCACTTTCGCTGGCCACGCCTTGACCGTAAAGTGTCGACATGGCCCTCCAAGGCCCTTGCATCCTTGCCGCGCATCCTTCCTACCCGGGTTGACTGTAACCCTCTTTTCGCCGTTCACAGACAGATCCATTTCTTTCATTCTTGTCGGCTTACATGGGGAGGGGGCCCAACTCTCCGAAGCTATGACTGTTCCAGGCTCGGCGGCACGCCCGGGGGGGAAATTAGAAGGGGCGGGCCCTCTGAGAAGGCTCGGAAGTCCCCTGGCATTCAGATGTTTTCAAAGCTTTCCCCGAGAAAACTCAGATCTCCTCTCCGAAGGCGCGAGGGTTTCTGAGCAGTCCCGCCGCCTTCTGAGAAGGCCATCTCCTTCTCACTTCCCCCCCTCGCTCGCCGCCAAGAGAGGGCCCAACTCTCCGACGCTACAGTGAGCGGCTTGAATGAGGAACACTTACTTTTCGAAAGGGGCTCGGTCGTTCCTTCGGCTTGCATGCGTGAGTTATCGCTCCGCATGCGTTACGCACTCTTTATCGCTCCTCATGCGTTGTTCCCTGAACAAAACAAGGGGGTCTCGCTCCTCACTCCTCGCTCCTGAGGCCAGGCCAATGCCCGCATGACTGCGCCACTCCCGGCGCTCCTCTCCTGGCCGTCGGACCCCCCCCCCCCGCGGGGCCACGCCCTCGGGCCCGGTCCGCGCAGCTCAGGAGGGGAAGAAACACACAGACACAATTAATCGTCGATTCCCAGGAAAATATGCGAAAATATGGGAAGTGGTGGGGAAGACAAAAACCCAGAAAACATGGGAAAATATGGGGAATATTTTTATTTGTGTGTATTTTTTTGTGTGTCCCAGGGCCCCTTTAGCAGCGCGGGGTCGGAGCAGCGGCGCCAGCCGCTTGGGCGCGGGTCTTGCGCCCCTGCTCTCCCCCCCGCCGCGGCGCTCTCGTCCACGGGAGCCCCGCTGGGCCCCGCAGCATTTCGGGCGGGTCCCCCTACAGGAGGAGTATCCTCCTCCTCCTCCTCCTCCTCCTCCTCCTCCTCCTCTTCCTCCTCCTCCTCCTCCTCCTCCTCCTCCTCCTCCTCCTCTTCCTCCTCCTTGTCCCTACGCTTGAGCACGTTTTGTCATTCTCGTTTCCCACCCGAAATCCGCCTGCAGGGGGACATGCCCGACCTAAGCCTGACAGCCGCACGCGGGCAGCAGTCCCGCTCTGCCAGGCGGCGGGCACGGCGACGGTCACGGAGACGGCCACGGCGGTGGACACGACGGAGGGCATGGCGGCGGTCACGGTGGTGACCACGGCGCCGCACACGGGGGGTACGTACGTAAACAATCGAAGACGCCTACGGCGAACCACCGCCGCCCCTGCCCGTCCTGAAACGCCCACACGGCCGAACACTGCGGCCAGCGTTCAGCCACGCGATCGGACTGTGTACCCCCCCAGCCGTTGTGGGAACCCGTCGGGGAACACTCGGGGGATGAAGAGGAAGAGGAAGAGGGAGGAAAACGGAGGAGGAGGAGGAGGAGGACTCTTTGGAGCTGGGGCGCTCTCAGAGCCTCCTAGGAGCCTCCTGGGGGCTTGTTTGAGGTCTCCCGGAGACCTCTTTGGGCCTCTTGCGGGACTTTGGAGGTTTTTGGGGGAGGATCTTTGGCCGTCTGAGAGCTTTCTTGGCCCGTCTGAAGCCGTCGGAAGCCGCCTTGGGTGCTTCCCTGGGCCGACTTGGGGCCTCTGGGCGCTTCTGGGCCGTCTTGGAGGCCATCTTTGGCGTTTTGGATGTCTACTGGACCGTTTTGGGGCCGTCTTGGGGCCATCTTGGGGGCCTCTCGGGCTGTCAGGGGGCCATCTCGGAGCCCTTTTGGGTGCTATTGAGGTCATCTTGGTTGCCTCTGAGGCCGTCTTGGGCAGTCTGGAAACCGAACATGAGAACACCCCACAATATTGTGAAGACCTTTCGAACATAGTAAGGTAGCTTCGAGGAGGAGGAGGAGAAGGAGGAGGCGGAGAGGCCGATTCGAAGAGGAGGGGGAAGAGGAGGAGAAGGAGGAGGTGGAGGAGGGGGAGGCCTCGAGATTTGGTCCACTTGGGCCTTCCTCGAGGTCCTCTTCTTGGAGGCCTCTTTGGCCGTCTTGGGGACCTCTTCGTCCGTCTTGGAGCCATCTTGGGCCATCTTGGTGGCTTCTTGTTCGGACTTGCAGGCAACTTGGACTCTCTTTTGGCCATCTTGAGCGAACGTCAGGGCCATCGTGGGCTATCTCGGTCGTCTTGGAGACCATTCTGCAGCCACCTTGGTGCGGTCACATTCTTGCCTCCCGGTTGTGGGCCAGCTTGCTGGGTGGCCGGCGGGTTGGGCCGAAGCCTCAGGGAGAGTTCGGACCAAACACCTCCCAGACGTCCAGCACGCCGTGCGCCCTTGTGGTAAGACCACAGGTGGCGGCGGATCTAGCGGCCTTCGGCACAGCCCGCCACCGCGCCCTCGGTTGTGGGTCAGAAGCCTCCTGGCCCGTCTTTACTTGGTGGCGCGCACAGGGGGGCGGCGGGGGGAGGGGGGAGGGCTCTTTAGAAGGAGACTGGTTCTTAGAAGGCGCCGGCCTCAGATCTGGAGAGAAGGCCCGCGCCTTCTAAGGAGCAGGGCTGCTTCTAAGAAGCCTTCCCCCGCTCCCAACCCCTCTCTGCGCGTGGCTGATTCGCGCCTCTTCGGGCCCGAACACGTCATGCGGGTAGACGGCGCGGGAGCGACGGGAGCCCGGGGAGATCTGAGAATTTGGGGCCTTGGCCACGTAAACGATCCTCAATATTGCGGACTGCCCCCGAGTCGCCAACAGATCGTTCCCAGACGCTCAAGATGGCCTCAAGACGGTCCAAGATGCCCTCAAGACGCCCGAAGGGGCCTCCAAGGGGCCTCCCAGGAGGACCCCAAGAGGCAGACACACATTGATTGCCCGCAGGTGTTTCAAGGATTGTGGCGCCCTCGCCTTTCTCGAATTCCCGACGCCCCACGACGGCCCAGGAGGCCTCCAAGATCGCCCTAAGGCGGCCCAAGAGGCCTCCAAGAGGGCCCCACTACGGCCCAAGAGAGCTCCCTAACGGCCCACGTTGACGGCTCCAAGAGGGCCCCGACGGAGGATCCGAACGGCCATTTCGAGCCCTTGGCCCCAAGGAGGCCTCAAGAGGTCCCCAACATGCCGTGAAGAGGCCCCAAGATGCCGATTGAGCAAGGACCTGAGGACACTCCAAATCGTGCCTCGCAGGCACGGTGGTGGATCATGATCATGGTGGGACAAGGGAGTGTGGTGGGCGGTAGCATGGGTGTCAGTTGTTTTTGTTTGTGTGTGCTTGCGTTTATTCAGAGGAGGGCTTCACCTTCGCCCACAGTGCGCACGCCTCATCTCACGCTTACTTGCCCGCGTGCTGTATTGCTTGCAGCACATTGGGGATATGTCGGTCAGAATCGTGGAGTCAGTTTGCCGAAGGAACTACCCGGGACAGGATTGGCCAGGGGGGTGGCCTCGAGGATCCCTTCTACTCGCTCACTCTCCCTCCTCTCTCTTCCCCCGTTCTTCCCTCCGTTCTTCCCTGGTTCTCCTTCTACCCCTGCTGAGCTCTCTCGCTCTCTCTCTCTCTCTCTCTCTCTCCCTCTCTCTGCCCAGACATCCGCCGTTACGGTTTCTCCAATCCGCGGCCCCAGAGGTCCCGAGTCCTTCCCCCGGGATGTTTTGTCGACCAGATTATTTGTTGATGGCTCGCCGGCAGGGAGGCCGAAATCCAAGACAGACGCCGGATTGGAAAAAACATTTCGGATTTCTGGGTAGTTTCCTCCTCCGTCCTCCCTCTTTCGCCCTCCCCCTCGCCTTCCCCTCCTTTTGTCCGCTCCCCTTTACAGCCAAGACGCCGAAATAAGGAACAGTTTGGGTACGAAAGGGGCTCGATGCTCCTTGGGTCATTACGTGGTCGTTCCTCTGGCCCTCCTCGTGCACGCTGGCGCTTTTTTGGGGGCCGCAAAAGGGGCTTTGTTCCTCATTTCAGCGGCTCGTCTGTATACACCCCTCTCCTCCTTCCGCCCCAGCGCCCCCCCCGTTCGAGGACGTGGGCGCGGAGAGTCGGGGGGAGGGTCGCGAGGGGCAGATCCATCGCTGGGGCCCCTCCCGCCGGCCCTCCCCCCCCCTCCACTCTGTTCGGTTCTCGCTCGGGGGAACTTCCCGGGGCCCGCGGAGCGGATCTGCTCGACTCCAGTGCGACTCTGGTTTTCCTTTTTAAGTAGGGGGAGGGGGGAAAAGGCTTCTTAGAAGCACCCCTGCGTCTCGGAAGGTGGGGGCCTTCTCTGCAGGTGGAGGCCATCGGCGCCTCTTCAGAAACAGCCTCCTTCTGAGAAGGCCTCGCCCCTTCCCCTACAGTCAACGCGCATGGTAAGGTGGAGTGGCGTTTCCAGAGGTGCCCTTGCATACTTGCCTGTTCGGCCTATCCGTAGGCAACCCTTAGCTCAACACTTTCAACTCAGGGGTCCCAGGGGGACTGCATCCTTGCCGCGCATCCTTATCATGCGCGTTGACTGTACCCCCCTCTGCGCGCCGCCAGCATGGGAGCAACATAAGGCTACCCCTGCATTCTGGTCCCTTCGGCCCATCCCTGGTAGCTTTGGCTGGCCAGCCTCGTTCGGAGAAACGTTGACGCGGCCCTCCACGGCCCTTGCATCCCTGCCGCGCCGCCCTGTCATACGGTTTGTGTGTGTAGTTCGTGCCATCGTTCGTGCTGCACCGTGCTGGCTGCCGGCGGAATGTGGTGCGGCTGGCGTCGTTGGCCCGTGAGAGCGGCCACGCGCCACGAGCCACAGGGTTAATTGCTGCATTCTGTTTTGCTCTAGAAAGAGGGATAGACGGACGAAGAGCGGTATAACGTAAACTTGTTCGCCGTCGGGGACGCCCGTCCCAGGGCGGCTGGAAAGCTTCACCCCCACGGTGGCACGTCGGGGTATAAGCTTCCCAGCCGTCATGGGGCAGGCGTACCCGATTTTACGGAAAAGTTTATTCAATACCGTTTTTCGTTTTTATTTAATCGCTTCGCTCATTCCGCCGGCCCTCGAGCGCTCTACGGGGCCTCTTTGAGGCCTCTTGGGGGCCTCTTTGGGGCCTCCTAGGGGCCTCTTGGGGGCCTCTTGGGGGTCTCTTGTGGCTCCTTGGCGGCGTCTTGGGGCCCCCTTGGGCCTCTTGGGGGGCTCTTTGGGGCCTCTTGGGGCGGGGTACCGTTTTTCGTTTTTATGTTCTGCAACCCCGCGACGGAGGACCGCCTTTGCCCGGGACCGGCCCTTCCTCTCCCCCGCCCGCTTCGACCCCCCACCCTCGGGTCGGGCGAAAGGGGGGGATTGGGAAAGGGGGGGTTACGAAGTTTGCTGCATGCAGCTGATTTCGGCCTCACCGAGGGGCCCATTCCTCGATACATGGCCGCCTCCGGCGCCGGGAGGCGCCGGGAAAATCAGCTACGTGAGCTGATTCTCAACCCCCCCCTTTGCTATCCCCCCCTTTCGCCCCGACCCCCCCACCCCCCCGGAGGAGAGGCCCACCGCCCGCCGTGGGCTGGGGGCTGCCAGGACGGCTCCTGGCCAGCGGCTCCAAGAAAAGAAGACGTGGCCCCATGGCGTCTTCGTCGTCGTCGGTGTCATCGTGGTTGTGGTCGTGGTCGTGATCGTCGTCGTCGTCGCCGTCGCCGTCGTCGTCGCCCTCGTCGTCGTCGCTATTGCCTCGGGGGTGGACAGAACCCCCAACAGTGACACGTCGATAAGTGAATTGTCCGTTTTCGGTTCTCGAGATGGCGCCATGGCCGTTATTTTCCAGGCTTGCGCCCGCCAGGTTTGGGCCTCAGGTCGTTTTCACTAAACCACGTTTTACTAAAGGGGGGTCTGTCCACCCCTGATTGCCCTCGCCCTCGCCCTCGCCCTCGCCCTCGCCCTCGCCCTCGTCGCCGTTGGTGCCCTCGTCGACGTCCTCCTTCCTCCTCCTCCTCGCCCTCGTCCTCGTCCTCGCCCCCGTCCCCGTCCCCATCCTCGTCGACGCCGTCGTCGAAGCGGCGCAGGCTGAACCTGTTGGCGCTCCGCGCGGACCTCCCGCCGATTCGGCGCGGGACCCCCCCCGACTGGCGGCGCGACTGGCGGCGCCTCTGGCGCCGCCCCCGGCGATCTCCGCGCGCCAGGGCGGGGGGGCCGAGCGCCGATCCAAGATCTCCGCGCGGATCCCCGGGAGTGTGTCCGCGCCGCTCTCCGTGCCTTCCCTCCTGGGGGAGACCCCCGAGAGCCCGCGCCCTTGGACGAGGCCCCGGCGGCCCCGTGGGGGCCTCCAAGAGAGGAGCCCTCTCCTCCTCTTTCTCCTCCCCCTCCTCCTCCTCCTCCTCCTCCTCCTCCTCCTCCTCTTCCTGCTCCTCCTCCTCGTCCTTCTGCGCCTCCTCTGCTGCCTCCTCCTCCTCCGCCTCCTCCTCCTCCTCCTCCTCCTCCTCCTCCTGCTCCTCCGCCTCCTCCTCCTCACGGGGCCGCCTCCAGCAGACCGCGCAGAGAGCCGAGGAAACGCAAACATGGTTGACGGCGCGCGGAGCGGCGACGGGCTTCGCTTCCGTGAGGAGTTGCAGCGCGCCGGCACCAAATCAGGCGACACCGGCTTTCTATTTGGGGGATGCTGCCCCCCCGCGCTAACCCTTTCCCCTCGTTGCACGGAAGTGCGGCGCGGCGAGGGTACCCGAAGGGTGAGGAGCGCGAGGGTGGTCAATTGCCCGCATCGGGCGTTGCGCGACTGGGGGGTGAAGAAAGGTGCGCCTTTGCCCCAAAGGGTCCAAAGACGGGCACGACATGGGCACGCAGGGTTTGCGTTTCTCCCGCCGCCATTGAGCTTAAGTCGGGCCTGTCCCTCTACAGGGGAATATTCAAAAATAGTCCAATAATAGTCTTAGGACAATTGTTTGAGCATTTGTTTCAATACTTTTATTTTTTTTGTCGGATATTTGCAATTATTCGTCCGGATCCCCCTGTAGGGGGACATGCCTGACCTAACATTAAGCAGCGCCCGGCGACACTGGAGAGGGGGCCCTTCGGGCCACCCGCGCGCGTGCAGCCGCGGCTCTTTGGCGGCTTTCTGGCCCGCCCGCTCTTCCCTGTCCCCTCGTCGTCGCCCTCCTTCCTGCGCATGGGCGATCTGTCCCTTGGGTACACGCCAGACTGGCCACGTACTCGCCAAAGGATCCCCCTTGCGAGGGCGACGCGCATGTTCGTGAGGACGGCCGCCGGCCTTTTCGGGACGCACTGGCGACACCTGCCCGACGCACCGTGTTGTGGCGAAGGGGCGGGGTTCAGCCCGCCGGCCGCTTGATTGGGCCTTCACACCTGGCGGTGCCCTTGGGGGCTGCGAGTTGCGCAGCTGCCGCCATGTTCGCTGGCTCCTGGGAGGCACGGCGGACGTGGGGGCGGCGCAGAGCCACTCGAGGACTCGGTGCTCCGTCGGGGGCGGCGAACTGCGCGAGCGTCCTCAGTTCCGTGCGCTCCTGGGAGGCGCGGCGGGGGTGAGGACAGCGCGGATCACTCCGAGACCTCGCGGCTCCGGCTGCGAACTTCTCGACCGTAGCTTTTTTTCCATGGGTTCCTGGGAGGCGCGGCGAAGGGGGCGGCAGCGCAGGTCCATCCGAAGACTCGCGGCCCCTTCGGGGGCTGCGAAGTGTGCAGCCGGCGCCAGTTCCGTGGGCTCCTGGGAGGCGCGGCGGAGGTGAGGGCAGCGCAAATCCGCTCGAAAGCTCGCGGCTCCCACAGGGAGTGCGCCACTGTCGTCGCTATCGCAGGCTCCTGGGAGCACGGCGGGTGTGAGGGCGTTGCGGATCGTTTCGTGACCTCTCGGCTCCGTCGGGCTGTGAACTGCGCAGCCGCTGTCGGTTCCGTGGGTTCTCGGGAGGTGCGGCGAGGTTGAGGGCACCTGGGATCCTTTTGAGACCTCGCGGCTCCCTCTGGCTGTGCGAATTGGCGCAAATGTCAGCATTTTCGAGGGCTCTTGGGAGCTGCAGCGGGTAGAACGGCAGCGCAGAGCGCTCTGAGGGCCCGCGGCTCCGTCGGGGTTGCGACCTGCGCAGCCGTTGCCGATTTCGTGTGTTTTTTGGGAGGCACGGCGGAGGTCAGGAGGGGAAGAAACACACAGACACAATTAATCGTCGATTCCCAGGAAAATATGCGAAAATATGGGAAGTGGTGGGGAAGACAAAAACCCAGAAAATATTGGAAAATATGGGGACTATTTTTATTTGTGTGTATTTATTTGTGTGTCCTAATTTCCCTTTATTTTTGGGAGGCACGGCGGAGGGGAGGGCAGCGCAGATCCGTTTGAGACTTCGGTGTTCCTTCGGGGGCTGCGACCTGCGCAGCCGTCGCCGGTTTCTCGTGTGCTCGTGGGCGGCACGGCGGAGTGCAGGCCTGCGCAGGCCGCTCCGAGGCCTCGCGGCTCCCTCGGGGGGGGTGCGATCTGCGCAGCCGGCGTCGCTTTCGTGGGCTCCCGGGAGGCACTGCGGAGGTTCGGGGCTGGACAGAACCCCCAACAGTGACACGTCGATTAGTGAATTGTCCGTTTTCGGTTCTCGAGAGGGCTCCGTGGCCGTTATTTTCCAGGCTTGCGCCTGCCAGGTTTGGGCCTCAGGTCGTTTTCACTAAACCACGTTTGACTAAAGGGGGGTCTGTCCATCCCCGAGAGGTGAGGGCATCGCAGATCCATTCGAGACCTCGCGGCACCGTCGGGGTCTGCGAATGCGCAACTGTTGTCAGTTTTGTTGTCTTGGGAGGCGCGGCGGAGGTGAGGGCAGCGCAGATCGCTTTGACGGATTGCGGTTCCGTCGGAGTTGCGAGCTGCGTAAACGTCATCATTTTCGTGGGTTCTTGTGAGGCATGCCGAAGTGCAGGCTTGCGCAGATCAATTCGAAATCTTGCGGCTCCCCGGGGGCTGCGAACTGTGCAATCGTCGCCACTTTTGTGATCTCCTGGGGGGCACGGCGGAGGGCAGGGCAACACATATCGTGCATATCTGGCGATGGGTTCTTGTGTGTGGAGAGTTCACACAGTTTTGTCGCCTCGCGTGGAGGAGGCGTTGGCTACTAATTTTGGTTCGGCCTTCCTGGGCCTTTTTCGGGCCCGGGACTTCAAACACGCATATCGGGTAATGAATTACACCATGGGGGACCCGGGAGGGGTCTGGGACGATGTTGGGCGGATTCGAGGCGGTGAACTTTGATTCTGGCAAGCCTGCAGGCACGGAGGAGGGGCGTGACGTGGCGAGGCCCGACAGGGAAGCCCGACTTCCATGCAAGGCGGGACGCGAGTGCACGCCTCGTCGGCCCAGAGCTGCTCCAAGCGAAGGCGGGGAGAGGGGGCCTCGAGTAAGCAGCCTCCTAGGTTAGTCGCTGGCGCCCTTCCTTCCTGGGGTAGGGCTGCTAGTGATTTCCTCTCTTCAGGAGGGGAAAAAACACACAGACACAATTAATCCTCGATGCCCCCAAAAATATGGGAAAATATGGGAAGTGGGGGGGAAGACAAACACCCAGAAAATATAGGAAAATATGGTGAATATGTTTATTTGTGTGTATTTATTTGTGTGTCCTGGGGCCCCTTTATCTCTTTCTTGCTGGTCTTAGCCTTTGCGATGCGACGTGTCGAATCAAATCCTCGCCCTCCTCCCCCCGCTGCTACCTCGCCGCCCCCCTGACAGCAGGCGGCGGCCATGGCGGCGGCCACGGCGACGGGCACGGCGGTGGTCACGACGGAGGGCATGGTGGGCACGGGGGCCACGGGGGCCACGGGGGCCTGGAGTTCGACTGGGACGCGGCCCTTCTGGGGGACAAAAGCCCCCCCCCCCCGCCCCTCGCCCCCCCTCCTTCTGGCTCCTCGTCCTCCCTTTCCTCTTCCTTTCTTTCACTTGCTCTCCTACCCTCGCCTGGCCCTCTCTCCTCTCACCTCTCCTCTCTACTTCTCTTTGTCGTCTCTTCTCTCCTTGCTTTCTCCTCGTCATCCTTCTCATCCGCATCCTCTCCATGCTCCGCTCCCCTTCTCCTTCTGCTCCCCCTCATCTCCTCCTCCTCTTCCTCCTCCTCTTCTTCCTCCTCCCCCTCCTCCTCCTCCTCCTCCTCCTCCTCCTCCTCCTCCTCCTCCTCCTCCTCTTCTCTCACATCCTCTCCCCTCTACTCTCCTCTATCCCCCTCCCCATCCTCCGCTTCTCTCCTCTCGCTGTTTGCCCCCCTCCTTCCTCCCGGTCTCCTCGGCCTCCCCCCTCCCTCCCCCACGAGCGGCGTGAGCAGCGGGGGGTCTGTCTGTTTGGCGGTGCGGGCGAGGGCGACGTGTTGAGCCGAGAGGCGCTGTGGAGCGCCTTCTTCGCCGCGCCCCCGCGCCGGGGCGGGCGTCGCCCGTGGGTGGCATGCTCCGTGCTCTGCCTCCCCCTCCTCCCTTGTCGTTCCTCCCTCCCATCCTCCGAGATTGCTCCCCTGGTCTTCCTCTCGCGTCTCCCCTGTTCCTCTGGGATGGCTCCCCCCTTCCCCCCCTCGTTCCTCCTCCCGCGTCTGCCTCCCGCGTCTGCCTGCCCTCCTCCTTCTCCTTTCCTCCTTCCCACCCTTCCGAGCTTTCTCCTTCCAAGCCTCCCGAGAAACCGTTCTTTGCCCTCTGGCGCGGAATGGTCAGCACCCGCGCCAAAGCCCCCTCCAGGGTGGCGGGCACGAATGTGTGCGTTAGGGGGGGGGCTGGCCTTCCCCCCCACACGCCAGTGCTCGTGCGAACACCGCGGTGGTCGCATCGCAGCCCCGTCCCGATTTGCCCCACCCTGCCCAGGCGTTGCAGTTACCAAGGGCCCCACTCACCACCCACCAAACCACCCAAACCCAATCCGAAGGCCCCCATTTGTTCTCCACTCCCACTGGGGGGGGGTCGAGGCACATTTTGAAACGAGCACGTGTGGACCCCGTGCCCGCCCCCAACCCTGGGTATTCGGGCTAGGTTTGGGGGGGTCTGGCCGGCAGCCCCCCCCCCCTCCTTCCCGGGAGAACGACTGTTGCCAGACGCGTGTCTCCTCTGCCGGAAACCCCTCCTCCTCCTCCTGCTCCTCCTCCTCCTGCTCCTCCTCCTCCTCCTCCTCCTCTATCCTCCCTCCTCCTCCTCCGCAGCAGCAGCAGTAGCAGCAGCACCCCAGGGGCACGTGCACATGGAGGGCCGCCTCCCCTCCTGGAGCCCGCCCGTGGCTTCCCCCGGCTGGCCCAGGGAGGCCCTCGGAGCTCCATGGGAGCTCGCAGCAGGACCCCAGCAAGGGTCCCACGACACCCCCTGGGCTTCCCAGGATCGGGGGAGCGTAAGACCCGGGTTTGCCAGGACTCGGGTTCGCCATCGTTTTTTGACGACCGCTCCTCGGATTTTGACGAGGCGGAGTTTCGTGGGATGTCTGCAGCGGGAGGGCTCGTCAAAATGCAGGCTCGGCCTCGTCATTTGTTTGACGACCTCGTCGGGGATTTCCGAGTCACCTGTACCCGGGTCTTACGCCCCCCTGACAGGAGCTCTGGGAGCCTTCCAGAGCTCCACAGAAGCTCCGAGAGGACCTCTTGACAGTTCCGAGATGGCCCTGGAGTGGCCCAGGAGCCTCGCAAGGGCCCCCCCTGAGGGCACAACATCGTTCGAACAGATTGTGCTGTACGGTCTTCGTATGCAGGACGTCTTAAGTAAGGGCTCGGGAGTAAGGAGTCCTTTAGTGAGGAACCCTTAGACAGGTCGAAATGTTAGGGGGGTCAGGTTGGTCTCGCACACAACCCACAACGCAGAGGGGGAAGTAACAGGAGGAACTGGTTGCTCTCTCTCTCTCTCTCTTTCTCACTCTCTCTCTCTCTCTCTCTCTCCCCCCCTCCTCCTTGGACATTCATGCAGGGCCATGTCAACGAAGCCCCTATGGGACGCCATGCGAAAGCCTCCACTGGGGCCACTGCTAGAGTTCTTTGTTACGGATGCTCGTAGCAAGGGACCTTTCGTAAGCATTCCGTTTTGTGCGCGGTCTTTGGTAAAGACAAGTTTAGTAAACATTAAGTCGTAATGATGTCTGAATCAAGGGGAGCTAAGACAGGACACCTTAGTAAGGAGTCTATTATTGCGGATGTCTTTAGCAAGGACCCCTCAGAAGAAAAAGGATCCTTGCGGTAACAACGTGCGTGCGTGCGCGTGCGTGTGCGCGTGCGTGCGTGCGTGCGTGCGTGCGTGCGTGCGTGCGTGCGTGCGCGCGCGCGCGTGTGTGTGTGTGTGTGCGTGTGTGTGACTGTCTGACTGTCTGACTGTCTGACTGTCTGACTGTCTGACTGTCTGACTGTCTGACTGTCTGACTGTCTGACTGTCTGACTGTCTGACTGTCTGACTGTCTGACCGTCTGACTGTCTGACTGTCTGACTGTCTGACTGTCTGACTGTCTGACTGTCTGACTGTCTGACTGTCTGACTGTCTGACTGTCTGACTGTCTGACTGTCTGACTGTCTGACTGTCTGACTGTCTGACTGTCTGACTGTCTGACTGTCTGACTGTCTGACTGTCTGACTGTCTGACTGTCTGACTGTCTGACTGTCTGACTGTCTGACTGTCTGACTGTCTGACTGTCTGACTGTCTGACTGTCTCTGTCTCTGTCTGCTGTCTGTCTGTCTGCCTGCCTGTCTGGCTGGCTGGCTGTCTGTCTGTCTTTCTGCCTGTCTGTCTGTGTGTGCTGGAGTTTTCATCCCCCCCGAGAACAAACAGATCTGGACGTCCTCCGCGTTTTTATGTGTTTGTTCCTGGGGTGTGGTGGGGAAGTGGGAAGAGTAAAAACAACAACCAGGAGCAGGGAGGAGGAGGGAGAGGAGCTTGAGGTGATGGTGGTGGTGGTCGTGGTGGTGATGGTGGTGGTGTGTGTAGGGGGAGTCCCCCTCAAAACAATGGGAAACGTCATGCTGATGTCCGCCGCGTTTGTCTCGTGGAGGGGAAGATGAACCCCACCCACACCACCCACAGAAGCACACGAACCGAACACATAGAGATGAAGAAAGCAAAGACGAGTGAACGAAGGGTCCAACAGACCGCATACTCTACAATCGCATGCCTTCGGAAGGCGAGGGTAGATGGCGAGATGGAGCATGATGGCGGAGAGTGAGAAGCATGTGTAAAGGCATACTAAGAGGGGCTTCGCGCATCCCACTGGCCGCAAGATGTTTCGGTGTGTCCCGATGAGGCCAATTTGGTCTCTTTGGGCATGTGGGTAGGCCCACGCGCGTGACAGCTCCTGGGACATGTAAGAACACGAGTGCGGTGCGCCCTAATGGCTGGGAAAGCCTCGTTTCGGCGCACCCTCACGCATCTCCCCCCCTCACGTGTTGCATGGTTCGCGTAAAAATGCGAGTGAGCAATTTTTTTTCGGCCCCCCACGGGGCGCCAACATGGCCTCAAGAAACATTGCAACGATCAGAACCGACCTTGGTCGAGGCAGTATCTCGAACATGCACTGGTTGCAACATCTACGTGCAAGCTTCCCCCTGGGAGCCCGCCGTGACTCCCGCTCTGCGGGCTCAATAATGGAAGGGAGGAGAAGAGGACACGAGGAAGAGGAGGAGCGGGAGGAGGAGGAGGAGGAGGAGGAGGAGGAGGAGGAGGAGGAGGAGGAGGAGGAGGAGGAGTTGGGGCCAGCTTGGACTGATTGTGTTCCATGTGGCCCGATCTGGAGATCTTTAGTTCAATCTGGCTTGCCAGTTTCAGGCAGGCCTAATACTGGGATAAATCGCTCCCCGAGCGTTCGATATTTCTCTTGCAGCGTGCCGTAGCGCTTTGAAGCCGCCGCAGCGCCCGATCTATCCTCCAGCCCCGCCGGTTTTCAGAGATTCCCGATGTTGCCCCAGCAGTGCTTGCGCTTAGGGCTTCTTACTTGTCTCCTGAAGAACTGGGCTTGTCTCCTGAAGAGCTGGGCCTGGTTGCCTGGTCCGCCGCCTTTTGTGGCCCCGTCGCCGGCCGTCGCCGCCCCTCGTCTGGGCCCGGCTTGGATGCCTGTTCCGCCGCCTTGTGGTGGCCCCGTCGCCGCCCTCCGTCGCCGCTGTAGCTGGGGTTGCATGGCGTTACACTGCTCTGCATTTCTGTGTGCTGGTTTGCTTCGCGTTGCATCGCCTTGTATCGCTTTGCATTGCTTTGCACCGCATAGAGTGCACCACATGGGTTACACAGCACAGATTGCAACACATGGATTGCATCGCATAGGTTGCACCACATTGATTGCACCACCTAGAATGCATCGTATAGATTGTAGTACGCCACTGCTTGGGGTCCACGCTGGCTGACAAACTCCTCCTCCGCACTCGCGTCATCCTGGCTTCGTGCTTATTGCGCCCACGGCACGACGACCTCCCAGGAGATGCCACCTAGCTTGGAGGCGGGCTGCATCCAGGTCGCCCGCAGTGGCGCGAACGACACTTGCGCTTCGAGCGTCGCCGCCTCGGCAGGAGCGGCCGCCCTGCTCAGAAGGCGGCGGCGCGAGGGCGCGGGGGGGTTGCGAAGAGGACGGCGCGCCGTGCCTCGCGGGGCCCGCTGCGCGACGTGAGGTCACCTGGGAGGCTTCTGCAAGGCCCCCCCCCCAAGGGCCCCCCAAGAAGTGCCAACGGACAGCCTCGGACGCGAGCGGGGGCGGTGCCACCTCCAGCGAGGAGGAGGAGGAACAGCAGCAGCAGTAGCAACAGCAACAGCAACAGCAATAGCTGCAACAACACCACCACCAACAACAACAGCAACTTGGCATCGGGGCAGTGGTCTACGGGATAATGTACAGTACACTCTACCCGTCGCTGGCCCATTCGGTTCATTCGAAGGAGGAGGAGGAGACAGGAGGATGAGGAGGAGGAGTGGGGTTGGGGGATCCCAGGCCTCCAGCATGTTGGAAGGGACAGATCAGATGTCTTTGCTCGTTTGTTTTGGCCTCCGAGGGCAGTTTCTGGGGCCTCGAGCTCTCGAATCAAGGCCTTGGATGAGGAACGCGAGCCACCAGGTGGAGGGCTGTATCACGACGCTGGAGGTCAAGATGAGGCGTTCGATCACTTGCAAAACGCACCCATCCTGCATTCGCACAGGAGACCGTCAGAAAGCGCCGAAGACCGCCGAAGGCCGACGGGTACGGGGTCCGCGGTCGACCACGAGGCGAAGAGGATCCAGGCGGCACAGCCAGGGTCCGAGCAGCGGATTGCAAAAAAACGAAGGATTGCAAAAAAACGAAGGATTGCAAAAAGGATTGCAAAAAAAACCCTCAATCCTTCAAAAAGGGTTTTTTGCAATCCTTCGTTCAAAGGGTTTTTTTTTGCAATCCGGGTTTTTTTTGCAATCCTTCGGATCGGTGGACCACGCCGCGTCGCCGCGGCGGCGCGGCGCCGTCCAGAGCCCGATATTCTCTGTGCCGACGTCGACGACGCATCGGCGACGCGCCGGCGCTGCGGCGCGATCTTCCGACCCTACCCGCTTGGACCCCACCGCGGGGACCTCCAGGGGAGCAGCGGTCGGTCGCAAGCCCGGCGCGAGGAAGGGCGTCAAAATCCGTCGTTGTCGCCACGAGAGCGAGGGAGGCCAAAGTGGGCGCGTCGGCACGCCCCCGCCCCGCCCACGGGATAGAGAAACGGTGCCTCTTTAGATCTTGGCAGGTTTACTTGCATTGAAGGAGGTCCTCCTCCTCCTCCTCCTCCTCCCCCTCCCCCTCCTCCTCCTCCTCCTCCTCCTCCTCCTCCTCCTCCTCCTCCTCCTCCTCCTCCTCCTCCTCCTCTCTCCTCCTCTCTCCTCCTCCTCCTCCTCCTCCTCCTCCTCCTCCTCCTCCTCCTCCTCCTCCTCCCTCCTCCTCCTGGGGGGGGGGGCGGGGGGGCGAGGTCCGAGGGGAAAGCCGACCTTCGCACAGGTCGGCTCTCGCTCTCCCTTCGGGCCTGGCGCAGGCCCGCGAGAGGAGGACGAGGGAGGACGTGGCGAGGAGGAGGAGGAGGAGGAGGAGGAGGAGGCCCGAGGAGGAGGAGGAGGAGGAGGAGGAGGAGGAGGAGGAGGAGGCCCGAGAGGGTCTGCCCTTCGCGCAGGTCGGGGCTCGCTTGCACGCCTTTTTGTCGGCCCAGCGCAGACCCGCGAGGTGAGGGGGGGAGAGAGGAGGCTGGTTTTGAGTGTGGCCTGCTCCTCTACAGGGGGAATCTCCAAAAATAGTTAGGGTTTTTTTTGTTGGAGTATGTTTTACCATTTCGGAGTATTTTTTGAGTAGTTTTTATTTTTCGTCGAAAATCCCCCTGTAGGGGGACACGCCCGACTTAAGGCTGGTTCTGGAGGCCTTCGGAGGCTCCAGCCTCAGGGCCCCGGAGAAGAGGACAGAGTCTAACCAGGGTCGATGGCAATGTTTCATCCACATCCACTGCCCTGGGTTTGCTGGGAAGGAGCGCCAAAAGGCCGAGGCGCAGTGCACATGGGTGAACATCTAGCCTCCAGGGGCTATGTTTTTATCCATGCCCACCGCCTCTGAGTTCCGGGGGAGGGATCCCGCAAGAAGCCGCTGTGAATATGGATATTCATCTTGCCCGCAAGGACATTGGCAAGTGGGTGACCGTAAAGAAGTCAGATTTGGCCGTCCAGTATTTTTGTTCGGGGTTGCACTGCAGGATTCGGCTCTTTGTTCGGGTCTTTGGGGGGTGCAGGCTTGCAGGGCCTGTGCCTGGGCGCATTCCAAGACTGTTGCAGTGCTGTTAGTTCACGTGCTGCCGTCTGGAAAAACAATGGTTTCAGGGTATGTTGAATGTCCTTGTCTACAGGCAACCCGCATGGTAAGGATGGGCACCCTTCCCGAGGGTGCCCTTGCATCCTTGCCTGCTCGGTCCATCCTCGGCCACTTTTGTTGGCCGCGCCCCGGTGGAAAGGCTTCGAAATGGCGCTCCAAGGCCCTTGCATCCTTGTCGTGCGTCTTTATTCTATGGGTTGACTGTAGATACTCTGGGCCTCTGGGGCCCTGACAGCCAGGGCGCTCAGCGCGAAGGCGGCTCCAAGCGGAGTACACAATCACGGAGGGTCTGATCGCGCGAGCGACCGTGCTGCCGCCCGAGCAGGTCGGGATCTGGGGGCCCAAGCCGCACCACGACCACGGCGCGGAGCACTTCTTGTGGGGCGGGGGCAGCCGCTTACTTCGGAAGCAAATCACGTGAGCCTCGTGTATCCTCGCAATTCCGTCTTGAGAGCGCGCCAGCGTCGATCTAGCGTCTGGTGATCAATGCGATAGCGCCGGACCAGCGTCGATAAGCGTCGAATGGCGTCAATCAGCGCCGACTCACACTAGCCAGCAAGATGGTATGGGAGGCTCCCATAACTTGCCGCAGAAGTCTACCGTCCGACTCGTGGTGATTCGATTACCAGAAGACCCCCTTGCGTCGTGACAGCAGCGTACCCGAATGTTTGGGGCAATGCTTGACTTCCAGGGGCCCCCACCGGGCCTCGAGGCCGTCAAAGAACAGCTCAGGATGAAAAGCCAGGCCCCAGGGAGGGGTCCAGTCCACGTCATGAAAAAATCACGGCGTTTGTTGCTTGGGTTCACGGGCTGGGCCCGTGCTTCCGCTCCGATGTGCTTCGGCTCGATTCGCCGGCATCGGCCAGTGCCCAGCTGGAGCCGGATGCGGCGATCCGATTTCCGAGTCGGCTCGAGACGATCCGATTTGCTGGCGATCCGATCCACCGAGCAGATCCGCTTTTGCGAGTCGATCCAGCTCGGGCTTGGCGAGGGCGCGGCGGCTCTCTCTCTCTTTCGCCGTCGTCGCCATCGATGCGTCGCGGAGTAAGCTCCCAGATTCGGCGGCCACGTGCGAACCCTGCCCCACCACCCCACGATTTCGAAGGGGGGAGGTGGCGTTCACGTCGCTCGGGAGGTCCCGAACGAAGTGAACCCAACCTTCGCTTTAGAAATCGTGGGGTGGTGAGGTAGAGTTCGCATGTGGCCTCGTACAGACGTTTGGCGGTCTGATATTCTTAGCGCGCCGCCCCAGAGGCCTCGCCCCCGCTCTCGAGGCCAGTCCCCCCCCTCCGATCTTTATTTTCGCGGGAAGGAGAAGGGATACCACCACCACCACCACTGCCATGAAGTCGGGCATGTCCCGCTACAGGAGGAATATTCAAAGATACTCAACGCCTATCTTTCGACGATTGCGTGACAACACATGGTACCTAACGCCCCAGGGCGGGACAAGCGCGAAAACACATAGGTTCCTAACGCCCCAGGGCGGGAGAAGCGCTGAAACACATGGGTTCCTAACGCCCCAGCGCGGGACAAGGCTGATGTCTGACGTGAGGATTTGTTGACGAGGGAACGCGGCCCTGGCAGCGCGGACGCCGTGGGATTTACGATGGATCGTTGTCTTGGGAGCGCGGACGCAGCGTAGTTTACGAGCGATCGCAGCCCAGGGAGAGCGGACGCATCGTACTTTACGAGAGATCGTGGCCTCGGGAGCGCGGTCCCTTCGTAATGCGGGTGAAGAAAGGGAGACGGGGGAAGAGGATGAGTATGAGTGCAGGCGGATGAGACCGTTAAGGATGCGAAGCAATATCATGAGGATCAAAGGGCAATTTCGCGAATGGAGTGGGAGGAGGAATAGAAGTGGCAGCAGGACGGCTCGTACACCGACTCGTACGTTTATGGTACACTTGGAGTGGCTTCGTGCCCGGATAGGTACGACCCCATCTCTGGTGTAGGTCATTGCCAACTTGCATCCAGCTTCGTGGGCGACCCATACGAGACAAGTGTTGGAAGGGACGAGTACGAGGGAGAGCGTTTTTTTTTTTGCAACGGTCGTGACTGCACAAGTGAAAAGGCTGCTCTAAAACGAGAGTTAATTTGGGGGTTGGCTCTGCGGCAAAAGTGTTGTCCGCGCTTCGCGCGGCAACGACGCCCAGCATCCATCTGACCTCCATTTCGTCTGACCTCCAAGGTCTTCTGCTGTGGTGTAGTTGGGTTAATGGTCTCCCCAACCCTCTTCTGGGAAGTAGGCTTCAGAGCGGGACAAGCGTGAACGCATGTGGCCTCGTAATGAAAGCTCCAGGGCGGGACAAGCGTGTAGTCATTTGAGTTCCTAACGCCCCAGAGCGGGACACACGTGAAAACACATGGGTTTCGAACGCCCCAGAGCAGGAGAAGCGTAACAACGCGTGGGTTCCTAAAGCCCCAGAGCGGGACGGCGTATGCCCCTCCCCCCTCGTCGCGTCCCCTGGCGTTTTCCTTGCCCGTTCCGTGGCGCGTCCCTTGCCACGTGCCCTGACACGTCCCCTGGCGCATCCCCTAGTGTGCCCCTGGCACATTCCGTGGCGAGTCCATGCGCCCTGCGCCCCGTGTCGTCTCGTCCCGCTCCAGAACTGAGTCGGTTTTTGAGCTCGAGCTGATTGGGCGTCCCACATGTTTCGATTGCAACCAGTTCAGGGCCAGCTATTATTTCAAGCAGCTCCAGCGTAAGATCCATATCAGTTCGGTTTGGATTCGGATGCCAAGGGCAACTTTATCCACAACACTATAGAGCACAACGCCCTTCATCGCGGCGTGACACACTTCGTTTCAGCCCAGCACAGCACAGCCCTCGGCACGGTACATCACGAGCGATGTTTTCAGCATTGCCTTTGCTTGTCTCCGAATCAGGTGCCTTGTAGCCATGCTTCGCGTTTCCAAATTCCTTTCTGGGTTCGTGGGTCGACCCACGAACCCGGAAAGGCATCTAGAAACGTAAGGCATGGCAACCTTTCAAGTATGTTTGATTGGGCGGCGGACAAACGCAATGTTGAGTGCATCGATCTTGGTGTACCGTGCCGAGGGCTGTGCTATGTTGCGCCGTGCTGACTTGCGATGTGTCATGCCGCGATTGTGCTCTATAGCGCTGTGGATCGAGTCCTCCTTTGCATATCCGAGTCCTGACCGAACTGATCTGGATCTTAAGCTCGAGCTTCCTGAGCGCATAGTAGCTGCCCCAGAGTTGATTGACAGGGGGACCTGCTAGGAGGACGCGCCGTGAAACGTCCCGAGGGACGCGCCAGGCGACATGCCAGGGGACGTGCCATGGGGACGCACCGCGGGACGTGCCAAGGGGACGCGCTACGGATCGTACCAATGGACGTGCCAGGGGACGCGCCGCGCGACGTGCCAGGGGGACTCGCCACTGGACGCGCCACGGAACGTGCCAAGTAACGTGCCAGGTTGCAATGGTGAGTGTATCGATCTTGATGGACCGTGCGGAGGGCTGTGTTGTGCTGCGCCGTGCTGAACTGCGATGTGCCATGCCGCGATTGTGCTCCATAGTGCTGTGGATCGATTCCTCCTTTGCACCCGAATCCTGACTGAACTGCTCCAGATTTTAAGCTCGAGCTGCCTGAGAACATAGTAGCTGGCCCAGAGCCGTTTGACAGCGGCACATGCCAGGAGCACGCGCCGCGGAATTGGACACGTGAAAACAAGTGGTTCCTTCGAGACATCCTCATCTTCATGTTAGACGGCCGTTTCAGGCCCCCAGGAAGGACCCAGGGGGCCCATGTTAGATACCCTCTAGGTGGCCAGGACACGAGAAAGCACCTGGCTCCTCCATGTTAAACACCGCACTGGGCGGCCTGGACACGTAAAAACAAGTGGTTCCAATTTGGGATAATCATGTTAGATGCCCCCTGGGTGGCCTGGACACGTAAAAGCGTGGGTGCCAGCTCGGGACAACCATGTTAGATACGTTTTTGGGTGGCCTGGACACGTTCAAACCCTGGGTCTTTTCTCGGGACAGTCATGTTAGATACACCCTTTGGATGGCCTGGACACGTAAAAACACGTGGTGCCAGCTCGGGACAAGACTGTTAGATACCCCCCACGGGTGGCCTGGACACGTAAAAACACGTGGCTCCAGCTCGGACGCTGTATTGGATGGGTGTAAATGCCAAGTTGGGTGTGTGGGACGCATGCGGGCGGTCCCACTGAAGGCTTCGGTGAAGGTCCCTATGGGGCCACGAAGCGCTGCACCGGGTGGGGGGGGGGGAACGCATGCAGGCGGTAGCGTTGGGGTCGTCGGTGGGGCTCCCTATTGCGCCGATCCGAAAGTTTCCCCAATTTCGCCACCGTGCTCGCCGCGGCCATGTGGGGTGGCGCGCGCAGGACAAGACTCGCGGGGCCCGAGGGCGGATTGGGGCGATGTCGCGAGGGCAGAATCGGCGCGCCGATGGGCAGCCCAGCGCCCCGTTTGGCGGGAGTGGGCCGGTACACTGCAAGGGCAGAGCCAAACCCCCGCCCCGGGTCGCGGGATCGGGTTCCCCTTCCCAGTGTAAATTTTAAATTCCAAACGGTGTACTGACCCGAAAATGAGCAAACGGCATCGGACCTCCTCGAAAAAAACTTTCCGTTTCGGTCATACGACGACCCGAACAGTTTACCGGCCGACCTGAAAGTGGCCAAATCCCATCGGACTGGTGCCAACAAAATTCCGGGCCTGCATCGAACGACCCGAGAATGTGCAAACCGCATTGGACTCCTGGCAAAAAAACATAGTTCTCGAGGTCTTCGGGCCCGTTCCGAAGAAACCGAACATGGTCAAACCGCTTAGAACTTCTTATAAAAAACTGTTTCTCGGTGGTTCCGGGCGTCGTCCGAAGGAGCCACCGATGGGCTGACCGTTCAGGACTTCCCGCGCCAGACATTGTCAACGGGAGGGCGCCCCGCGCGGGATCGGGGTTCGCACGGGGGCGCGGTTGTTTTCGCCTGTCCAGGGGGCATTCATTGCCGCGCCCTTCCAGCATAGCGTTTGCGCTGCATTCGCGCGGCGCCGTGCCTCTCAAATCGGAATAAACTGTCGGAGCGCCGATGTATGGGGCCACGAAGCGCCGTGCTGGGTGCGTGAAAATGCCAAAATGAGTTTCCGGAGCGCACGTGGGCGGTGCCATTGGGGGTTTCGGTGGAATTCCCTATGGGGCCGCTAAACGCTGCAGTGGGTGAGTGAAAATACCAAAATTGGGCTTCGGGAGCGCATGCGGGCGGTCCCATTGGGGGGTTCGTTGGAGCTCCTTATGGGACCACGAAGCGCTGTAATGGGTGAGTGAAAATGCCAAATTGACGTTTCCTGGACGCACGCGGTCGGTCCCAGTCGGGGGTTCGCCTATGGGGGGAGCACGAAACGCTGTATTCGGTGCGTGAAAATGCCAAATTGGGTTTCCGAGGGCGCATGCGGGCGGTCCTACTGGAGGTTTCGGTGGTGCCCCCTACGGGGCCACAAAAAGCTATACTGGGTGGGCGAAAGTGCCTAATGGGTGGGTGGAACTGCCGACTTGGATGTTCCAGGGCGCGCGCGGGCGGTCCCATTGTGGGTTTCGGTGGAGCTCTCTATGGAACCACGAATCGTTGTACTAGGTGGATGCCAAATTGGGGTTGCGAAGCGCTGTATTGGGTGCGTGAAAATGCCGAATTGGGTTTCCGAGGGCGCATGCGGGCAGTCCTATTGGAGGTTTCGGTGGTGCTCCCTGCGAGGCCACCAACAACTATACTGGGTGGGCGAAAATGCAAAAAAGGGTGGGTGAAAATGCCAAATTGGATGTTCCAGGGCGCGCGGGCGGTCCCATTGTGGGTTTCGGTGGAGCTCCCTATAGAGCAACGAAACATTGTAGTAGGTGGATGCCAAATTGCGGTTGCGAAGCGCTGTAGTGGGTGGGTGTAAATACCAACTTGGGTTTCCGGGGCGCATGCGGGCGGTCCCACTCGGGGTTTCGGTGGAGCTCCCTTTGGTGCCACGAAGCGATGTATTGGGTGGGTGAAACGCACGGAGGAGGGGGAGGGGTGAGGGAGAGGAGGGAGGAGGGAGGACGGAACGCGGGGACCATCCTTTCAAAACGAGGACCCAACACCACAAAATGGTTGGGAAAAACACATGGCTCCAATTCGGGACAATCCTGTTCGATACCCCATTAGCTGCCATGTGAGATACGCCCTTCGGTGGCCAAGGCACGTTCAAACACATAGTGCCACTTCGGGACAACAACAGTGCTCCTCCCCCCGCTCATCCCTCTCTCCTCCCCGTGCTCCTCCTGCTCCTCCCCGTGCTCTTCCCGCTCCTCGCGTGCTCCTCCTCCTCCTCCCCTCCTCCTCCCCTGCTCCTCCTCCTCCTCCTCCTCCTCCTCCTCCTCCTCCTCCTCCTCCTCCTCCTCCTCCCCCTGACCGGTGCGAGCCCTGGCGTAGCGAGCAGCGGAGCGACCTCCGGCGAAACGAGCCCCGGCGAAACGAGCCCCAGCGAAACGAGTCGGGCGAAACGAATCCCCCGGCGAACCGAGTCCCGGCGAACCGAGTCGCGCGAACCGACTCGGGCGAACCATGCCTCGGCAAAGCGAGCCCCGGTGAACCAAGCCCCGGCGAACCAAGCCCCGGCGAACCACGCCCTGGCGAACCCATACTTTGGCGAGCCAAATCCGTGCCGAGAGCACGGCGACGAAACCACGACGACGACGGCGAGCACGACGAAGACGAGCACGACGACGAGCACGACGACGACAGCACGACGACGAGCACGACGACCAGCACTAAGACGAGAGTAGTTACGACGACGAGCACGAGAACACGACGAGAGCTCGACGACGAGCACGAGACCACGACGAGATCACTACGAGAGCACGACGACGAGCACGAGAGAACGACGAGAGCACGACGACGAGCACGACGAGCACGAGAGCACGACGAAAACACGACGAGAGCACGACGACGAGCACGACGAGCACGAGAGCACGACGATAGCACGACGACGAGAGCATCATACGACGAGAGCACGACGACGAGCACGAGAGCACGACGATCGTCGTGCTCTCTAGAGCACGACGATGAGCTCGCCGGGCTCGCCGGGTCCGCCGGGTCCGCCAGGCCCGCTGGTGCCTGCCGGGCTCGCCGGGCCCGCCGGGCCCGCCGGGCTCGCCGGGCTCGCTGGGCCCGCCGGGCTCCCCGGGCCCGCCGGAACCGCTGGGCCCACCGGGCTCGCCGGGCTCGCCGGACTCGCCGAGACGGCCGGGTTCGCCGGGCCCGCCGGCGCCCGAGTGGCCCAAGATGCACCCGAGGCGTTCCAAGATGGCCCCAAGATGGCCCAGGACGGCCCCAAAGGCCCCCAAGAGGTGTTTAATTCAGTCCAAGAAGCTTCCAAGGGGGCCTGCAGGAAGGCCCGCAGAGGCAAAGCCAGCTGATTTCCCGTGGGCTCTTGACGGATTTTGACGTTTTCGGCCTGCCGACGGCCCAATGCCGCCGAAGAGACCCCCAAGATGGCCCCAAGAGTGCCCAAGAGGCCTCCAAGATGGCCCCATGACGGCCTTCAGACGGTCCAAGAGGCCCCCAGTGCGCTTCCAAGACGGCCCACGAAAACTCCAAGGCGCCCACGATGGCCTTCCAGACGGCTCCAAATTGTCCAAGATGGCAACGAAAAGATTCGACATAGCCCCAGGATGGCCCAAGACAGCCCCAGAGGACCCCAAAGGGATCCAAGGGGCCTCCTAGACAGTCTAGGAAGTCTTCAAGAGGACCTCCAGGAGAGCCCGCAATGCCCAAATGGTTGTATTCCCTTCAATCGTTGAATAATTCGGGCGCGTTTTTTTTTTTTTGTTTGTCGGCTGTCCGACGGCCCAAGATGTCCACAAGATGGTCCCAAGACGACCCAAGCTGACTTCAAGATGGCCCCAAAAGGGCCCCAAAGGGCACGGAAACAGTCCCATAGGAAGAGCAAGAGGAAAGGACGGAATCAGAGGCCCGAAGCGGCTCCGAGAAGCCTGCAGCTCAGCGCGGGCTCGTCTGCGGACGCCCTTGCCCCTTGTCAGGAAAAACATATCACCCCGAGGCCGGGTGATTTTTTGCGGGGCCGCCCTCTCAAGGCCCCACGGCCAGCTTTTTGGTCGAGGAGGAGAAGGGGCAGGAGGACGAGGAGGTGATCAAGAGGAGCCAAAGGAGCAGGAGGAGCAGGAGGACGAGGAGGTCGAGCATAGGGACAAGGACGGAATGACAGGCCCGAAGCGGCTCCGAGACCAGACTGCGCTGAGCTGCATGGTTTTCCGAGCCGCTTAAGGCCTTTCATGTCGTCCTCGTCCCCATGCTCAACCTCCTCGTCCTCCTGCTCCTCCTGCTCCTCCTCCTCCTCCTCCTCGTTTTCGTCTCGATCAACGTCCTCGTCCTCCTGCTCCTCTTCTTCCTCGACCCAAGAGCCAGCCGTGGAGCCTTGAAAGGGCGGGCCGAAAAAAGTCACCGGGGGCCTCGGGCTGATTCTTTGCCTTGGGGGGGGGGGGGCAGAAGCGTCCGCAAACGAACCCGCGCTGAGCTGCAGGCTGTCTCGGAGCCGCTGCGGCCAAAAGAAGGACACTTTGTCGGTTTAACTGTTGGGTCGCTTTGTCGGTTGATTTCGGGCGCGTCGTCGCCGTCGTCGTCGTCGTCGTCGTCGTCGTCGGCGTGGTCGTCGTCGTCATGGTCGTCGTCGTCGTCGCCACCATCGTCGTGGTCGTCGTCGTCGTCGTCGTCGTTGTCGTTGTCGTCGTCGTCGTCGTCGTCGTCATCGTCGTGGTCGTTGTCGTTGTCGTCGCCGTCCATAAGATGGCCCCAAGAGGGCCCGAAGAGGGCCCCAAGAGAGCTCCAAGAGGGCCCCAAGAAGGCCCCTGGAGTTATGTACCTACCCAGCGGCCGTTGGTGCATAACTCCTGGGGCCCTCTTGGGGCCCTCTGAGGGCCCTCTTGGGCCCCTGGTTGGCCCATGAGATGGCTCCAAGAGGGCCCTAAGCGGGCCCCAAGAGGGCCCCAAGAGGGCTCCAAGAGGGCCCCAAGAGGGTTCAAAGAGGGCCCCGAGAAGGCCCCGGGAATTATGTACCAAAACAGCGGCCGCTGGTACATAACTCCTGAACCCTCTTGGTGCCCTCTGAGGGCCCTCTCGGAGCCCTCTCGGGCCCCTGGCTGGCCCTGAGAGGGCCCCAAGAAGGCCCCAAGAGGGCACCAAGAGGGCTCCAAGAGGGCCCCAAGAGGGCTCCAAGAGGGCCCCAAGAAGGCCCCAGGAATTATGTACCAACCCAGCGTCCGCTGGTACATAACTCCTGGGGCCCTCCTCCTCTTCCTCGGCGGCGACGACGACGCGGAGGAGGAGGTGTAGACGCACCCTCTTGCCCAGCCCCATGCAGGACCAGACAGCGACACTTGGACCAAATTTCCCAGCCTCTGTTTTGACCCCAGAGCTCTCGACCCCGTCCGCCCTGCTCTGGCGGCCGCCTGGGCCTCTCCAGAGGAGCCGAGGCCTCCGTGGGCCAGGAGCGCCCGGGGCAGCACCAACGAAAGAGAGAGCGAGAGAGGGGCGCCCACCGACAGCCGCCCGGGGAGAGCCGCCCGCCGAATTCGGCCGGCCACGCTCGCCAATCCTATCGAGGGGGCGCCCACCGAGAGCCGCCCACCGAAGTCGGCCCGCTACTGTCGCCCGTCTCCTCGTGTGTCCGCTAGGACCCCTCGCCAGTGCAAACACTGCTAGGGTGCTAGGGGGGAGACGAGTCTCGGACGGGGCCAGGACGAGGAGCGACCCGTTCCAGAGCGTTCCAGAACGCTCCCGGAGCGTTCCAGGGTGCTCTGAGAAGGCCGCGGCGCCCGAGACACCCTCCAGAGCCGCTGGATCTCAGAGATTCCCGATTCATCCTCGCCCGAATTGATCCTCACCCCGGCCTCGTCTCGGAATCCTTCACTCGGCTGGCGCACGCCTCGCCC
>CAUYUJ010018442.1:95000-112500 GCA_963575745.1 Prorocentrum cordatum
GATAATGATGATGATGCTGCTGATGATGATGATGATGATGATGATGATGATGATGATGTTGCTGACGCTGATGCTGACGCTGATGCTGCTGATGATGATGATGATGACGCTGATGCTGATGCTGCTGATGATGATGATGGTGATGATGATGGTGATAGTGATGATGATGATGATGATGATGATGATGATGATGATGATGATGATGATGATGATGATGATGATGATGCTGCTGATGATGATGATGATGATGATGATGATGATGATGATGATGATGCTGATGCTGATGCTGATGCTGATGCTGGTGGTGGTGGTGGTGGTGGTGGTTGTGATGGTGGTGATAATATGATTATGAAGGAGGGGGAGGAGGAGCAGGAGGATGAGGAGGAAGAGGAGGACGTAACCAGGAGGAGAGGACTGTTGAGCTGCAGCAGCAGCAGCAGCAGGGGCGGGCGGGAGGAGGCGGAGGAACGGCGGCCGAGTGAGGGCCAGGACGAGCAGAAGGACGACCACCCGGCAGCAGGGCACAGCAGGAGGAGGGGGCGGAGGGGACGCAGCAGGGACGGGACGAGGACCAGAGTCGAGCAAGCGCAGACGTGGACGACGGCGCGTGGGTGAGACCTTTGGCCCCGTGCCCATGAGGAATCGGCGCGCTCCGTCGCCACACGAGGCGGCCTCTACTCAGGAGGGAAAGAAACACACAGACACAATTAATCGTCGATTCCCAGGAAAATATGGGAAAATATGGGTAGTGGGGGGGAAGACAAAAACCCAGAAAATATGGTAAAATATGGAGAATCTTTTTATTTGTGTGTATTTATGTGTGTGTCCTGGGGCCCCTTCATCTACTTCACGTGCACCGAGCCACGGTCCCCGTGTCCGTCAGGAGTCGGAGCGCCCCGTCGCCACACCAGGCGGCCTTGGTCTCGTCCTTCGGGAGGCACCTCCCCCGATCCGCGGATCTGGCGCCCGCGCCCCCGATCCGCGGATCCCCAGTCTGTGCCGGCGTTCGCCCGGCAGGGAGCGGGGCGGGGGGGCGCTGCGCTTCAAAGAGACATCGCCAGAAACATGAACTGTTTGCGCTCCGCGCGGATTTCTCGGATCCGCGCTGGGCCCCCCCAAGCGGCGCATCCGGCGCCGCCCCTGGCGCGCTCGGGGGTCCAGCGCAGGTCCAAGAAATCCGCGCGGAGTGCCACAAGTTTATGCATATAGCGTTTTTTCTTCTAGTGCTCCTCGGCAGGGACCCGCGGATGGTGGACCCCGTGAGGCACCTGGGCAGCGAGCGGGTGGAGGCGAGCAAGGCTCCAGAGGGCCCAAAGTCGACGAAGGCAGGGCGACACGGAGACCTCGGTGCCCATGTCCTCCTCCTCCTCTTCCTCCTCCACCTCCTCCTCATACTCCTCCCCCTCTTCTCCTCCTCTGGCCCCTCGAAGAAGAACAACACGCAATCCACGTAAACTTTTGGCGCTCCGCCGCGGATTTCTCGGTGTCCTTTTGACCCCCAGTTTCCAATTCATCGCCGATCGGTAGGGGCCCGATAGCCCACCCCCCCCAGGGCCGTGCGGATTCGCTCTCGGGGGCATCTTGCCGATCAGTTGGCGATGCATCGCCGATGCATGGGAGATGCTCGACAGTTCCCTCCCTGCCCTCAGCGTGTCCCCCCCTAACGCTGCCCCCCATTGTCGGCTTGCTCTCCCTTCCTGTCCCTCGCTTTCCTGGCGTATCCTTTCTTCCTGCCCCTGTTCCTGCGCTTCTCCCCTGATGTGCGTGTTGACGGATCTTGTCCTGTCGGGGGTCGCCTTGAGAAGCTTCGCGATCGGTTGGAGAGTGCGGGGACTTGTAGGGATTCAGGGCGCCATTCGTGGAACTCATGGTTTCTGCTGTGTGCGGTATATACTCCTGTTGGGGCCCGCACGCAGCCCTGCGCGAGGGTTAGCGCTGACCTGGGTGAGCGCGTCCCGGAACACAGTCGCGTCAAGAATTACCATTGACGCAAGGTACCATTGCATCCATCGATTCTGGATAGTTGTTGTATGCTTGATGTTTCCTCGGTCCAAGGGCAATGCTACCAAACGAGCAAGAAATGCTGGGGGGAATTCAGCGCCTCACTGGGAAGTCGGCGATGCACCATTTCGCGACCCAATTGAGGAGGGAGATTCCGAAGTGAATAACTAAGCAAGGAAGGCATTGGTGTGCATTGCTTTTTGTGTTTTCCTTGTCGTTGGTTGGCATTGCTTTGCATAGTATCTGGCTTTTCCAAAGGGGTTTCTGTTTGACTGTGAAGAACTGGTGGGTGCCGGACGCGGTAGTCGCTGGGGTTCCCTTTTTTTGCGTGGTACTGTTGAAGGAACCAAGACCAAGGAACATGATCGACCCACGAACCCGGACAAATCTAAGGCATGGCAGCGCTTCGAAGACACCTGATTGGACGACGGGCAATGGCAATGCTGAAAGTATCGATCTTGATGTACCGAGCCGATGGCTGTGCTGTGCTGCGCCGTGCTGAATTGCAATGTGCCATGTCGCGATTGTGCTCTATAGTGTTGTGGATCAGGTCCTCCTTTGCATCCGAGTCCTGACCGAACTGGTATGGATCTTAAGCTCGAGCTGCATGAGCACATAGTAGCTGCCTCACAGGACGCGCCGCGGAACGTTCCAAGGGACGTGCCAGGGACGTGCCATGGGGACGCACCGCGGGACGTGCCACGGGCGGGAATTTCTGCAGCATCCATGTGCCAAGTCAGGCCAGATACGTGGATTTGGAAAACCCGTGCCAATGAACGTGCCACGGGACGTGCCAGGGGAGTCGCCGCGCGACGTGCCAGGGGGGTTCGCCACGGGACGCGCCACGGAACGCGCCAAGGAACGTGCCAGGTTGCAATGCGGAGTGTATCGATCTTGATGTACCGTGCCGAGGGCCATGCTGCGCTGCGCCGTGCTGAATTGCGATGTGCCATGCCGCGATTGTGCTCTGTAGTGTTGTGGATCGAGTCCCCCTCTGCATCCGAGCCCTGACCGAACTGATATGTATCGTAAGCCCGAGCTGACTGAGCACATAGTAGCTGGCCCACAGCTAATTGACAAGGGGACATGCTAGGAAGACGCGCCGCGGAACGTCCCAAGGGACGCGCCAGGCGACGTGCCAGGGGACGTGCCGTGGGGACGCACCGCGGGACGTGCCAAGGGGACTCCTCACGGGACGCGCCACGGAACGTGCCAAGGAACGTGCCAGGTTGCAATGCTGAGTGTATCGATCTTGATGTGCCGTGCCGAGGGGTGTGTTGTGCTGCGCCGTGCTGAATTGCGATGTGCCATGCCGCGATTGTGCGTTATAGCGTTGTGGATCGAGTCCCCTTTGCATCCGAGTCCTGACCGGACAGATATGGATCTGAAGCTCGAGATGCCTGAGCAGATGGTAGCTGCCCCACAGCTGGTTGACAAGGCGACATGCTAGGAGGACGCGCCGCGGAACGTCGCAAGTGACGCGCCAGGCGACGTGCCTGGGGACGTATCATGGGGACGCACCGCGGGACGTGCCAAGGGGACGCGTTACGGAACGTGCCAATGGACGTGCCACGGGACGTGCCAGGGGACGCGCCGCGCGACGTGCCAGGGGGACTCCTCACGGGACGCGCCACTGAACGTGCCAGGGAACGTGCCAGGTTGCAATGCAAAGTGTATCGATCTTGATGTGCCGTGCCGAGGGGTGTGTTGTGCTGCGCCGTGCTGAATTGCGATGTGCCATGCCGCGATTGTGCTGTATAGTGTTGTGGATCGAGTCCTCCTTTTCATCCGAGTCCTGACCGAACTGACATGGACCTTAAGCTCGAGCCGCCTGAACACATAGTAGCTCCCCCAGAGCTAACTGATCGGGAATCATGCCAAGAGGACGCGCCGCGGAACGTCCCAGCGGACACGCCAGTCGACGTGCCAGGGGACGTGCCGTGTGGACGCACCGCGGGACGTGCCAAAAGAGACGCGCTACGGAACGTGCCGATGGACGTGCCACGGGACGCGCCATGGAACGTGCCAGGGAACGTGCGAGGCGACATGCCAGGGGGCGTACGCGTCGTACAAGCTCGGGACAACCATGTTAGATACCCTCCTGTGTGGGACGTGGCTCCAGCTTGGGACCGCCATGTTGGATACTCACCGGGTGGCGTGGACACGTGCAAGCATGCGGTTCCAACGCGGGACCAACATGTTAGGTACCCACCTGGGACCACCATGTTAGATACCCGCCTGGGTGGCCTGCACACGTGAAAACGCGTGGTTCCAGTTTGGGGCCACCATGTTAGATACCCCGTGGGTGGCCTGGACACGTGAAAACACAGGGTTCCAGCTCGGGACCACCATATTAGATACTCCCTTGGGTGGCGTGGGCACGTGAAAACACGCGTTTCCAGCTCAGGGCCGCCATGTTAGATACCCTTGTGGGTGGCGTGGACACGTGAAAACACGCGGTTCCAGCGCGGTGCCACCATGTTACACCTTCTGGGCGACCTGGGCACGTGCAAACACGTGGTTCCAGCGCGGGAGAACCATTTTAGACACCTCTTTGGGTGGCCTCGACAGGTGAAACACGTGGTTCCAGCTCGGAACCAACATGTTAGATACCCCCTCTGGGTATTCAAGGAAACCCTAGAACAACAATTATCATGGCGAAGGACCCAACCATAAGCAATTGTTCGTAACGCGTGGTGGATGCCGCTTTCGGTGGGGCTTCCTATGGGGCCACGAAACGCTGCCCTGGGTGGGGGAACCGCATGCGAGAGCAGCCACTGGGGCCTTCGGTGGGGCTCCCTATGAGGCCACGAAACGCTGCCCTGGGTGGAGGAACCGCATGCGAGAACAACCACTGGGGCCTTCGGTGGAGCTCCCTATCGGGCCACGAAAGGCTGCCCAGGGTGGGGGAAACGCATGCGAGAGCAACCACTGGGGCATTCGGTGGAGCTCCCTATGGGGCCACGAAACGCTGCCCAGGGTGGGGGACACGCATGCGAGAGCAACCACTGGGGCCTTCGGTGGAGCTTCTATGGGACCACGAAGCGCTGCCCAGGGCGGGGGAAACGCATGCGAGAGCAACCACTCGGGCCTTCGATGGAGCTCCCTATGGGGCCACGAAACGCTGCCCAGGGTGGGGGAAATGCATGCGAGAGCAACCACTGGGGCCTTCGGTGGAGCTCCATATGGGGCCACGAAGCGCTGCCCAGGGTGGGGGAAATGCAGGCGAGAGCAACCACTGGGGCCTTCGGTGGAGCTCCCTATGAGGCCACGAAACGCTGCCCTGGGTGGAGGAACCGCATGCGAGAACAACCACTAGGGAGCTCCCTATGGGGCTACGAAGCGCTGCCTTGGGGTGAGGAACCGCATGCGAGAACAACCACTGGGGCCTTCGGTGGAGCTCCCTATGGGGCTACGAAAGGCTGCCCAGGGTGGGGGAAACGCATGCGAGAACAACCACTGGGGCCTTCGGTGGAGCTCCCTATGGGGCCACGAAAGGCTGCCCAGGGCAGGGGACACGCATGCGAGAGCAACCACTGGGGCATTCGGTGGAGCTCCCTATGGGGCCACGAAACGCTTCCCAGGGCGGGGGAAACGAATGCGAGAGCAACCACTCGGGCCTTCGGTGGAGCTCCCTATGGGGCCACGAAGCGCTGCCCAGGGTGGGGGAAATGCATGCGAAAGCGACCACTGGGGCCTTCGATGAAGCTCCCAATGGGGGTACGAAACGCTGCCCAGGGTGGGGGAAATGCATGCGAAAGCAACCACTGGGGCCTTCGGTGGAGCTCCCTATGGGGCCACGAAACGCTACCCAGGGCGGGGGAAACGCATGCGAGAGCAACCACTGGTGCCTTCGGTGGAGCTCCCTATGGGGCCACGAAATGCTGCCCAGGGTGCGGGAAACGCATGCGAGAGCGGCCACTGGGGCCTTCGGTGGAGCTCCCTATGGGGCTACGAAACGTGTGAGAGGTGTGCCGAGTGCAGAGGCAAAGAGGGGGAGGAGGGAGGAGGGGGAGGAGGAAGGAAGGAAGGAAGAGACGCGGGGCGCTGTCTATTCAAAACGAGGACTCAACACCACAGGATGGTTGGGAACAAACGAATTAGTCGAGACATCCTCGAAATTCCTGCGCGCGGGACGTGGCACGCGCGAGACATCCTCAGAATTCCTGCGCGCGGGGCGCTTTTCCGCGTCGCGGTCGGCTCTGCAAAACCAGCGTTTCGCTCGAGACATCTTCAACACATTCTGAAAAAAACAAGCGTTTCGCTCGAGACATCCTCAAAATGTAATCCGCCGGCGCCCTTCGACTTCGATATTTATCAGGGAACAAATCTGCCGGCGCCCCTCAGTTGAGGCACCGGGGACATGTTTACCTCCTAAAAGAGAACCCTGGGCCCACGCCCTTTCCGGGAAAAAGGAGGGGAGGATGAGAAGGAACAGGAGGAAGAGGAGGAGGGGTGAGGGGAATTATGAGGAGGAGGAGGAGGAGGAGGAGGAGGAGGAGGCGGAGGAAAAGGAGGAAAAGGAGGAGAAGGAGGGAAGGGGCAGAAAAAGGGTAGAGGGGAGGGGTATGGCTTCAGGAGGAAACATGATCGACCCACGAACCCGGAAAGGAATCTAGAAATGTAAGGCGTGGCAACGTTTCAAAGACATTTGATTGGGCGACGGGCAAATGCAGTGCTGAATGTACAGATCTTGATGTACTGTGCCGAGGGCTGTGTTGTGCTGGCCGTGCTGAACTGCGATGTGCCATGCCGCGATTGTGCTCTATATAGCGTTGTGGATCGAGTCCTCCCTGGCATCCGAGTCCTGACCGAACTGATCTGGATCTTAAGCTCGAGATGCCTGAGCAGATGGTAGCTGTCCCAGAACTAATCGACAGAGGGGACATGCCAGGAGGACGCGCCGCGGAACGTCCCAAGGGACGCGCCAGGCGGCGTGCCAGGGGACGTGCCATGTTGCCGCACCGCGGGACGTGCCAAGGGGACGCACTACGTAACATGCCAATGGACGTGCCGCGGGACGTGCCAGGGAACGCGCCGCGCGACGTGCCAGGTGGACTCGCCAAGGAACGCGCCAAAGAACGTGCCAGGATGCAATGTTGAATGTATCGATCTTGATGTACCGTGCCGACGCCTGCGCTGTGCTGGCCGTGCTGAACTGCGATGTGCCATGCCGCGATTGTGCTCTATATAGCGTTGTGGATCGAGTCCTCTTTGCATCCGAGTCCTGACCGAACTGATCTGGATCTTAAGCTCGAGATGCCTGAGCAGATGGTAGCTGTCCCAGAACTAATCGACAGAGGGGATATGCCAGGAGGACGCGCCGCGGAACGTCCCAAGGGACGCGCCAGGCGACGTCCCAGGAGACGTGCCATGGGCACGCACCGCGGGACGTGCCAAGGGGACGCGCTACGGAACGTGCCAATGGACGTGCACCGCGCGACGTGCCAGGGGGACTCGCCACGGGACGCTCCGCGGAACGTGCCAGGCAACATGCCAAGCTGCAATGCTCAAGGTATCGATATTGATGTACCGTGCCGAGGGCTGTGCTGTGCCTGGGCGACCTGGACACGTGAAAACACGCGTTTCGCTCAAGACGTTCTCAGCACATCCTCACGCTAGACATCCGCCTGGGCAACCTGGACACGTGCAAACAAGCGTCTCGATCGAGACTTCCTCGACACATCCTCATGCTAGACATCCGCCTGGGCGACCTGGACACGTGAAGACAAGCGTTCGAGAAATCCTCAACAATCCTCATGCTAGACATCTGCCTGGGCAACCTGGAGGCGTGAAACCAAGCGTCTCGCTCGAGACATCCTCAAGACCTGGGCACGTGAAAACGAGCATTTCACTTGAGAGATCCTCTGAATTCAGGTCCCCAGGAGAGGACAATCTTTAACACAAAACAAGCGTTTCGCTCGAGACATCCTCAAGAAATTCTGAAAAACAAGCGTTTCGCTGTGGACATCCTGAAAGTTCGCCGGCCATCTTCCCACTCGTTATTTATCGCAAAAGATATCCGCCGGCCCTCTTCCCGTCAAAACCGAGGGGAAACCTCTAAAGGAGAACCCTGGGCCTGAAGCCCTTTCCAGGAAGAGGACAAAGGGAGGAGGCGGGCGGGAACGGAAATGGGGAAGACGGCAAGCTGGGTGCGCTCGCGCCACGTTTGGCATCCTACTCCCCCCACCCATCCCTTCCCCTTGTGCTCATTTATCTTTTCTGTCCACCCACGGGGATGTCCTGGAGGATCTCAATCCACAAGGAGTCCCCATCGTGTGATGTGAAAGCGCTGAAGATGATGCTGATGATGATGATGATGCTGATGAGTTTGATGATGCTGTTGTTGATGATGATGTTGATGGCGATGATGATGATGATGATGATGATGATGATGATGATGATGCTGATGCTGATGATGATGATGATGATAATGATAATGATAATGATGATGATGATGGTGATGGTGATGGTGATGGTGATGGTGATGGTGATGGTGATGGTGATGGTGATGGTGATGGTGATGGTGATGGTGATGGTGATGGTGATGATGATGATGATGATGATGATGATGATGCTGCTGCTGCTGATGATGATGATGATGATGATGATGCTGATGATGGTGATGATGATGATGATGTTGCGGAGAATGATGATGCGAATGATGATTGTTATGATGAGCGTTGAACTTGTACTATGATGATGTTGGTGAAAATGCCCATTGCAATGCTGATGATAATGATGATGATGATGATGATGATGATGATGATGATGATGATGCTGAGGATGATGATGATGGTGGTGATGATGATGAGGATGAGGGTGAAGATGAGGATGAGGATAATGATGATGATGATGATGATGATGATGCTGATGCTGTAAATGATGATGATGATGATGATGATGATGATGATGATGATGATGATGATGATGATGATGATGATGATGATGATGATGACGAGGAAGATGATGATGAGGCGGTGGAGGAGCAGGAATAATAACAGGATGTTGAGGAGGAGGGGGGGGAGGAGGAGGAGGAGGAGGAGGAGGAGGAGGAGGAGGAGGAGGGAACATCAGCAGCAGGTGGAGCAGGAGTAGCGGGAGGATCATGAGCAGGAGGACCAGGGGAAGTCGGAGGAGCGGAAAGGAGGGGGACGGCAACGACGAGGAAGACTTCGGATCCACACGTTTGGTTTTCTCTGGGGTGGGAGCGCCATTCCGAACGACATGAGACAACCGCCGATCCTGAAGTATTGCGGACTCTCCGGCGGGAGCAGTATCCTTGAAGGACTGATATAACGTTCCTGACGAACAGCCAAAACATCGCACATGCACACGCTTGACACCCAGCGTGCCCAGGAACACATGTACGCGAGATAAGCAGCAACATCACTGAACATGGTCTAGGAGAGAGAGAGAGAGAGAGAGCGAGAGAGAGAGAGCGAGAGAAAGAGAGAGAAAGAGAGAGAGCGAACGAGAGAGAGTTGATGTCTTTCATAGCGAGCAGTTGCGGAGTAGAAGGATCAGGAGGACATCTGTGAAAGCAGTATGAGCATCATGCATCATAAGCAGGACGGGCGGGCACAGAGCAGAACAGCCGCGCCTCCTGCGGCGACCCCCCCCCTCCCTTTTCTCCGAGGGGCTTCCCCGCCAGGCCGCGGCGCGCAAGAAGAAGCTGAGTCAGGCCGAAGGCGCCAAGGAGCAGGAGGAGAAAGCGAGTGAAAGGGAGAGGGAGATGTTGGCGGTGGTGTCGAGGAAGAGGGAGGGGAAAGAAGCCGGGGCATCATGAATCTGATCGGAGGGGTACGGGAAGGAGGGAGGGAGGGAGGAGGAGGGGGAGGAGGGGGAGGAGGGGGAGGAGGAGGAGGAGGAGGAGGAGGAGGAGGAGGAGGAGAGCCGAGGACGGAACTGGAGACCCTAGTCTTGGGGGGGAGGGGGGGGGGATGGCGAGCGCCGCGCGCCCCCGCGCACGCCAGCCGCAATCGTGGGCCACTTCGTGGCTCTGGCCCTGCTCCCCGCCGCGCTCTTCCTCGCCGCTCCGTCCGGCCCAGGCCGGGCTCAGCGCAAGTCGGGCGTCGCGCGATGGTCGGGGGCGGCAAAGAGAGGGGGGGATGACTAGGGGGAGGAGGAGGAGGAAGAGGAGGAGGAGGAGGAGGAGGAGGAGGAGGAGGAGGAGGAGGAGGAGGAGGAGGAGGTGGACATCACGGCGGGGGCCATGATATTTCTCCAGATTTCACGGCGGCTCTTCTTATTTCATGTCGTCCCCAGCCTCCCCCCTGGGTCACGCACATGTCGCCAGTCATGATTTGTACCCCCCCCCTTAGACACCCCCCTCTTGGCCGCTCCCGAGATAAGCAAACCTCCCCTTTGCTATCGCCCATTTTCGCCTGGCCCGATAGGGGTGGTGAAGAAGGGCGTATTTCTCGTACTCTAATGTCAAGTCGGGCCTGTCCCCTTCCAGGGGGAATACTCGAAGACAGTCCACGAATGATGTGGGGACGATATTTTTGCCTTTGTTGGAGCTCTTTTTTTGTTTTTGATATTTTTGGACTGTGCTTTATCTTTTGGTCAAAAATCCTCCTGCAGGAGGACCTGCCCGACCTACCCTAATGGGGCCCAAAAGGCGACGCGACCGAGGCACAGTTACAGGCCCAATCCAGTGCAGGTTTCTCTCCCCCGCGGCTCCGTCGCCCCCCCCCCCCCTCATGGAGTAGCGCGCCCGACGCAGGCGGGGCTCTGCCAAAGCGCCAGATCCTGCAGGAGTCTGCCGAGCTGGATCTGGGCCGAGGCAGGTTTGGGAGCCGGGTGCGGCCCAGGATATGCCTCTTCCTATATTATTACAGGCCAGGGCGGGGGGAAAACCCGTCAGCCCCCCCCCCCCAAACCCGAACTCCCAGGATCTGGGGTTTTGGGACCCTCCAGACGGGCCTCGAAGCGGCCACCGGGCCTCACATGGCGTTTTGCCAAGCCTTCCCAGCACACCTAGGGCGATCAGGGGGGTCATCGGAGACGTCCCAGAGACCCCCAAGACAGCACAAGAGCGCTCCAAGAGTGACCGACGTGACCTCAAGATGGCCCAAGAGGCCTCCAGGACGGCCCCAAAGAGACCTCCAAGAGCACTCCCAAGAAGGCCCCCGAGGCAAAAATCATTGATTTTCTTTTTGGTTTTTGGTGAATTTTGGGGTTATCCTCTTTTCGGCTTCCCGACGCTCCAAGACGGCGGTCTTCTGGGCGTCCGAAGCCGCCTGGGAGGCTCCCAAATCGCCCCACAACCATCCGAAAGGGCTTCCAGGCAGTCCAAGAGAGCCCCAAAACGGCACAACACGGGTCCAAGATGGCCCTCAGAGAGCCCCATGGCGGCCCAAGATGGCCCAAAGACACCCTCCGGAGAATTCCAAATCGTGATTCGGTTGTTCAGGGAGACCGCGGTTGGAGGCAGGGTGGCCCGAGGAAGCCCCCGGAGGCCCCCAGAATACACCCAGGAGGTCTCCAGAAGGCCTTAAGAAAGCCTGCAACAATTTTTGTGAGGGCCCTAGGCTCTCCAAGGAGGAGCCTCCGCAATTACCCTGTGACGTACCCAACCCATTTGTATCACGGGAAACGAGGAGTTGGCCGAAACTTGCATGGACAATCAAGTTGCAGGATCCGTTGTTTGATATGTAAGCTACTTGGGACACGCGCCTATGGCATGATGCGCAGGAGAACCATACAAGAACGAGGGGCGATAACTACAGGCTCGAAGAGGACATGGGGAGTCGGGAGCGCAGAGCAGGAGAAAAACGTGCGGGAAGCCCACTGTGCTGTGCCCCTCAGCAGCCCTCGAAAGTGGCGACAGTTTCACAAATCGCAGCCCCTCAGGGATGGCGAGGTCTAGTTTGAGTCTGCGGTGAGTACCCACTGTGCTGTGTCCCTCAGCAGCCTTCGAAAGTGGCGAAATTTTCACAGATCGCAGCCCCCCAGGATGGCGAGGTCTAATGTGAGTCTGCGGTGAGTACCCGCTGTGCTGTGCTCTCAGCAGCCCTCGAAAGTGGCGACAGTTTCACAAATCGCAACCCCCCAAGGATGGCGAGGTCTAATGTGAGTCTGCGGTGAGTACCCACTGTGCTGTGCCCCTCAGCAGCCCTCGAAAGTGGCGACAGTTTCACAGATCGCAGCCCCCCAGGGATGGCGAGGTCTAGTTTGACACTGCGGTGGGTACCCACTGTGCTGTGCCCCTTCAGCAACCCTCGAAAGTGGCGACACTTTCACAGATCGCAGCCCGCCATGGATGGCAAGGTCTGATTTGAGTATGCGGTGAGTACCCACTGTGTTGTGCCCCTCAGCAGCCCTCGAAAGTGGCGACCGTTTCACAGATCGCAGCCCCCCAGGGATGGCAAGGTCTAGTTAAAGTCTGCGGTGGGTACCCACTGTGCTGTGCCCCTCAGCAGCCCTCGAAAGTGGCGACAGTTTCGCAGACCGCAGCCCCCCAGGGATGGCAAGGCCCCGCTCATGTCCGCGCGGTGCTTCACTCTGCAGGACCCACCAGCAGCCTTCGAAAGTGGCGGCGGTTTCGCAGATCGTGGCCCCCCAGGGACGGCGAGGTCCCGCTCAGGTCCGCGCCGTGCTTCGCTCTGCAGGACCCACTAGCAGCCCTCGAAACTGGCGACAGTTTCGCAGATCGCAGCCCCCCAGGGGCGGCGAGGTCCCGCTCAGGTCCGCGGTGTGCAGCACTCTGCAGGACCAGCGCCCAAGCCCTCGGAAAGTGGCGCGAGTTTCACGTGAATTGCAGGCCCCCAGGGAAGGGCGAGGTCCCCGCTCAGGTCCGCGCGGTGCCTCGCTCCGCAGGACCCACCCGCAGCCCTCGAAAGTGGCGACAATTTCGCAGATCGCAGCCCCCCAGGGACGGCGTGGTCCCGCTCAGGCCCGCGCGGTGCCTCACCCCGCAGGACCCACCAGCAGCCCTCGAAAGTGGCGACAGTTTCGCAGATCGCACCCCCCCAGGGACGGCGAGGTCCCGCTCAGGTCCGCGCGGCGCCTCACTCCGCAGGACCCACCAGCAGCTTCCGAAAGTGGCGACACTTTCGCAGATCGCAGCCCCCCAGGGACGGCGAGGTCTCGTTTGGGTCCGCGGTGGGTACCCTCCCTGCTGGCCTCCCCAGCAGCCCTCGAAAATGGCGACAATCTCGCAGATCGCAGCCCCCCAGGGACGGCGAGGTCCCGTTTGGGTCCGCGGTGGGTACCCTCTCCGCTGGCCTCCCCAGCAGCCCTCCAAAGTGGCGACAGTTACGCTGATCGCAGCCCCCCAGGGACTGCGAGGTCCCGTTTTTTGGATCCCGCGTGGGTACCCTGCGCTGGCCCCCCACATCCCCTGAAAGTGGCGGGGACTGTTTTCGCATGTCGCAGAGCCCCCCCCAGGGACGGCGGAGGCCGTTTGGATCCGCGGGTGAGTGCCCTCTCCGCTGCCTCCCCAGCAGCCTTCGAACGTGGCGACAGTTTTTTTCGGGACGGCGAGGTCCCGTTTGGATCCGCGGTGTGTACCCCCTCTGCTGGCCTCCCCAGCAGCCCTCGAAAGTGGCGTCAGTTTCGCAGATCGCGGCCCCCCAGGGACGGCGAGGTCCCGTTTGGATCCGCGGTGAGGTGGCGACCGTTTCGCAGATCGCGGCCCCCCAGGGACGGCGAGGTACCGTTTGGATCCGCGGTGAGTACCCTCTCAGCTGGCCTCCCCAGCAGCCCTCGAGAGTGGCGACCGTGTCGCAGGTCGCAGCCCCCCCAGGGACGGCGAGGTCCCGTTTGGATCAGCGGTGAGTGCCCTCTCTGCTGGCCTCCCCAGCAGCCCTCGAAAGTGGCGACAGTTTCACAGGTCGCAACCCCCCAGGGACGGGGAGGTCACGTTTGGATCCGCGGTGAATGCCCTCCCTGCTGGCCCCCCCAACGGCCTTCGAAAATGGCGACAATTTCGCAGATCGCGGCCCCCCAGGGACGGCAAGGTCCCGTTTGGATCCGCGGTGAGTGCCCTCTCTGTTGGCCTCCCCAGCAGCCCTCGAAAGTGGCGACAGTTTCGCAGACCGCAGCCCCCCAGGGATGGCGAGGTCAAAGGCAGGGGGGAAGAGAGGGACGGGAAGGAAGGTTCGTGCGAGCAGTGTTCTATTCAAAACGAGAACCCAACGTAGGAGGGTTGTCAAAAATGATCTGAGGAGGATGGGGAGAATGCGCAGGGCATGGCGACAATACGGAAAAAGAAGCATGGAGGAAGGATAAGGAATAAAATTATTATAGCGGCGATGTCAGAAAAGGCAACCAGGCGTTATCGCTAAAATGTCGATTTGGCCTTCCTGCGATTCCGCTTGCATGCCAAACTTCATTGACCAAGGTGCATGGCGCGAAGCGCCACTGCAATCTTGTATATATATATATATATATGTGCACGAGCGTGTCCACTTCCATGTATACACCATACCCAATAGCACATGCAGATACATATGCATGCATACATACATACATACATGCACAGACACACACACACACACATACATACATACATACACACAAACACGCATACATACATACATACATACATACATACATACATACATACATACATACATACATATACACATACATGCATACAAACAAACGAACAAACCAACATACATGCACACATACCGATATACATACATGCATATACACATACATACATACATACATACATACATACATACATACATACATACATACATACATACAACACAATACAACACAATACAATACATACATACATACATACATACATACATGCATGCATGCATGCATGCATGCATACATACATGCACACATGTATGCATACCTACATACAAACATACATGCACACACATACGTCCACACATACATACATCAATACATCAATCCATCCATCCATCCATACATACATACATACATACATGCATGCATGCACACATACATACATACACACATACATATATACATAGATACATACATACATGCATACATGCATGCATGCATACATACATACATTGTACATGTGTACATACATGTATACATAATTACATGTACACATATATACATATGTTCATCTAATCAGTATATACACGTATGTCCATCGATCCATCCATACATACATACATACATACATGCATGCATGCACACATACATACATACACACATACATATATACATAGATACATACATACATGCATACATGCATGCATGCATACATACATACATTGTACATGTGTACATACATGTATACATAATTACATGTACACATATATACATATGTTCATCTAATCAGTATATACACGTATGTGTTGACCGAGCCGGCTTCGAGAAGCGCCGCCAAACATCGCAGCGCAGTTCCCCCCCTGACCGAAGCAGAGAACCGGCATACACATAGTCTTCTGGAGCTTCGCGCGTATTTCTCAGATCTGCTGTGGGGCCCCCTGGCGGCGTCTCGGGCACCGCCCCTGGCGCGCGGAGCGCGCCAGGGACGGGGGCCCAGCACAGGTCCAAGAAGTCCGTGCAGATCTCCAAGATTGCGACAGGACGGGAAGAGCTGGGTGGAGGAGGGAGGTGGCACGGAGGCGGCTGTGGTGCACATGCTTGGGGCCCGCGGGAATGGCAACGGAGTCTTTCCCCGAGTCTTCCGGGCGGGCTCGCGTCGTGCCGACCGGCGGCTCCTCTGCGGGCGTTCCAGGTCGAGCGCCGCCAGTGGCCCCCAGAATCGGCTTACGTGGAAGGATCGGGCGATCGAACAGCTGCCGATCGTTCAGGATTGAGCTGCTCTAATTGGCAACGCGCAAGCCGGGAAGCACAGCGACCGAGCCCGACATCAGAACCTAAAGGGTTGAGCGATACACGCGGCGTTAGAAACCAGCGCTGGGGTCGTCACAGCACAAACCTGCCGTAGCGAAGCCAGGCCTGCGCTGAGCCGTGTCGGCCCGCTCCTGCGGTCAGCCTGCGCGGCGAGCGGCGGCGTGTGCGGAGCTTGGCGGGTGCTGCCGCGGTCCGCTGCCGGCTCGTTGCGGGGCCTTGGAGCCAGCGTGGGTGTCCGAGGTGGCCCATCTGAGCGTCGCGCGATGGGGGGACGTGGGCCCATGCCAAGAAACACCCTGCTTGCCTCCAGGGTGCCCACATGCCAATGGACGTCATGGGGTGTCAGGGCTTCTTGTGGAAGGTTTCTTGTGGACTAGCGCCCACTGTAAGGGGTGAAAGATGGGTGCACTTCTCGCGCCCTCAAGGCCCCCCTGCGTGTCCGAAAAGGCCCCTTCCAGGCCCAGCCCTGGTGCTGGCGAGCAGGCAGGGAGGGCGCGGTCCGCGGTCCGAGGTCCCGTCTCCGAGATGGGCCTTTGCCTCCTTTCTGCCTCAAGAGGCCTCTTGCGGGCCCCGGGACCGTCAGACGCTGATCCGGGGTGAAGCTTCATATCACCACCCACCAAACCACCCCAACCCAACCCGAAGGCTCAGATTTACCCTCGATTTCCAGTTGGGGGGGGTCGGGAAACATCGAAAAAACACGTGTGGAACCCTTACCCCCCCAACCCGAAATTCGGGTCTTCGGGTTGGGTTGGGGTGGTCTGGTAGGTAGTCATCATAGGTGGCACCAGATGGGCCCTGGGAGGCGTCCGGCGCCCGATCGTGGAGCGGATCTGCCCGCTCTCCCCCCCCTCCTTGGCAGACCTTCTCGTGGCCCATCCAGCTCGGGTCCCCCGCGGCCGCCTCCAGGCGGGGCCTCCCCTCTCACGGGAAGAAGGGTCCAACGTGGCGAGATGCCCGGGTAAGGGGAGTCGTTGAGTCCTCCTCGTCCTCCTCCTATCCTCCTCGTCCTCCTCTCCTCCTCTCCTCCTCATCATCATTTTGTTCCTGCTTTGCTCCTGGCTTCTGCTCCTACCCCTGCTCCTCATCCTCTACTTTCTCCCCTCTCTCCGACTCCCTTCGCCTCCCCCTCCTCCACCACATCCCCTAGAACCACTACGTGGGATAGGCTCCTCCTGCTCCCCTCCTGACCCTGAAGCTCAGCAAGTATATACTGGAATCGCCAAAGCAGGTGTGCCGTAGCCAGTGCTTCTTGCAAGGCAAGAAAAAAGTCTTGCAGCCGACAGCATGTCCTATACACACTGTAACACGATTCGCTGTCTGTGCCGCCGCGGGCGTCTTGCATTTTGAGAGGACGTTGGCAGCCCGCATCCACGGCCAGTCAGGTTTACTACTGCTTAGCAGTGGCCGCACATAGGCGCTAGTAGACACTGATCGGCGCAAATCGTTGCGAATTTGCGGGAATCTGCGCCAAGGGGGTCATTGATAGCCAAGTAGGGCAGAGCCTGTCTTAAAATCCTTCTCTCGCACACATCGTACAGATAAGCGAAGGAGGGGAAGGAGGAGGGAGGATGGAGGAGGGAGGGAGGAAGAGGAGGACACCCGAGGGGGGGCACCAGGGGGGTCACGGAGGGGGCCCACCGAGGCGGGGTACGGCGGGGGGCCACCGATTGGGGGCCGCCGAAGGGGG
>CAUYUJ010018442.1:115000-170000 GCA_963575745.1 Prorocentrum cordatum
AAGGTCCCATTGGCACAGTCCGCATGCGTCCCCGCCATTCATTTCGGCCCACCCCTCACACGTTTCGTGGCCCCATAGGAGCTCCACCGAAGGTCCCAGCGTCCCCGCCACTTTTCGTGGCCCCATAGGGGCTCCGCCAAAGGTCCCAGTGCCACAGTCCCCATGCGTCCCCGCCGTTCATTTCGGCCCGCCCCTCACACGTTTCGTGGCCCCACAGGAGCTCCGCCGAAGGTCCCAGTGGCACAGTCCGCATGCGTCCCCGCCACTCATTTCGGCACATCCCTCACACGTTTCGTGGCCTCGTAGGAGCTCCGCCGAAGGTCCCATTGGCACAGTCCGCATGCGTCCCCGCCACTCATTTCGGCCCACCACTCACACGCTTCGTGGCCCCATAGGATCTCCGCCGAAGGTTCCAGTGGCACAGTCCGCACGCGTCCCCGCCATTCATTTCGGCCCACCCCTCACACGTTTCGTGGCCCCATAGGAGCTCTGCCGAAGGCCCCCGTGGTACAGTCCGCATGCGTCCCCGCTACTCATTTCGGCACACCCCTCACACGCTCCGTGGCCCCATAGGAGCTCCGCCGGAGGTCCCAGTGGCAGAGTCCGCCCCCGCCATCCATTTCGGCACACCCCTCACACGTTTCGTGGCCCCATAGGGAACTCCACCGAAGGTCCCCGTGGCGCAGTCCGCATGCGTCTCCTTCACCCAGTACAGCTTTTCGTGGCCCCATAGGGAGCTCCACCGAAGGCCCCCGTGGCGCAGTCCGCATGCGGTTCCCCCACCCGGTACAGCGTGTCGTGGCCCCAAAGGAGCTCCACCGGGGCGAGCAGCGCGCGTCGCGGGGACTCCGTGCTGCGTTCTGCCCAGCGCCTCGCTTGCCCGTCGTCGCTCTGCCCAGCGGCAAGAGCCTTGCCCGCTATCAGTCAGCCAGCTAGCTTTCTCTGCTCCGCGCAGTGGACGACCCGCGCGCGTCGTTGGGACCCGTCCGGGGCGACCTGCGCGCGTCGCGGGGACTCCGCGCTGCGCTGCGCCCGCAGCCTTGGACTTTTGAGTGCGCGGGCAAAGAGGGAGTAAAAGAAGGGAAGGAAGCGGGCGCGATCCTCGCGGGGGGGCGCGCCGACATTGGCGTCGCGGCGCGCTGGCGATGCCGTCGGGGCGTCCCGGAGAAGCCCCTTGCGGCGGCCACGCCCGGCGTCACGAGTATTCAGAGCCAGTCGATCTCAAATTATTGACATCCATATACAAGTACACCATGCTTTGTCGTACTCGCATTCATGCACGTACACTCGCTCGCACGCAGATTCATTCACAGTCAGACGCACTCGCGCTCAGATTCGCCCGCGCTCAGTCTCCCTACGTATTCAGATCAATCGATTTCGTTCGCGTTTTGTACCACGCCTTCCATTTCGGCCCTAGCGCGGTTAGTTGCTTCAGAGGGATCACCACCGAAAAGTGAATCACAATTGCGGTACTCACACCGGCATATGGTTGGGTCCTTTGTCAGGCTAAGTTTGTGGGGGTTGTTTGGTACGGTGTTGAAGTGATTTTTCTGCGAAAATCTCCTTTTGATTTTTCGTGCGGTGCTAAAGATAACACCGCGGGGGTTCTTAACATTTTCCGCGGGTTTGTAAGGATGAGCGCCTCCCTTCCAAGGTTACCCTTGTATCCTTCCCTTCGGGCCCATCCTTGTCCACGTTCGCTGGCAGCGCCCCGCCCGCAAAGTGTCGGCATGGCCCTCCGGGGTCCTTGCGCCCTTATCGCGCGTCTTTGTAATGAACGTTTGCGGGCCGTGTCACCCCCCTGCAAAAACAATGAACGTTTTGCGGGCCGTGTCAAAGAATCATCCACGAACAACGGGGTACTGAAACATAGCTTAGTCTGTTTTATAATTCCCTGTTAAGGTTTCCTGCGATAATCACAGACGTACTTCGAGATATCACAGACTTAGGTCGAAATATATATATATATATATATATATATATATATATATATATATATATACCCTTTGGGGCGAGGCCGGGGGCCCCAGGACAGGTGCCCCGACCCCCCATGGGGGGACCGGGGCTCATTTTCCTTGTGTTTTTACATGGCTTCCGCGTCATGGGCCTCGGAGGCCGCCGCCTCCGACCTCCCATGGGAGGACGGGGCGGCCAGGGAGGTCCAAAATAGTCCAGGAGGGCCTCCAGAGGCCCCCAAGACGGCCCAAGCGGGCCCCGAGTCGCCGAAAGACCGTTCCAGGACGCCCAAGATAGGCCCAAGACGGCCCGAGAGGCCCCCCACGGCACTCCACGACGCGTCAAGACGCTTCTCCAGAGCGCTTCCAGAGGCCGAAATCGTCAATTATACGAAGGTTTTCGCACCATTTTGGCCTTCCAGCCTTTTCGGCTGTCCGACGTTCCAGGACGGCTCAATAGGCTCCCAAGAGCGCCCCAAGACGGCCCAAGAGGGCTCCAAGACGGCCCCAAAGTCGCCCAAGACAGCCCAAAAGAGCCCCAAGACGGCCCCAAGATGCGCCCAAGAGGGGGACCACGACTCCAAAATTAGACCCTCCCGCTTGAAGAGTGCCCCAAGGAACCCCCAAGAGGCCCCAGGAGGCCCCCAAGAGGCACCCAGGAGGCCCAAACGAGGCCTAAAGAGGCCACAAGACAGCCCCGAGGAGGCCCCACAACGGTCCCAAAACGGCTACCGAGAAGCTACGAAATTGCCTTCACGACGTCCCCGACAGGCCAACCACGAGATCCAAACCAACACCCATGAGGCCTCTGACCCACCACCCAGGGCACGGTGGCGGGAGCAGTGACAGCACTTGTGCACAGCATGTTCCGGCGGGAGCCTTCCGGAACACGCTGCAGGAGGAGGAGGAGGAAGATCAGGAGGAGAGAGAGTTGGAGTGGGAGGAGGAGGATGGGGACGAGGAGGAGGAAGAGGCCTCCCAGACAGCTCCAAGATAGCCGAAGAGGCTTCCAAGAGGGCCCTGGGCGGCCCACGAGGGTCCCAAGGCGGTGCCTGAGGCGCCCAAGACGTCCCGAGAGGGCCCCAAGACGGCCCCAAGAGAGGCCCAAGAAGGGAAACACGAACCGAGAATCCGAGCTTTCTACCCCGAGAGGTTCTCGGGAAGTCCCAAGAGGCCCCCAATCGGATCCAAGAGGCCCCCAAGAAGCTCCCAAGAGGGCCGACGAGGTTCCAAGAGATCTCCCAAGGTGGCCCCAAGAGGCACAACTCATTGTTTTACGATTGGGCTTTGACGGGTTTTAATTTGTTTTCGGCCTTTTGGCATCCCGATGCTCCAAGACGGCCCAAGAGGCTTCCAATACCGCTCCCATATAGAGGAAGAGGCCTCCAAGAAATCCCCAAGACGGCCCGCGAGGGCCCCAAGACGGTGCTTGAGGCGCCCAAGACGGCCCGAGAGGGCCCCAAGAGCCCCAAGAGAGGCCCAAGAAGGGGAACGCGACCCAACAGCAGAGCGGTCCCCCCAAAAGGCCCACAGGAGGCCGCAAGAGGCCCCCAAGTGGTCCGACGAGGACCCCAAAAGCTTCCCGAGAGCCTAAAAGGCCTCTAGGAGACGTCCAAGAGGCTTTAAAATAGCCCAAGAGTGCCCTCGATGCGTCAAAACTGCTTCCAGGAGGCCCCCGGGAGGCTTCCGGATTGCCTCAATCTGGCCGCAGGTGGCCTCAAGTCGGGCTTCCACGCAGCCAAGACGGCCAATGAAAGCTTCAGATTGCAGAACCGATGCCCTCAAGGGACCCTCAGACGCCCCCCCAAGAAGCACCCAAGAGGTGCCTCCATCAGCCAGTTGACGAAGCATGCGGAACACCCCAGAAGCTCCTCAGATGCCGTGGCGCGCCTGTGCTTGAGATCGTTGTCCAAGATCGTCCAGCGGCCCCCCTGGCCTGGGCTATAGAACCTGAGCGCGCGCGAAGCGCGCGCGATGGTTCTAGCCCAGGGGCCCGAAAACAGCTGCCCGACCCTCCAGTACCGGGGCTCATTTTCGCTGTGTTTCTACGCGGTTTCGGCGTCCCGGGCCTCGAAGGTCGCCGCGATGCTCCCGGACATTTTCCAGATCCTCGGCGCGGGCTCCAAGACCATTCCGCAGAGGGCTCCAACAGGCTCCAGGGCAGCCCAAGAGGGCTCCAAGACGGCTCCAGGAACGACTGCAGGGTCTCAGTTTTTCTGTGTTTTCTGCAAGACGGCTCCAGAAAGACTGCATGTCTTATGAGGATGGCTTCCGCCTCTTGCCCCGAGCATCCCAAACTGCCTGAACGGTCCCCACTCGCCTTCCCCAAACCCAGCGCTTGCCCAAGCGCGTTCCGGACGGTCTTCGCCGGAACGCGCTGGAATGATCACGCGCTGCGGTTTCCCATGCCAACGTCCTCGGACGTGGGCGCCCTGCCACGAGCGCGTTCCGGGAAGATGCTCCCGGAACGCGCTGAAAAGATATGGCCACATCTCGGGGACGCTCCCGGCACCGCTGCCCCAGCCTTTCCGGCAGCCTCCACAGCGCTCCAGGAGGGCCCAAGACGCCCCCCAGGAGCCCCCAGAATGCGAAAGGATGGCCCAAGACGCTCCCGAGCAGCCCAAGTCAGCCTTCCGACGGCTCTCGAGGCTTCCAGGTGGCCTCCAAGAGACCCCAAGAAGTCTGATAGGTATCACGGTACGGCCCGAAGAGGCCAAAGTCGTATATGTTCAATGGTCTTTTCAATGTTTTTGGCTTCTCGCGTTTTCGAGCTTCCAACGGTCCAAGAGCGCCGAAGAGCCGCCATGGGGGTACCGGGGCTCATTTTCCGTCTGTTTTTACCGGGTTTCCGCGTCCTGGGCCTCTGAGGCCGCCGCCTCCGACCACCCCCCATGAGAGGACGGGGCGGCCGGGGAGGTCCAAAATAGTCCAGGAGGGCCTCCAGAGGCTCCCAAGATGGCCCAAGCGGGCCCCGAGTCGCCGAAAGACCGCTCCAGGACGCCCAAGATAGGCCCAAGACGGCCCGAGAGGCCCCCCAAGGCACTCCACGACGCTTCAAGACGCCTCTCCAGAGCGCTTCCAGAGGCCGAAATCGTCAATTGTACGAAGGTTTTCGACCATTTTGGCCTTCCAGCCTTTTCGGCTGTCCGACGTTCCAAGACGGCTCAATAGGCTCCCAAGAGCGCCCCAAGACGGCCCAAGAGGGCTCCCAAGACGGCCCCAGAGAAGACGCCCCAAGATGCGCCCAAGAGGGGGACCACGACTCCAAAATTCGACCCTCCCGCTTGAAGAGTGCCCCAAGGAGCCCCCAAGAGGCCCCAGGAGGCCCCCAAGAGGCACCCAGGAGGCCCAAACGAGGCCTAAAGAGGCTACGCAGCGCCCCACGACGAAGCCCCACGACGTCCCCGACAGGCCAACCACGAGATCCACATGAGGCCTCTGACCCACCACCCAGGGCACGGTGGCGGGAGCCAGCACTTGTGCACAGCATGTTCCGGCGAGAGGCAGCCCCAGAGCTCCAAGATAGCCGGAGGCCCCCCAAGAGGCGGTGCCTGAGGCCCCAAGACGGCCCGAGAGGGCCCAAGACACGAACCGAGAAATCCGAGCTTTCTACCCCGAGAGGTTCTCGGGAAGTCCCAAGAGGCCCCCAATCGGATCCAAGAGGCCCCCAAGAAGCTCCCAAGAGGGCCGACGAGGTTCCAAGAGATCTCCCAAGGTGGCCCCAAGAGGCACAACTCATTGTTTTACGATTGGGCTTTGACGGGTTTTAATTTGTTGTCGGCCTTTTGCCATCCCGATGCTCCAAGACGGCCCAAGAGGCTTCCAATACCGCTCCCATATAGGAGGAAGAGGACTCCAAGAGGGCCCCAAGACGGCCCGCGAGGGCCCCAAGACGGTGCTTGAGGCGCCCAAGACGGCCCGAGAGGGCCCCAAGAACCCCAAGAGAGGCCCAAGAAGGGGAACGCGACCCAACAGCAGATACGTCCCCCCACAAGGCACACAGGAGGCCGCAAGAGGCCCCCAAGTGGTCCGACGAGGACCCCAATAGCTTCCCGAGGGCCTAAAAGGCTTCTAGGAGACGTCCAAGAGGCTTTAAGATAGCCCAAGAGTGCCCTCGATGCGTCAAAACTGCTTCCAGGAGGCCCCCGGGAGGCTTCCGGATTGCCTCAATCTGGCCGCAGGTGGCCTCAAGTCGGGCTTCCACGCAGCCAAGACGGCCAATGACGGCTTCAGATTGCAGAACCGATGCCCCCAAGGGACCCTCAGACGCCCCCCCAAGAAGCACCCAAGAGGTGCCTCCAACAGCCAGTTGACGAAGCATGCGGAACACCCCAGAAGCTCCTCAGATGCCGTCGCGCGCCTGTGCTTGATATCGTTGTCCAAGATCGTCCAGCGCCCCCCAGGCCTGGGCTAGAACCTGAGCGCGCGCGAAGCGCGCGCGATGGTTCTAGTGTCTCTCTCTCTTTCTCTCTCTCTCTCTCTATATATAATATATAATATTCCTCTTCATATATTTTTATAAGCCCGGGTGGGGGGAAAACCCGTCCCCCCCCCCCCAAAAAAAAAACCAGACTCCCGGGATCTGGGGCTTTGGGACCCTCCAGACGGGCCTCGAAGCGGCCACCGGGCCTCACATGGCGTTTTGCCAAGCCTTCCCAGCACACCTAGGGCGATGAGTTGGGTCATCGGAGACGTCCCAGAGACCCCCAAGACAGCACAAGAGCGCTCCAAGAGTGACCGACGTGACCTCAAGATGGCGCAAGAGGCCTCCAGGACGGCCCCAAAGAGGCCTCCAAGAGCAATCCCAAGAAAGCCCCCCGAGGCACAAATCATTGATTTTCTAAAGGTTTTTGGTGAATTTTAGGGTTCTCCTCTTTTCGGCTTCCCGACGCTCCAAGACGGCGGTCTTGTGGGCGCCCGAAGCCGCCTGGGGGGCTCCAAAATCGCCCCACAACCATACGAAAGGGCTTCCAGGCAGTCCAAGAGAGCCCCAGAACGGCACAACACGGGTCCAAGATGGCCCTCAGAGAGCCCCATGGCGGCCCAAGATGGCCCAAAGACACCCTCCGAAGCATTCCGAATCGTGATTCGGTCGTTCAGGGAGACCGCGGTTGGAGGCAGGGTGGCCCTAGGAAGCCCCCGGAGACCCCCAGAATACGCCCAGGAGGTCTCCAGAAGGCCTTAAGAAAGCCTGAAACAACTTTTGTGAGGCCCCTAGAGGCTCTCCAAGGAGGAGCCTCCGCAAAAAAGAGCGGAGGAGGATGGGGAGAATGCACAGGGCATGGCGAAAATAAAGAAGAAGCATGGAGGAAGGATAACGAATAACGTTATTATAGCGGCGATGCCAGAAAAGGCAACAAGGAGTTATCGCTAAATTGTCGGCTTGACCTTCCTGCTATTCCGCCTGCATACCAAACTTCAAGGACCAAGGTGCATGGCGCGAAGCGCCACTGCAGTCGTGCATATATATATATATATAGATAGATAGATAGATAGATAGATAGATATCGGAGGTTGGGGGGTGAGATCGAAGTGGAACGGAGAGCCCCCCACCGGGAAATCGGTTTCGGTTTCGTGTTCGTGCGTGCCGTGCGTGCGGGCGAGGCGAAGCTGCGTGGGCGGGCGAGAGGAAAGTCTCCTGTGGCTGAGGCGCGGCCGGACCAAATGATTCTCCCTCCGGCAAGCGGTGGCCCGCGGTGTCCCGCCCGTGTCCCGCCGGTGTCCCGCTTGTGGTTGGGCCCCGGCCAGACCAAATGATTCTCCCTCCGGCCCGCGGTGTCCCCCGGTGTCCCGCCGGTGTCCCGCCGGTGTCCCGGTGTCCCGCTGGTGCGAAAACGAGAATGAGACCGATGACGAAATCGATTGTGAGATCGATCGTGAGATCGATAGTGAGACCGACAGTGAGATCGATCGTGAGATCGATCGTGAGATCGATAGTGAGATGAACAGTGATATCGATTGTGAGATTGAGTGATATCGATAGGGAGATCGTTAGTGGGATCGATAGCGAGATCCAGAGTGAGATCGACAGTGCAATCGATCGAGTGAGATCGATCGTGAGATCGATCGAGTGAGATCGATAGTGGGATCGATGGTCCCATCGATCCCAAGTCGCCGGTTCCCGGGGGGGGAGAATGATACCAAGGCGCCCAAGAGCGAAGGATGACGTAAACAATTCGACACGGAGGCTCCCAAGAGCGAGCGGCAACGCAGCAATCACCACTGTTGCCCATTGCTGGCACCCCTCCCCCCCCAACCTCCTTATCACCCGCAGGGTGGTCGTATAGGTATATTATTCCTCTTCCTATATTTTTACATGCCTGGGCGGGGGGAAAACCCGTCCCGCCCCCCAAAACCAGACTCCCGGGATCTGGGGCTTTGGGAACCTCCAGACGGGCCTCGAAGCGGCCCCCGGGCCCCGCAGGGCGTTTGCCAAGCCTTCCCAGTATTCCTGGGGCGATCAGGTGGGTCATCGGAGACGTCCCAGAGACCCCCAAGACAGCACAAGAGCGCTCCAAGAGTGACCGACGTAACCTCAAGATGGCCCAAGAGGCCTCCAGGACGGCCCCAAAGAGGCCTCCAAGAGCACTCCCAAGAAGGCCCACCCGAGGGACAAATCATTGATTTTCTAAAGGTTTTTGGTGAATTTGGGGGTTCTCCTCTATTCGGCTTCCCGACGCTCCAAGACTGCCGTCTTCTGGGCGCCCGAAGCCGCCTGGGGGGCTCCAAAAACGCCCCGCAACCATCCGAAAGGGCTTCCAGGCAGTCCAAGAGAGCCCCAAAATGGCACAACACGGGTCCAAGATGGCCCTCAGAGAGCCCCATGGCGGCCCAAGATGGCCCAAAGACACCCTCCGAAGAATTCCAAATCGTGATTCGGTCGTTCAGGGAGACCGCGGTTGGAGGCAGGGTGGCCCGAGGAAGCCCCCGGAGGCCCCCAGAATACGCCCAGGAGGCCTCCAGAAGGCCGTAAGAAAGCCTGAAACAATTTTTGTGAGGCCCCCAGAGGCTCTCCAGGGAGGAGCCTCCGCAAAAAAGAGCTGAGGAGGATGGGGAGTGCGCGCAGGGTATGGCGAAAATAAGGAAACAGAAGCATGGAGAAAGGTAAAGCGGCGATGCCGGAAAAGGCAACCAGGAGTTATCGCTAAATTGTCGGCTTGACCTTCCTGCTATTCGCCATGGCGCGAAGCGCCACTGCAGTCTTGCACGTATGTATGTGTGTATGTATGTCTGTCTGTCTGTCTGTCTGTCTGTATGTATGTATGTATGTATGTATGTATGTATATGTATATGTATATGTATATGTATATGTATATGTATATATACATACAAGGCTGCAGTGGCGCTTCACGCCATGCACCTTGGTCCTTGAAGTTTGGCATGCAGGCGGAATAGCAGGAAAGTCAAACCGACAATTTAACGGTAACTCCTGGTTGCTTTTTCCGGCATCGCCGCTATAGTAATGTTATTCGTTATCTTTCCTCCATGCTTCTTCTTTATTTTCGCCATATCCTGCGCAGTCTCCCCCTCCTCCTCCGCTCTTTTTTGCGGAGGCTCCTCCTTGGAGAGCCTCTAGGGGCCTCATAAAAGTTGTTTCAGGCTTTCTTAAGGCCTTCTGGAGGCCTCCTGGGCGTATTCTGGGGGCCTCCGGGGGCTTCCTCGGGCCACCCTGCCTCCAACCGCGGTTTCACTGAACGACCGAATCACGATTTGGAATTCTTCGGCAGGTGTCTTTGGGCCATCTTGGGCCGCCATGGGGCTCTCTGAGGGCCATCTTGGACCCGTGTTGTGCCGTTTTGGGGCTCTCTTGGACTGCCTGGAAGCCCTTTCGGATGGTTGTGGGGCGATTTGGGAGCCTCCCAGGTGGCTTCGGTCGCCCAGAAGACTGCCGTCTCGGAGCGTCGGGAAGCCGAAAAGAGGAGAACCTCCATTTTCACCAAAAACCTTTAGAAAATCAATGATTTTTGCCTCGTGTGGCCTTCTTGGGAGTGCTCTTGGAGGCCTTTTTGGGGCTGTCCTCGAGGCCTCTTGGGCCATCTTGAGGTCACGTCGGTCACTCTTGGAGCGCTCTTGTGCTGTCTTGGGGGTCTCTGGGACGTCTCCGATGACCCCCCCGATCGCCCTAGGTGTGCTGGGAAGGCTGGGCAAAGCGCCCTGCGGGGCCGGTGGCCGCTTCGAGGCCCGTCCGGAGGGTCCCAACGCCCCAGATCCCGGGAGTCTGGTTTATATATATATATATAAGTATATATAAGTATATATGTGTATGTATGTATGTATGTATGTATGTATGTATGTATGTATGTATGTATGTATGTATGTATGTATGTATGTATGTATGTATGTATGTATGTATGTATGTGTGTGTATGTATGTATGTATGTATGTATGTATGTATGTATGTATGTATGTATGTATGTATGTATGTATGTATATTTTGTATATATATATAACATGTGTGTGTATATATATATATATATATATATATATCGGAGTAGGCCGGGGGGGGCGGCTGCTGCCTCTGGTCGCCATGGCGGCCCCCCGGGCAATTTTTTGGCACCCCTCACGAGGATCGTGGCCCCCTCGCCGAAAATTGGAGCCCTCAGTCTCAAGAGGCCTCCGAAGAGGCCACAAGAGGCCCCAAGTGGCTTCCATGAGGCTCCCAAGACAGCCCACCAGGCCCTCCAGACGCTCCAAGATGGCTCCCACAGCATTTCGAACATATTCAATAGCCACAAATCGTTGAATTCCTTAGGGGAAACGCAGATGTTTGGCATGTAGATCTTCCCGCCTGTCCGACGCTCCAAGACGGCCTACGACGCGTTCTACACCGCACCAACACGGCCCAGAGGGTTTCAAGCGGCTCCCACGACGGCTCTTGGAAGGCCCCAAGACAGCTCTGGAGGGCTCCACGAGGGGCTCCAGATGAGTCACGACGGCTCCAACGCGCGCAAGACGGCCCCAAGATGGCCCAAGAGGCTCCCAAGATCGCCGCAAGACGGCCCAAGACAGCCGCAAGACGGCTCCCAGATGGCCGCAAGACGGCCCCGAGACTGCTCCTCGTCCGTCTCCTGTTGCTTCTCGAGCTGTCTCCCCGCCTTAAGAAATATGTTCCCAGACAACCTGCCGGGAACATAATTCCTCTGCTTGCGTTCGGGTGTTCCCTTTGTCCTTCACTGTCCTGGCGTATCGTCTTTCTGCCTTTGATCCTCTTGCTGCTGCGGCTGCTCTTCGTGGTCTTAGCACACGTTTTCTTCCTCTGTATGTTATCCTCCTGCCTGTCTTGCACTGATAGCTATTACATGACGATGCACGGAACAGTTCTGCCAGAGCCTTGCCGTGACCTCGATTAGAATCGGGGGGGCCAAAATCGGTGCCGTCATCCCCCATGGCCGCCCCCCCGAACCTTGGGGGGTCAGAGACCCCCTGGGACTGCCCCGGGCCGCTTCCAAATTGCCCACGACAGGCCACGCGGGCCGTACAGATGGTCAAGAAAGCTTCAAGAGGCCCCGAAGACGCCCAAGAGAGCCCCAAGAGGGCCCCTGAGGGCCCCAAGAGGGCGTTCAAGATGCACAAATCCGCACGTTTCCTGCGTAAAACAACATTTTCTGTATATTCGCTGGCTTCGTCTTCACAGTGCCCCAGACGCCCCCGCGGAGTCCCAAGGCAGCCCAAGAGAGACCCAAGAGGGCCCCAGGCCGCCCAAAAGGGTCGGCCTGTGGGGCTCACCGAACCCCCCGAGACGGCCCAAGAGGCCCCGAAGCCGGCCCAGGAGGCCCCCAAGACGGCCTCAGGGAGGCCCAAGCGGGCCTCGTTCGAAATCATGTTCCCGGAAGCCTCTCCGGGAACATGATTCCTGGGTTCCGAGGACGCCCAAGAGGCCCACAAGACAGCTTCAGCGAGGCCCCAGATGGCCCGAGATGGCTTGAAGATGGCCGAAGAGGGCCCCCGAGAGGGCCTTCAAGAGGCAAACATCGGCCCATTTCCTTCGTAAGACGTACATTTTCAGCATGCTTGCTGGCTTCGTCTTCGCAGTGCCCCAGACGCCCCCGAGCCCGAGATGGCTTGAAGATGGCAGAAGAGGGCCCCAAGAGGGCCTTCAAGAGGCACAAATCGGCGCATTTCCTTTGTAAAACGTGCGTTTTCGGTATGCTCGCTGGCTTCGTCTTCGCAGGGCCCAGACGCCCCCGCGGAGCCCTAAGACAGCCCAAGAGAGACCCAAGAGGGCCCAAGACGGCCCAAAGGGGTCGGCCTGTGGGGCTCACCGAACCCCCCGAAACGGCCCAAGAGGCCCCGAAGCCGGCCCAGGAGGCCCCCAAGACGGCCTCAGGGAGGCCCAAGAGGGCCCCGTTCGAAATCATGCTCCCCGAAGCCTCTCCAGGAACACGACTTCCTGGTTCCGAGGACGCCCATAGAGGGCCCCAGGACAGCCTCAGCGAGGCCCAAGAGGGCCCGAGATGGCTTCAAGATGGCCGAAGAGGGCCCCAAGAGGGCCTTCAAGAGGCAAACATCAGCCCGCCCCCGTAGTAAAACGCACGGACTCGGCGCGAGACAACTGGCGACCGCAGCTGCCGTCCTTTCGTGCAGGGCGAGTGCGAACCTGGCGTTTGGACGGAACGTGTCGGGTTTGTTGCCAATCGGGGCTGCGCCAGGTTAGGCCACCCCCAAGGTCAGGTTCGGGAATGGGTCGTAGCAACACGACGACGACGACGACGACGACGACGACGACGACGACGACGACGACGACGACGACGACGACGACGGCACGCCCCAACAGGTTCCCCCAAACGCCCCAAACCCATGCTCCCAGAAGGCCTTCTGGGAACCCGATTCATACGGCCTCCGCCCCCCTACACAACCATTTTCCTCGAAGGCCTTTCGGAATGCAGATTGGGATGCGTGGACTGTGGTCCACTACTTCAGTGGAGCAGTGAATTTTTCAAGGCCTGGGGCCTGCTAGAACTTGAGCGCGCGCGAAGCGCGCGCGATGGTTCTAGTATATATATATATATATATATTCGGGAAGCGCTTGAAACAACTGCCTGCCCCACACTTATGTCAATCGATTTTGTTCCGGCAGGAAAGATCCCGCCAGGCAGGACAAATCCTGCCGAGCAGAGTTTTCCCGCTGAGCAATATTCTGGGCAATTATGTTTCTTGCCCGGGCAAGTTGTCGCCCAGGCGGAACATATTGTTTGAAATAGTTCGCGGAACGGAAATATTTCGCATCCCTTTTCCTTAACATTGAAATAACATTTGAAATATTTCCCACGGCCTCGTGAAACAATTTCGGCTGCCCCCTGGCGATGTCGTTGAATGGGGTTCTAAGACATACTAAAACAGATCCCTCCCTGCCCCAATGCCTGGCATCGCCTTACTTCGATGCCGATCTTAGGGATTCCCTCAGCTTCTGAGGGCGCGTCCCTAATATTGTCATCGCCTTTTCGCTTGTCAAATCTCGGGAATAGGAATACATTCGACGGTGGTTATCACAGGGGGTTTCGTTTGCACCCTGGTGTCCGTCTCTGATGGCCCCTGGGTCCCGAGAGGGGCCCCCGGAGGCAAGCACTGACGAGAAGCCGAAGCCGACGACACCAAACGAATCGACACTCCTAGTTGCACGAGTGGCCTCGACCAAACAACAATCGTGTGCGCGAAGCTGTAGCAGCGGCTTGCGTGCCCAGGTTTGGCCCAGGCTGTAGCCGCGCACCACAGGTCATTCCTTGCCTAGGGTCACTCGTGCGTGTGGTTCAAAAGGCACAAACCAAACCACGCTACCTGCGGCCCTCCATGTTGCGCTACGGCCCGTCCTGGGCCGTAGCTTATACACCTTAGGCGATGCTTAAGAAAACTTAAATTTTCGGCCAGAGTCTCGATTATTCTTAACGTTTCAATGTAAAACCTAAGATTTTGATGGAAATGTTGGGTTTGTATTCAAGTTCTGAGACTATGAATTTCTTAACCCATGATTTCTTAAGCATTTCGCAGGGTGTATACTACGCCAAAGCCCGCGCAAGATCTCCTGGTATGCGCCAAGCCCCGCCCCGCGGCCGCAGGGCCGTGGGTGAGCGGGTGTCGCTTGTTTTCTGGTCCCGCTGCCCCGGGCAGTGGGTGGCCGACGCGCTCTGGGGGGGGTGCCTCCTCCTCCTCCTCCTCCTCCTCCTCCTCCTCCTCCTCCTCCTCTTCATGATTATCCCCCTCCTCCTTCTCCACCTACTCCTCCTCCTCACCATCATCATCATGAGGCGTTCGCGGCCGCCGCGTCGCGCCCGCGGGCGGAGGTGACGCTCCTGTCCGTCGGGTTTTTCTACGAGTCCTCGCCCGAGTGGGCGCCCCGCCGCGGCCGCGCGGGGCACGGCCGGGGCACGGCGGGGGAGGCCGCGGAGGCGGCAGGGTCAAGCCAGGTGCGCCCGCGCCATAGCTGACACCCGACCTTTCCCACCCGTTCCTTGGGCGCGTGGCACAGGTGACCTGGAACTCCGAAAAAAGACCCTACCGTGTGATGCGCGACCGATCGGACAAAAAGTGGAGTTGCGTACATAGGAGGAGGAGGAGGAGGAGGAGGAGGAGGAGGAGGAGGAGGAGGAGGAGGAGGAGGCGGTTGATGAGCAGGAGGATGATCAGTTTAAAAAGGGATGGGGATGAGGAAAGAGGAGGACGAGGACGACCAGTAGCAGCAAAGAACTGAAGTGGAAGGAGCTGGAGGAGCAGGAGGACCAGGGGAAGGCAGAGGAGGCGAAAGGAGTGGGGCGACAACGATGATCATCGACTCGGATCCAGTAAAGTGGCCCGCACTTCGGCGAGAGCGCCATTCTGAACGACGGGGGCAGAGCTCCGATCCGGAAATGACGGACTCGCTGCAGTGAGGGCACCATGTTGGATGGACCGGACAGATTCGGTTTGGAAAACACATCAGGACGATACGCGGTTGAGGGCCCCATGCGGCCCGATAAAAACAGTCCCCGTGCCGATGCGGCCCGATGCGGCTCACGCTCCGATCCGACCTGGCTTCCCGATGCGGTTCGGGCTGTTTCTGCGGAGTCGGACCAGGCTCTGGATTGGGAACCGTCTGGGGGTCTGAGGTGGCCCGGCACTGGTTCTGGCCAGCAGGAACTACGAATGCGCCTCGGAGGGGCCGTCCACTGCCAGAAAACAAAGGATGCCTCAAAAAGCTCCCTCTTCAGAGCCTGAATCCACGATTTCTGCATCCGACGGCGGAGAAATCCCATTCTCGCGCAAGCGGAGAACTTTTCCAGGGGGCTGGGAGGTTCCCTAGAGCGGCCTGGAATTTGAGCATCCCCCCCCCGAGGGTGTTTTTTCTTAGTCTCGACAGTGAAATGGAGGTATGATTGGAGATACCAAAAGACGACAATCAGAGGGTCAGCGCATAGAGCACACAGCGCATGTGTGCACAACACCACTCAGCAGTGACGTTCGTGAACGCAGTAGGTGAACGTTTTTCGTTAGTTTGTTGCGTTTCCAAAATGCAACGCTCAAGATTCAGTCGTGGCAGGATATGTTCCTCCGCCACTGTGTCTTAGGCTGTGCGAGAGGAGGGAATGATTGGTTAACGCCTGCTGGGATCAGAACGATTCGCGCCTTGCCTTGGATTACGAACAGAGGCGCGTCTGGAAAAGAGTTAATTTATGAATCTGGTCAAAGCACGAGCGAGGTCTACTGACGATGATTAAGCTGAACATCGGACCACTTGCGGATAAAATGTATGACTTCAATGCCAGGCCTTTCGCGAAACGGTACCATTGTATAGGGATGAGGGTAATATGTCCCACGCCGTATCAACATGACGACGTGCTCAGTGAATTCCGTGAACTATGTGAGGATATTTGTCGCAGGAAGTCGCAATTACGAATTCGTGGATTCCCCAGGTCGTTCTTGGACGAAATCCGTTATTTGCGCTGCCGAACATAGTATGAATGATGGGCGTGATGGCGGCTGAATTTTCAGATTGATCTTCTTCTGTTTGCTCTTTTCTCGTTTTATACAGCTGTCTGCGGCAACCCCCTCACCGCGCCTGTGCAACAGCGCAGTAGGAAGGAGTCTGAGTATAGGAATAGCGCAATTCCGTCGAGTGGTCAGGTAAGCGACCTCGTCGTCGTCCGCCCGGTAGGAAGGAGGTCGAGTTCACACACCGCTGCAGTTCAGCGAGTGGTCTGAATTGGGGAGGGTTGTGATCTCGACATCGTCTTCGTCCGCGCGGTACGGGGCAGGAGGAGGAGGAGAAGGAGGAGAAGGAGGAGGGGGATAATGAGAAGCTTGTTCACGTTTGGCGTATCCCCTTCATCTTCCGCCGCCACCCACAGTGGCTTCGACGTACCTGGAGGCTTGCTCCCTTTGCAGGGATGCGTAGCCCTTGCCGCGCTCAGCCCCCCGCGTGCTGCCCCTCGTACACCTTAGGCGATGCTTAAGAAAACCCAAGTTTTCGGCCAGAGTCTCGATTATTCTGAACGTTTCAATGTCAATCCCAAGATTTGAATAGACATTCTGGGTTTTGATTCAAATTCTGAGACTATGAATTTCTTAACCCATGATTTCTAAAGCATTTCGCAGGGTGTACAGATGCAGGCGCTTGCGGCTTCCGCAGTCACGGGACACCACCCGCCAGCCAATTACCCGCCATTTGGCGTGCACCTCCAGCCGTTAGTTGCCGCCGATGGCACCCCCTCCGTGAGCGCCGCGCGGCCGGCCCCGGCTCGTCTCACCTCCCGCTGTTCTCTCGTTGTTTCTCTTCTCTCGCAGGCGATGTTTCTCCCCGAATCCCCGAGTTTCGCCCGAAAAGTCTGGCCGCTCAGAAGAATGGGAAAACCCTGGGATACACCCCAAGGGGGCTATTCGGACGCACCCCTATCGAGAATGGACACCCCCCCATCGTATATCCCAGGCTTAGGCCCTAAATTTCTGGTCCATTCGGAAACTCCACGAAGCCTGGGATAGGGGTCGACATATCCCCTGTTATTCTCCTCTCCTCGTGTTGCCTCTTTTCTCCTCCCTCTCGCGTGCAATTTGGGCCCCGGCTGGTTAGGCTGTAGCTTTGGGCTGCGCTCGGTACTTCCGCTTGCGCTCGCGAACAAAACAGTATCCCCATCAACCCCTTCAGGAACGTTGCCCAGAGCTGACCTGAAAAGAGACGAAGAGACACACACACACACATAGTGAAACAGGTCGGGCAACCAGGATGAACAGAGAGATGTCCGGGAGCAAGGGTGAGCAATGGAGTGGCTTTGAAGAGCCTCTTCGGGCCATCCCTGGGGCCCGCTGGTGGGCGAGGGGAGGAGGAGGAGGAGGAGGAGGAGGAGGAGGAGGAGGAGGAGGAGGAGGCGGGAGAGGAGGAGGAAGATACGGAGGAGGAGGCAAACCGCTTCTTGGGGCCCTCTTGGGACGCTCTCGGGGCGCTCTTGGGGGCGTCTCGGGGTGCTCTTAGGCCCTCTTGGGGCTCGCTTGAGGCCCTCTTGGAAGCCCCGTATGGCCTCTTAAGATCAGATTTGAGGCTATAGTCCCCCCCCGTCTGGCCAACAGAGTCGCCTCTTGGGGCCCTTTTGGGGGGCTCCTCTGTTTGGGGAGCCTCTTGGGCCCCTCTTGGTCCTCTGTCGGGCCTTTTTGGGCCATCTGAGGGCCGCTTTGAAGCCTCAAAGGCGCATCGGAAGCGAAAAGGGGAGACGTCAGGCATCGTTGATTTCCAATCGGTTTTTGAATGATTTTGGCCTCGTGGACCGTCGTGGGACATTTGGGACCGTCTTGTGGCCTTCGTCGGGCCTCTTCGAGGTATGTCTGACGCTCCGCCAGTACCCTTCAATGAATTGTTCTTGGGCCTCAGGGGCTCAGGGGAGGGCAGCGGTGCACAACTCACCACTCGGAGCCAGCGATTTCATACACCGCCGCCCTCCCTGAAGGTACATACGACGTTTCTCGGAGGGTGTTTGTGTGTGTATATATATATATATAGTCTGTCGTTCGACTCTTTTTCCTTGAACGGAGCCTCTTGATCTGTGCAGTCTGATCCCGTGGTGATGTGTTGGCTCGAAGCCGTTCGGGGGTCCGCTCCGGCTCAGCCTCCGCGGTGGATGCTGGGCGCCCTCTGCACGGCGGCGCCCTGGCTGGGGCAGCTGGGGGCCGCCTGGGTGGCGCGGCCGCCGCCCTGCCCGCCTTGCCCGGCCTGCCCAGCGGCGGAGCTCCGCTGCGAGCCGCACTGCGGCTCCTGCCCGGCGTGCCCGCCGTGCCCTGGCTGCCCGGCGGTCAGCTGGGCTGCGGGTCCAGAGGCCTCCTGCCCGGCCTGCCCAGCGGCGGCCTGCGAGGAGGCGGCGGCGGCGGTCTGTGACTCGCCCGCCCCGGCCGCCTGCTGGGGCTTCGCGGCTGGGCTGGGGCTCGGCCTGACCGCTGGCCTCGTGCTGGCGTGGGCGCTTGCCGTGGGCCTGGGAGGTGTGCGGCGCCTCGCGAGGCGCGCGGTGCTCCTCCTCGCGCAGAGCGACGGCGGCGCTGGCAGCGTCGTCGAGGTCGACCGCGGCGACGGCAGGCAGGCGCGCTTCCGTGCCATCAGGGCTTGATGGCGGCGGGGCCGAGGACGCTCGACGTCGCGGAGAGCCAGATCTGCATCAACTACGACGACGACGAGAACTTCCGGTGGCACCACCGGCTGCTCCTCGTCCCTGGGCACGCGCCTGGGGAGTGGGTGGCCGCGACGCCGGACGGCGAGGTCCTGGTGCTGCAGCTCTCGGCGCACCTCGTGGTTGCGCTCACGCGGAACGCCCCCTTTCCGCAGCGCGTCCGTGGGAACGTGTACGCCTTCGGCGACCTGGACCAGGACGCGCTGGAGCACCTGCGCATCGAGGGGCGGAACCTCGCCCGGGTGCTGGGGGTTGCCGTGCCAGCCGCCCCACCTGGCGCGCGGGTGGCTCGCTGGGTGATCGCGGATCCCGCCGTCGAGGGCTTCGGCGACGAGGTCGAGCCGGGCCTGGCCGCGAACGCCGACCGGTTCGTGGGGCGCGACGCGGTGGGGCTGGCCCTCGTGGACGACGAGACTGGATGGGTGGCCATCGAGAACGTGCAAGCGGAGGACCACTCGCACTGGGTGGCCGAGAAGCGGCGGGGTCCTGGTCGCGACCCTCGGATCCTGCCGCTCCCGCCGCCGGCTCAGGGCAAGCGGGTCCAGCTGAGCTCGGTGATAGCCGCCCTGAAGCCTCAGGACGACCCGTCCTGGCCGTTCAGGGGCCCGAAGGCGCTGCCGGAGTTCTTGGAGGCGGTCGACGCGTCGGGGCTCACGCTGACCGCGTACTGGGGCTACTGGGTCGAGCAGTCTGGCGTGGCGAGGCTCAGCGGGCCGTCGCACGAGCTGAAGGTGATCCTCGAGGTGCTGCATCACGCGCTGGTGTACGATCGCCTGGATGTGACGAACCTCGCGAGCTTCGAGCTGCTGGCTCGCCGCGCCCTTCAGATCCAGAGGGCGGTGAAGCGGTGCCCGAGGCACCCGACCTTCGAGGGCCTGGACCTCATGCTGAGCAGCGAGCTCGACGAGACGGGGGGCGTGGTGACGTCCCGCTTCGACGCCTTCATCGCGGAGGAGCAGAAGAATCGCGGCATCATCCTGAAGCAGGAGCGGCTCTGGCGCGAGGAGCAGGACCACGAGATGAAGAAGTACGAGAGGTCCTCGGGCTCGGCCGGGGCGGACGACAGGGAGCGACGGGCCAAGAAGGCTTCGCCAAAGGAGAAGGCGAAGCCGCGGGCCAAGCCTGCCGACGGCTGAGGGCGCCATGTCGGTGCCCTCCTGGCCCGGCGTTCCGCCAGGCCTCACCTTGCCCGCTGCGGCGCCGCTCTCTCCCGAGGCGCAGCGCGGGCGGTCTTCCGAGGGGGTCTCCTCCGAAGGCCAGGCTTCTCTGTTTCCTCTTCCTGACGGCGGCCGTCTTTTTCGTGCTGCCCGACGTGGAGAACGTGCCGCTTTGCCTCGGTACCTGGCCCAGCGCGCTGCCCGCTCAGACGACAGGGATCGGCGAACTGTCGAGGCCATTTCGTCCATCAACGCGCTCAGCTGCGCCCAGGCTGGAAGGCCGCTGCGACTGCAGCCGCCGAGCAAGTTGCCGCCGACTGCCGCCCAGGAGTCCGCGGTCAGGCGGATCCGACGACGAGTTCGAGAGTTTGGTTCAAAGCCCTCGGACATGGATCGCGCTGGAGCCCTTCAGGAGCTCCTCAAGTGCAAAGACCTGTACAGCGGTGCAGGCGAGTGCTCGACCCGACGGGACTACGACCCCGAGCGGCTCAACGTCTTCCGGACCTCGGCCGTGCCGATCAGGCTCCGCGACGTCGCGCCCGCTCACGTGGCCGAGGCCCTCGACAGTTTTGACTCAGAGGTGGTGCGGCCCCTGGCGGACATCGCCCCGGATGAGGAGATCGTCGAGCCGTACTGGGACCCGTTGCTCAACCCTCGGACGAAGGCCAACCGCCCGAGGCTTGTGGACTTCTTGTCCAGGATGGCCGTGCGGGGCCTGGTCGACGGCAGGCGTCGTCGGAAGGCCTGCGTCAGCACGTTCTTCGTGGCGAAGAAGAATGGCGACATCCGCATGGTGGTGGACGCCCGACAGGCCAATCAGCTTCATCGACTGCCCCCTCGGACCACCTTGGCGTCAGGGGAGGCTCTCGGTGCTATTAACCTCCTCGACGCTGTGGACGCGTCGGCGGAGGACCTGGCCGACTTCGACGGCTGCTTCGACTCGCTGTGTGCTGGCTCAGTGGACCTGCAGGATGGTTTCTACCAGTTCAGTGACCCGTCCTGGGGGTCTTGGATGTGCTTCGACGTGGAGGTCACCGCGGGCGAGCTCGGGATCGACACGATCTACGACGAGGACCAGCGCTGCCGCGTCGCGGTCGGGAAGGACGAGCTCGTCTGGCCCTGCTTTGCGGCGCTGCCGATGGGCTGGAGCTGGGCGCTCTGGATGTGCCATGAGGTCCTTGTTGACGCGATGGACACTGTGGGTCTGGCTGGAGATACGTGGGTCCTCGACAAGGCCCGCGCTCCGCAGATGCATGGTGGCCGGGTGGCCATGGCGCCTTACGTCGACAACGGCAACATGGTCTCGCTGTCGGCGGCCGCCGTCAACGAGAGGTTGGCGGCGCTCACGGCGGAGCTGGACAAGCGCGGGCTGCGCTGGCATGAGCTCGAGTGGGCTCAACCTGGCCTCACCGTACTCGGTCTCGTGCTTGACGGCCGACGAGGGCGTCTCCGCCACACGGCGAAGCGGGCCTGGAGGCTCTACCTATCACTACACCGGGTGGTGGAGGCGCCGTGGCTGGCGCGGTGGCAGCTCCGGCGGATCGTGGGTCACATCGTCCACTACTTCTCGGTGTTGCGACCGGGTCTCAGCGTGCTGGGCGAGTGCTATGACTTCATTGGCAGTGGTCCTCTCGACCCGGTCGTCCGACTTCCCAAGGGCGTCATCGCCGAGCTTAGGGTCGCTGCTGGCTTGGTCTTCCTCGGCGAGGTGGACCTCTGCAGGGTACCGGCGGACGTCGCCTTCGTCACCGACAGCTCGCTCAAGGGCTACGCTGTTTGCCAGGCGCGCGTGGAGCCCGCCGAGGTGCTGGAAGCCACTCGCTGGAAGGAGCGCCAGAGGTTCGTCGCGACCGAGGCCCCCTCCGATCCCGACGCCGAGGTCTTCCTGGGTCGCGCCACCGGGGTCCTGGACAGCGGAGGCGACTTCGACCTCAGCTCGCGGCCACAGCTGCGGCACGCCGTGGCTAGGCGCCGGCGCGTGGAGCTGGAGATTGGGATCCCGCCAGCGGCGCTGTCGGAGGAGCTGCTCGACCCGCTGCGCTGGAAGGAGGTGCGCCGCGGCGCCTGGCGGCACCCCGGCCGCATTCATGCGCTGGAGGCGCGCGCTGCCGTGGCGCCGATGCTGCGGGCCGCCGCGGACAGGAGCTTCCATGGCAAGGAAGTCCTCGGTCTCTGTGACAACATGTCGAGTGTCTGCGCCTTTGAGAAGGGCCGTGCGACGAACTGGGAGCTGCTGGCTCAGTGCCGCAAAGTGGCGGCCGTCTTCTTCGCCTGCGAGCTGCGTCCAAGGTGGCGCCACGTTCCAGGTGAACTCAACGTGGCCGATCGGGGAAGCCGAGCAGCGGACCGAGGAGAGCTGCTGCCTGGGCGATACCGAGGCCGCGGGCCGCTGCTGGCGCCCTCGCCGGGCTCGAGGCACGAGCTGGTGCGCGCGGTGCCGCGACCAGTCCCAGGGCCCATCCTGTCGACCATCATGGTCAGCGACGCGGGCAGCCTGGACGCCCGGGAGCCCGCGCCGCCGCCTTGCCCGCTATGCACCGCGGGCGGCTATCCTTTGCGGAGACGGAGTTGTAAACACAGTTCTTCTTTTCTACATTCCCATTCTCTACCAGCTTGTCACGAGTCTGATGTCTTGGGAGGCCTCACGGATCCGACCGTCCTCGTTCATGACGCCGCAGTCCCCTACGGGCCCCACGCCGCTGCTGCTGCCGCTTCAGGTCATGAGGCACCTCGAGGCCATGATGTTCCCACGTCGCCGCGCGCCGCCGCTGGCCACTGCTGCCCTGGAGGCCCGGAGGGGCCAGATCACGTACATCTACGTCGTCCAGGGGAAGCAGGGGGCCGAGCGTCGCCCCGGATGCCGACGGGATCGTCTCGGAGGAGCTGTCCTGCAGGCCTGGATGGGCCGTGGCCTCAACGTGGAGCTCATGATGGGGACCCCGTGGGAGCACCTGGTACTCCCCACCGTCGCTTTCGCAAGCCTGGGTTCTTGGAGGTATTCTCGGGCTGTGCACGTCTTACCGGAGCCGTTCACGAGGCTGGGTTCAGATGTCTGGCGCCGATCGACATACGTCGGGGTCCTCACTGCGACTTGGGATGCCTGGGGCTCCGTCGCCTGGTTGAGTCTTGGCTCAAGCGAGGCCGCGTCTGGTGGATTCACATCGGGCTGCCTTGCACTCGCTGGGTACCTGCCGGCGGCCGCAGAGAACCGGGGCCCGTCGACCGCCTCCTCGTGGACTTCACGCGGCGGCTGCTTCGGATCTGTCGCCAGAGAGGGGTGCACGTCACTTTCGAGAACCCCCGCGACAGTCGGGTGTGGAACTACCCGCCACTGGCTCGCGAGCTTCGGCGGCTGCGCTGGCCCAAGGTCACCTTCGACAGCTGCCGGTTCGGCGCCCCGTTCAAGAAGCCAGGAGCGCTGGCCGGGTCGTTCGAGGCGCTGGAGGCCGTGGGGCTACGCTGTACCTGCCAAGGCCGCCACCCCGTGGTGCTGCAGGGCAAAGTGCGGCATCCCGTGCGCGGCTGGGTGTGGCGGACGACCCTGGCGGGCGCCTACCTGCCCAGCTGGTGCCGAGCGGTCGTGCAGATCGCCAGCTGCGATGCCCCGCCCAGCGCCTGGGGCCGCACAGAGCCCGCGGGCTGGGCGTGTTGGGATCACGCGATGGCGAGCGCGGTCGGTGCCCGCGAGCCCGCAGCGAGCTCAGCACCGATCTGCCCGCGCAGGTTCCGTCTCCCCTGGCGGGCGGCCTGGCCGAGCGCACTGGACCCCAGACCGCGCTCGTGACGCAGGCGCAGGGCTAGCGGAGCAGACTGGAGTGGCGTCCCCGCGCTTGAAGCGGCCGCTGCGAGTCCCGCGAGCCGAGGCCACCGCCAAGCGGCAGCGCCGCGCGGCAGCTGCCGCCAGAGCCGACGCCTCGCTGGCCGACACCCCGTGGACGCCCGGCGACTACCTGCGTCTGGCGCGCCTCAGGCCAGCCACTCGCGACGCCTACGCTGCAGCAGTGGCCGAGCTCGAGGACTTTGCCGCTAGGCTAGGGCTGCGCTTGGACAGCGCAGAGGCGGCTGACCACACTGTCAACCTGTACTGCGAGGCCCTTTTCTTTGCAGGCGAGCCGCTCTACCTAGGCAAGAACGCTCTTTACGGCCTGTGCAAGATCCGAGGCTGGTCTGCTGCGCGGCCGCATTTCCAGCGATCCAAGGATGCGCTTGACGGCTGGGCGGCGAAGCAGCCCGCGAAGCCGCGGCAGCCCCCGCCCTGGGACGCTGTGCTTCTCCTCATCACCCATCTTGCCAAAGGCTCGTTGTTGCAGGCTTTAACCGCTCTCGCGGTCTTAGTCCAATTTGACATGTACCTGCGCCCGAGCGAAGTGCTCGCCTTAGAAGTCTCGCACGTTGTTGGTGATCGTCGCATTGTTGACCAGCCGCGCTCAGGGCGCCAGGAGGTAGCCGCTATCATCGCCCCGCTTGGACACGAGGAATCTAAGCCTGCCAAGAACCGAGATTTTGATTGCACAGTCGTTGCTGGGTCTCGACTTCCGATCCGCCGAATGTGCCCTGGAGTGCTGCTTGCGCTTCAGGCTCGTGCTCGTTCCCTTTCGCCTCCCGCCTCGCTTCTTTTTGCCCCTCTCTCTCTTTCTGTGTACGAAAAGGTCTTGAGAGAGGGTGCCCTCGAAGCTGGGGTGCACGACCTCCTTAGTGTGCCCCACCAGCTCCGACACGGTGGCCCGTCCCACGATGCCCTGCACGCGGTCCGCGACCTCGGCGCCATACAGGCCCGAGGCCGGTGGCGGGCCGCCTCCAGCGTCCGTGTCTATGAGAAGCATGGTTCGCTCCTGAGGCAAACGGCAAAGCTTTCCAGTGCTCAGCGTGCCCTCGCCTCTCGCTTCGACGACCGTGCTCTGCTTGCCATTCTCAAACGTGTCGCTTCAGTCGAGCATCCGATAGTGAGTTGATTTATCTTTGAGGACCCTCCCGCCCTCCCTAGGACATAGATATGGGTACGGGTCGTGTGGCAAAGTGATGGCGGTTTAACGCTGGTGTTTGTGCTCGGCCCAGGCGCGCTCCGCCTGGCCCTCACCTTTTCTCTCGAGAACCCTCCGTGGAGGCCCATGGCACTTGCTTGATGTGAAAATTGTGCATCGCTCAGGCTTCGCCTTTCACGTCCTGTCTAGTCTAGTGCTGTCTCCCCACACGTCACCCGGCCCCCTGGGAAGAGGCGCGGAGAGTGGTCAGGAATAGTCTGTCGTTCGACTCTTTTTCCTTGAACGGAGCCTCTTGATCTGTGCAGTCTGATCCCGTGGTGATGTGTTGGCTAGAAGCCGCCCACCCACCGTCCCCCACACTCCGTGTGGCAAAGTGATGGCGGTTTAACGCTGGTGTTTGTGCTCGGCCCAGGCGCGCTCCGCCTGGCCCTCACCTTTTCTCTCGAGAACCCTCCGTGGAGGCCCATGGCACTTGCTTGATGTGAAAATTGTGCATCGCTCAGGCTTCGCCTTTCACGTCCTGTCTAGTCTAGTGCTGTCTCCCCACACGTCACCCGGCCCCCTGGGAAGAGGCGCGGAGAGTGGTCAGGAATATATGTATATATACATTTTGGTGGCGAGGACGCTATCTTTAACCATCCTCGGTTATCTTGAGCATCCGAGGCCTTCTTGGAGCCCTCGTGGGAAACATAGGGCCCTCATGCCACCTCGCGACATCCCCCACACACACAACAGCTAGACCACACCCCAACATACTCTATGCGTGCGTGTCCCCCCCCCCCCCCCCCAGGGGCGACGCGTGCACCGAGAAATCTTATAGTATATGCGTCGTGGCGGGCGCTTTCTGGCCACACCGCTCGGGCAACGATCTACTACAAGACGGATGTACCACATGTTCGGGTCGGACGCGCGCCTCCAAAGAGAACCTATTGTGCTAGTGTGTCTTCGTACGTCCCAGGGAAGGTTCATTGGGGCCCTCTTGGGACCTCTTGGGGCACCTTGGGAGCCTCTTGGGGCTTCTTGGGCCGTTCTTTGGGACGCTCTGTCCATCTGACGCCTTCGGAGCGTTTGGGGGGCCCTCTCTGCATGAGAAGGAGGAGGAGGGGGAGGAGGAGGAGGAGGAGGAGGAGAAGAAGAAGGGGGAGGAGGAGTAGGAGGAGGAGGAGGAGGAGGAGCCTCAGTCCCTGGGCCGTGCCTGCCATGCCATATGTGTTGCTTGTTTCGCCTTAGTCCCTCTCCCCCCTCCCCCCGCCTCCCTGCTCCCTCCTTTCTCCTCCCCCTCCGCCCTTCAGATTGTCTGCGGGTTTTCGCACCGTGCTCCATGGGGTACAGCGTCTCCCCATGATCTGCCACCGAGTCGCCTGCAGTGCAATCGATTGATCAAGATATCACCTATTTATTTGTATGTTTGGCTTGTGCTCGCACGCCGCAACGTGCCACAGCTTTCCTTGCCAGTGCGCCGTCTGGGCGTGGCTGTTGTTTATCTGTCTGTCCGGGCCGTCTTGGTGCCCTCTTGGTGAGCTTCGAGGGCCGTCTTGGGTCCCTCTCGGGAGCCCCTTGGGGCCTTCTTTGGGTCCTCTTGGGCCGACTTGGGGACATCTTGGGGGCGTCTTGGGCTGCATTGGAGCTATCTTGGAGGCCTTCGAAAGGGCTCTTAGGCCGTCTTGCGTGGTCGGAAACCTAAGCAGGCGAGCGCCTCAAAGTCTGCCAAACGCCTGAGGGACATCAATGGTTTTGGCCTCCTCGGGCTCTCCAGGAGGGTCTATTGGAGCCCTCTTGGGCCGCCTTGGGGGCCTCTTGGGTTGTCTTGAGGCCGTCTTGGGAGCCTCTTGAGCCGTCTCTGAGCGTCATGGGCCGTCTTAGTTTCATGTTGGATGCCTCGGAAGCCGTCTTCGACGACATCCAGGCCTTCTGGAGGTCGAAAGACCGTCAGAAGGCAGACTCGAGGGGAGCGACCTCAGAGGGGTGCTTTCGATGTTGGGGGGGGGGGCTGGCCCCAGACAACTTGCAACAACCTCTCGGACAGCAGGCGAGCATTCCGTGCGTGCACGGTGGCGGATTCTCCTGCCGTGCTCTGCGTGCCATCCGCCAGGTGCTTTTGGTGTGCGGCCTGGCGGTGGTCGCCCCGCCCCGCCCGCCGCACCGTGCCAGCCCCACGGATCCTGCGCTGGTCGCGGCCGAGTCAGGAGGAGGCGGCGACGGAGGAGGAGGCCAGCCGGCCAGGTCTAGGATGAGGATGAGTCGTCCCACCACGTTCCAGAAAGCTCGGGCGCGTGCCTCGAGGCAATGTTCAACGTCGTCGGCTCCCGCGGGAGCCCCCACCCCCGCGGCCCCGGGGGCCGCAGGCAGCGGCGCGGCACGAGGGAGATGGAGGGGAAGGCCCAAATCTCCCCTTCGACAAAAACCAAAGATGGGGGATACTGAACTTCGTAGTTTGGTGTCTTGTGTCTCCCGGGGCCCATCCAAAGTTACGCAAGTCCATGCAGACACATGTCGTCGGCGCTGTGCCTGGGAGCTGGTAGACCGCCTTCGCGCACACACCGGCGCCTAGCATCGTCAGCAGGGGGCTCCGTCGGAAACTCGCGTGCTCTTGGGTGCTGTGGCGCCCCACAGGTCCGGCCCCCGTGCTCGGGCCAGCCAGAGCACAGCCGCACAATATGAATACTGCTTTCCTCTCTCCCCTGGTGGCGTCCGGGAAACATTCGGCCCCCCTCCGCGTACTGTGTTTTTGCACAGGATTCCCCGGAGTTGGGTTTTCGTTTTTTTTTTGTTGTTTTGTCAAAATGTTGCTCTCGCTGAAGTGCTGGCCTCATTTTCGGGCTATCGCTCATTCCGAATCGTGCTCCCGCTGCAGCGCTGGCCTCATTTCCGCGCTTCGCTCGTTCCGAATTGTGCTCCCGCTGCAACGCTGGCCTCATTATTTGCAGCTCCATGCCACGGCATGGTTGTCGGTCCTTCCAAAGAGTCCCCAACTTTTAGAAATTGCCCCCCGAAAAAACCATCGGAAGTGATTACACATTCGGTGTCGATCCGTTTTTTCTGTTGGGCCGCAGAAGCCCTCCTCCTCTACTTCTGGGGCGTCGCCGCGCCATGCTATGTCAGGCTGCGCGTCCTCATTTCCGCGTTTTCGCGCTCAGGTTTTTTGTTCAAAATACTGTTCTTGCTGAAGCGCTGTGGCCTTTGTTCGGGCTACTGCTCGTTCCGAATCGTGCTCCCGCTGCAGCGCTGGCCTCATTTCCGCGCTTCAGCTCGTCCCGAAATTTGCTCCCACTGCAGCGATGGACTCATTATTTCCAGCGCCAAGTCAAGGCATGGTTTTCGGTCCTTCCAAATAGGTCCCCAAATCTAAAAAGTTGCCTCCTGAAAAAACCAGTGGAAGTGCTTAAACATGCGGTGCCGACTCGTTGATGTTTTGGGCCGCAGGAGCACCCCCCACTTTTGGGCGTCGCCGCGTCATGCTATGTCATGCTACGCGTTGATCTTCAACACCATGCTATGCCATGTAATGCCATACCATGTTGCGACATCCGATTGTGCGAGTAGATAGGAGATCTACGCCATGCTAAGGGATGGGAGGGAGGGATGAGACGTGAGATGTGTCGCGAGCGCACCTAGCTTGTCCCTCTCCCCTCTCCTCTCTCCTCCCCCTTCTCCTGATCCTCCTCCTCCTTCTCCTCCCCTTCCCGTTCCGCCCCTCTGCGATGGAACCCGGCATTGGGCTGCAGTCCAAAACCCCCGCCTTGGTTCAGTCGGGTGCTCTGGCCGCCCCGGGTTTCTGACCAGGCTCGTGGAGTGGAACTGGGAACTGCAACCCATCCGATGTGTCTTTCTCGTAGGCGGGGCAGAATGGCCCGGAGAGACGCACGACCAGCGCAGCTGGAGGGCTGCGGAGCCAGCGTTTCTCTGGACTATTGTATAGGTGGAGCTTTTCGCACTGCTGTTGGTGTCGGGCCTCCTGGCCTCTCATGGCAAAATGCGTTCGTTCGTTCTCTCCCCTGTTCCTGCCTCCCACCACGACCACCACGACCACCACCTCTTCCACTCGGCCGCTTCGCCATCCAGGGCGGGGCGGTTCGTTGCGCGCTGCACCGCGACTGCGGGTAGTCGTGTCGCCGCTGTCGTCCTCGTCGTCGTGCTCGTTTCCCGGACCTGCTCCTTTGGAGGCAGGCCACTCCGTTGTTCATTGACCACTACCTCTTCCACCCTCCCCCCTTCCCTGCCCCTCAGAGGTGAAGTCCGTGGTCTGCCTGACGTGCTTCCGTCACGGCTGGACGAAGTGGCTCGGCCCGTTCCTCTTGGTGGGGGCCTCAGCGGGCACTGTCTGCTGGTGAGGAGGGAGACGACGGAGAGGACAACAAGGCGGGGTAGCAGGTTAGAGCCGGCTGGAGGGCTGAGGTGGCGGGCCCCCCTTGGCGGCGCCTCTTGCGTCGCCTTTGGCGCGCTCCGCACGCCTCCGCTCGCAGATCCGAGGACTCCGCGCGGAGCTCCGCAGGTGCATGTTTGTGCCGTTCGTTTTGTTCCCTTAGCAGACGGAGGGCCTGCGATGGGGCGCGGGGGACGGGGGAGATGTGTGGGCAGGAGGGAATGCTGGATAGCGCGCTGGCCTGCCTCTGGGAAAAGGCAGGTCGCGCGGGATGGGCAGGAAGAGGGGTGGGCAGGAGGAGGAGGACGGATGGGGGCGGAGGGAGCCTGCTTCCACCTCCTCCCCGTCCCCCCCCCTCCTCATCCACCCTCTTCTCCTCCCCTCCTGGTGGAAGGGAAGACCCCAGCCGCCTGTCTCTCTCTCCCTCTCTCTCTTTCTCTCCTCCTCTTTCGCCTCTCGTGCATGCAGTGCTGTTGGCACCGCGGACATTTCCTGCAGGGGTGTGCGTTGGGTGGAGGGAAGATGACCCCGGCCAGCGACACCGCACATTTCCTGAAAGATTTTCGAATCTGATTCGTCGTCGATCGATCGCTCGTTATTGCTCACAAGTTTTCGCGCCCCCTCCCGCCGTCCCCCTCCGAGCCGACACGCTCGGCGGCTTCATTTGCTGTTGAAGCGGAACGATTGCCCGAATTTCTGGCATTCGTATGGAGCTCTTTGCACTGCCATCGGTCGGGGTACAGCCTCGGGCACCGTCGTGATGATTCATTTGAGTATTCAAGTGTTTGTGCTGGTCACGATGACTTCGACGACAGTGATGATGATGGTGATGGTGACGATGAGTAATGGGTGGCGGTGATGGTGGTGAGCTGGATGATGATGGTTATGAGTATGGCTATACAGGTGATGGTGATCACGAGTGGTGATCATGGTGACGATGGTGATGCTTACGATGGCGGCGGTGGTGGTGGTCAGGGTAAGGAGACCGAGAAGGGGAAGTGAAGATATATAGAGGGAGGGAGGGAGAGAAGAGAGAGAGAGAGAGAGAGATAGAGAGAGAGAGAGAGAGAGCGATAGCTGGAGAATGGGAGGAGAAAGAGGATGAGAGAGAGGGATGACGAGAGAGAGAGAGAGGAAAACAAGCCGTCCGAACGGCCCGAGGGAGGGCAGGAGGAGAGTCGTGTTTTTGAGTGATGCAGTGGGGGGGGAGGATGAGGCTCAGGAGCGAAAAACGGGTGTACACGTACATGAATCCACGTTGGTTTCCAGAGCACGCATTACGCGAGCGTTCGTTTCACGCGGCCGATCTCGCGGATTGGGGGGCCGTGGTCACGTACGCGGGTGGGCGCGTACGTCATTCGTGGGCTTCTCGGGGGCGGAGGGGGTGGGCTCGTACACGTCGAAGCAACCGAAGAATCGAAGGCCCACCCCGCCTTTCACAGGTGAGCGAGTGCTGGATCTGTGTAGTTTTGAGTCGGGGGTGTCCCCCTAAAGGATGAATATTAAGGAATAGCCCCAAAATAATCGAGGGACGACTGTTCCATTATTTTTGAGTATTTGGCGTATTCCTTGACTATTTTTCCCGGAAAGGGCTCGAGCCCAGGGTTCTCTTTTAGTGGGTTCCCCCCGGTTTCGACGGCTGTAGGGCCGGCGAAATTATTCTGCGATAAATTACGTGCGGGAGTAGGGCCGGCGAATTAAAATCTGAGGATGTCTCGAGCGAAACGCATGTGTTTCAGAATTTGTTGAGGATGTCTCGAGGCAAACGCTTGTTTTGTGTTCTAGATTGTCCTCTCCTGGGGACCTGAATTCTGAGGATCTCTCAAGCGGATTGCTTGTTTTCACGTGCCCAGGTCTTGAGGATGTCTCGAGCGAGACGCTTGGTTTCACGCCTCCAGGTGGCCTAGACAGATGTCTAGCATGAGGATTTGTTGAGGATGTCTTGAACCAGAGGCTTGTTTTCACGTGTCCAGGTCGCCCAGGCGGACGTCTAGCATGAGCATTTGTTGAGGATGTCTCGAGCGAGACGCTTGTTTGCACGTGTCCAGGTTGCCCAGGCGGATGTCTAGCATTAGGATGTGCTGACAACGTCTAGACCGAAACGCGTGTTTTCACGTGTCCAGGTCGCCCAGGCACAGCACAGCCCTCGGCACGGTACATCAATATCGATACCCTTAGCATTGCAGCCTGGCATGTTGCCTGGCACGTTCCGCGGAGAGTCCCGTGGCGAGTCCCCCTGGCACGTCGCGCGGTGCACGTCCACTGGCACGTTCCGTAGCGCGTCCCCTTGGCACGTCCCGCGGTGCGTGCCCATGGCACGTCCCCTGGCACGTCGCCTGGCGCGTCCCTTGGGACGTTCCGCGGCGCGTCCTCTTGGCATGTTCCCTCTGTCGATTAGTTCTGGGGCAGCTACCATCTGCTCAGGCAGCTCGAGCTTACGATCCAGATCAGTTCGGTCAGGACTCGGATGCCAGGGAGGACTCGATCCACAACGCTATAGAGAGCACAATCGCGGCATGGCACATCGCAGTTCAGCACGGCCCAGCACAGCACAGCCGTCGGCACGGTACATCAAGATCGATACACTCAACTATGCACCTTGGCACGTTCCTTGGCGCGTTCCGTGGCGAGTCCACCTGGCACGTCGCGCGGCGCGTCCCCTGGCACGTCCCTCGGCACGTCCATTGGCACGTTCCGTAGCGCGTCCCCTTGGCACGTCCCGCGGTGCGTCCCCATGGCACGTCCCCTGGCACGTCGCCTGGCGCGTCCCTTGGGACGTTCGGCGGCGCGTCCTCCTGGCATGTTCCCTCTGTCGATTAGTTCTGGGGCAGCTACCATCTGCTCAGGCAGCTCGAGCTTACGCTCCAGATCAGTCCGGAGAGGACTCGGATGCCAGGGAGGACTCGATCCACAACGCTATAGAGAGCACAATCGCGGCGTGGCACATCGCAGTTCAGCACGGCGTAGCACAGCACAGCCCTCGGCACAGTACATCATCATCGAGACATTCAGCATTGCATGTGCCCGTCGCCCAATCAGGTGTCTTTGAAATGTTGCAATGCCTTACATTTCTATATTCCTTTCCGGGTTCGTGGGTCGATCAAGTTATTGAATCGCTTTGCTCATTCCGCCGGCCCATTTCGCATGACTGAGCCTCTTGGGGCCGCTGGGGGGCCTCTTCGGGCCTCTTCAGCGTCGCTTGGGGGCCTCCTGAGGGCCTCTTGGGGGCTTTGGGGGCCTCTCAGGGGCCTCTTGAGGCCTCCTGGGGGCCTCTTAAGGCCGAGGGCTCGAAGTTTTGTTTTGTGTTCCCCCTTTAGGGCATCGTTTGGTGCCCTCTTGGGCCCCTCTTGGGCCGTCTTGGATGCCTCTGGGGCCGTGTTGGAGTCTTCTTGGGCCATCTTGGGGCCTTCTTGGGAGCTTCTTGGGCCCTCTTGGGGCGATCTGGGGGGCCTCTTGGGCCGTCTCGGGGCGTCGGGAAGCCGAAAAGATGGACACGCCAAAATCTGCCCAAAACCTGAGGAACAGTAATGAATTTTGCCTCTTGGGGCCCTCTGGGGAGTGCTCTTGGAAGCCTCTTGGGGCGTCTGGGGGCCATCTTGGGCGTCTTGGAACGATCGTGTGGCATCTCGGAGCACTCTTGAACCATCTTGGAGGGCTCTTGGCGGCCTCGTGGCCCTTCTTGGGGCTCTCTGGAGGGCCACGGGGGCGGCGCCCAGGAGGAAAACCATCTCTGACCCGAGTCTGCCGGGGATCGCCCGGGGTACTTTTCGTCTGGGGACCCCCAGGGGCCGCCCCGCGCGCGCGAAGTAGAAGTATTATTCAGCAGTTACCGGAGATCTTAGCACGCCTCTGGCCCGTTGGGCCGGCGAATTTGTCTTCCAAAATCCGCCTGTAGGGGGACACGCCCGACCTAAGTATAGTTCGTCTTGTTGGGATTGATACCCAGCTCAGGGGGACACTCTCACAAGTGAGCAAGTGCTGCTGGATTTGTAGAGTTGTTTTTCTGTTGGGAGGGATACCCAGCTCAGGGAGGACACCCTCACAAGTGAGCTTGGTCTGTAGAGCTTTTCCTGTTGGGAGTGCATCCAGCTCAGGGGGACACCCGTGCGCCCCCAACCCCATAGCCACGAAGCATACGGAGTTCTTACATCGGGTTCCTTGCGGCTTGAGACGCAAGGAGATGGCATCCGAGTAGTTTTGGTGCTCTGACATCGTCAGTGGTCCCGTTCCGTCCCATCCCGCTCCATTCCCATCGCAGAGTATCCACTATGGATTGGGGTGCCTATGAGGATCTGTTACTGGTCATGCTGCTAACCGACATTGAGCACGACATCTGCCAGAAGGCTTTTTTTGCACATGCCGTCCAATGTCGTGCTGCTTACCGACGTGCAACCACTGCCCGAACACATGCATAAGTCCTGGTTTGAATGACGCTTGTACTTCTCAACGTCATGACGTCCTGCATGGACTGCTCCTTGAAGGCGCGCTTCCGGTACAACATGTTCAACACAGGTTTTCTCAGCGGCGAGCTGCAACGGTTCACAAACGGCCTGCCGCATGAAGTCGATGAATTCTGCGTGTTCTGCTCAATGTCATGCTGCTTAATGACGTACTGCATGAAGTACTGTTGAAAGGCGTCCTTCTGGTTGGCACCTGGTCAATCCTGAGGCACTCCAACTGACTTGACATGACCTGCTGCCAGAAGTCTGGGTGTGCATGCTGCGTGCTACCCAGCGACATACTGCACGGCAACATGTGGCCAGGTGCACACATGGTAAGTTGTTGTTCAGCGTCGTACTGATCAGTGACATGCTGCACACCCATGAAGACAGCCTGTTACACGAGGCCGTGCAGGCCAGAACCTCAACGGTCCATCGCCTCAGACCGCTCAAAGGCGGGTTTGCGGGTGCCAGGGTGTCCAGCGTCGTGTTGCCCAACGAAGTGTTGTAGTCGCGAGTCCGTGTACCTGATGAGATGTTCAAAGTCATGATGCTCATCCTCGTTCTGCAACGCGTGCTGGTATTCAAGGTTGTTCCACATGGTGGATACCTTGCCCCGGCTGGGCATCGAGGCCCTGAATGCCCACCAGGAAGTTGTCAAACTTGACGTCGCACTCCACGAGGATGAAGGCGCCATTGCCTGTCCAGGACGCTGTCGACCTGACGACGCACTCGAACCAGGACGTCGCACTCCAACGAACAAGCTGTCAGCTTGATGAAGTCGAGGGCCTGGATGTCCGACCAGGAAGCTTTCAGCCTGACATCGCAATCCACTGCGCGCGGGGCAGCAAGCTCAGCGGTTCGCACGAGGCCGAGCCCGGGGCTACGGCACTTGTCTGGAGGCAGCGTGGCCACGGGAGGTGGACGAGGTGGAGGCCTGGAGGCGGCGGCGTTGGAGGCGGCCTGGGGCAGGATGGAGGCTGGGGGCGGAAGGAGTGGGGGGGCGGGAGCGGGTGCTGGTGGTGGAAGGGAGGCGCGGAGAAGGGGGAGGAGGAGGAGGTCTCGAGGATGAGGCACGAGGAGGAGGAGGAGGAGGAGGAGGAGGAGGAGGAGGAGGCCTGAATGGTTAGGAGGCAGGGAATAGGAGGAGGAGGAGGAGGAGGAGGAGGGAGGAGGAGGAGGAGGGCGGAGGACGAGGGCGGAGGACGAGGAAGATGAGAAGGAGCAGGGAGGAAAGGCTGAGGAGCTAGAGAGGAGCGAGGGGGGGAGGACGGAGAAGCTTGGTCGCGCCTTGCCCGGCAGGCCGCGTCTCTGGCTGGCACAACGGTCCCTGGTCGCCGCCGTTCGCGCTGCCGCGGTCTCACAGTCTCGGCCTCCTTCCTCTCTCCTCCCCTTCCCTCGCTTCTCTCTCCATCCCTCCTCCCTCCCTCTTCCATCTCTCCTCTCCATCCCTCCTCCATCCCTCCTCCTCCTCCTCCTCTCTCCTCCTCTTCCTCCTCCCTCCCACTCTCCACCCATCCCATCCCTCCCTCCCTCCCTCCCTCCCTCCTCCCCCTCGTCCGCCTCCTCCTCCTCCTCCTCCTTGTCCTCTTCTTCCTCCCTGCCTCCCTCCCCCTTCTTATTCCTCCCCCCCCTCTCAAGCCATTCTGGTTCGAGCGCCCATTGTGGCAGCACCCGACCCAGCCAATGCACCTTCCACGCGCGGTGCTCGAAGCCTGTCAGGGTCCCCCCTGCGCCTAGTGCACGAGCGGTTGTGGCAGCCACTGCGAGGGATGTCGGCTACAGTGGGGACCTGTGCCAAGAAGCACCTTGCTTGCCTCCAGGGTGCCCTGGGTTTCTTGGGTTTCTGTGGTTCTGCCATGGAAAAACTTGACGATCCCACACCAACAATCAGGGGAAGTCCTAGGGATTCAGGGTTTGGGGTTTCTCGTGGAAGGTTTCTTGTGGTCGAGCCCCTACTCCAGGGGACCACGCCTGTGGAGCACACGCGCGCGAGGCAAACAAAAGCGGGGCCGTGTATGCTGGCTCTGGCGCGAAAGTTGCCCGCGCGAGGTCGTGCGAGAGCGCCCTGGTCTCCAGTGTGGCGTTCCGCGCCGGCGGCACGCGTTCCAGCCACCGCGCAAGGCCGCCGTGCCATCTCGCGTGAAACCCCCTTTGTTGATCGTCGCTCACTTGCTGGTTGCCACACACACCTGTGGAACGACGCAATATCGGAAGAAGGTCGTCCTTGCAGAGAGTGTGGACGGCCCTTCAAGATGTTCAAACCCAAGCCGAAGGTTAGCGACCAGAGTTGGGAAGAGCAAGACGGACTTGAAATGGCTTGGCAGTGTGGAGGATGGCAAGACGGCAGGAATGACAAGAGCAGCAAAGGCGGCAAGAACCCCTCGGCCGCAGAGCTCTTGCAGCAGACCATAAATTCCACTTGCCGGCCCCACCATCAAGACAGTTGTTCTCAGCCAGCAGGCTACACTCACGGTCAAGGAGAACTCCCTGACCTACAGTCGGGCAGATTCCGATCTACACCAAAGTGTTCGGGAAACCGTTTGTTGATTGGCATGAAATCCCTCTGATCGGAAGGAGCCTTCGTTGCAGTGGCAGCGAAATTCCTCGCAGTCGGTGCCCGGAGTCTCTCGCGCTCTTTGGTGTGCAGCGGGCGCAATGAGAAACATCATCACTATCATTTGGCAGTGCCACTCTTCGTCGTAGCCCGTCGACGTGTCCAGGACCCTCCTCAACGCCGCCCCTCGGGCCGCAACGGCGCGCGCACCGGCGCGCCAGCCGCGCGATTTTTCGCAATCCATATCGGTCCCTCCTCTTTGCCCTGCGCGGGCCCACCCCAGGTTCATCCAGGCCGGCTTTTAGATGCCCAGCGAACCGCGCCTACTTGGACCCATCTAGGAGGCCTCTAAGAACGTTTTACCTTCTTTGGGATTCGCGCAGCAATTTTGGCTCCCTTGGCCAGGTCCCGCGCGGCTCCCCAGGGAAAAGCCCGATGGGTTCCGTGGCGCGATTGATGTCGACCTCTGCCGCTGCAGCGGGCCCAGGGAGGCCGCCTCGCGCATGAAGTCGAAAGCGGGCGTGGGCATTGATCCGCTGGCTCCGCTTGATTTGCAAAAATTACCGCCTGGAGGGCAGGGGGCTCTGGCCGTTTCCATCCTCGCCGCGGGGGGGCGCGGGGCATGGCCCACTCCACTGTTCGTTGTCTATTGTAGATTGCTTCCGAGAGAAAGGGGGGTGGAGGCGGGATCAATCAGCGATCGCGAACCTTTTGCTTCTTGCGCGGGAGCCGCGCGCCATGCGGCAGTCGCCCGGCGCGCCCGCCGCTCGGGGGCCGCCGCTCTCCGAGAGGCGTAGTCGACAAGGAGCTCTTTGTGAATAGTGGCGTGTCTCATGGGTTCGCTTCGTTGGACATCGCGTCCTTCTGCGACGTGATAAGCTGGCTTTTGTTGTCAAGTGCGACTGCGCGGTCGAGTTTTCCAGGCGCTGTTATCTACGGCGGAAACTACAGCGGTGCGCGCCGCCTCGGGCGAGGTGCAGTTCGGCGAACGTGCTGCGCCCTGCTGGCCGACGCTCAGCGCGGCGCAGGGACTGCGCGACGTTCCTCGAATCCGACCGCCACGTCACTCAGCGCGGTCGCGAGCAGCTGCGCTCCAGGAGGGCAGGCGCCGAAGCGAGGGCGCGGGTGGGCGAATTGTGCGCAGGATTGCTGTTTCATGAGCGGCCGTGAGAGTGTTTGTGGTCAATGGCGCCGCCAAGGTCAGAGACTGCGCGCGGCGCTAGTGGCTCTCCATGGCGCGGCGAGCGGCGGCGAGCGAATGTCAGCCGCGTTACGGAGGAGAGGCGTTATGAAGTTAGCTACTTCGGAGTCGGCATCGGCGGCGGACAGCGCGCGTCGCGTCCTTCGAGGCAGACGCGGGCCAAGAAAAGCGGCAGGCAGCATGCCGAAGCGCCGACGACGCGCGTTCGCGTCCAAGCGTTGCGCTGCCACAGAAGACAGAGTCGCAGGGCGGCCCAAATGCGGGGGCTACATGTGCCCATCAGGTTTTCGGCGTATTCGGGAACCATTTGCAGCAGCCATTCCTACTGCTCGGATCGGCGCCAGGTGCGTTCCAAGAGGCACAGGGGGTCGTTGGGCCAGCGCCCGCGCGGACGCGCCCTTAGGGTCAGGCTAGCAAGATGATTCCTACATCGCTGGTTGAGGCCTTGGAAAAATGTTCCCAGCGTGCGCGCAGGACTTCGGCAAGTCCGGAGCAGCCCAACGGGGCGCTTCAAGAAACTCGGTTCGCATTGGAGAGTCGGGCGCGCGCGCGGACCCATATCAGCAGTGATCACCGACAGAGTTAATGCAGATTGGGGTGCCGCGACGCCGTCGCGCCTGCGCCGGCCCTGCGATTTCTGGCTGGTGCCAGTGGGGTTGGGCATTTCCAGATAGCAGCATTGATTCGCATTCCTTCGACGCGGCTGACATGTTCGATGTTCGTGGACAACAGTCTGGCGTGCGACAATGGACAGTTGCAGCCAGAGAATATCACGAGGACGGCCTGGAACCGGCGGCAGAGAGTGAATATCCGAGAAGCTTGCAAGTAAAATTGAGATGCGGGCTGGGCGGTCACCAGATGGCATAACCCACGTTGACGATTGACATTCGTGGCTGCTGGGCCAATGCGAGGAAGCACGCGGCCGGATTGCGCCCCCGCGTGAGAAAGTGCCAGGGGGGCATGTGACGCCGCAGACAGTTATGCGAGGCGAACAGCGACGCGAAGGCATGCCATCGCGTTGGCCCAAGGCGAGACCGATAGTTCCACGTTGCACCCGTGACTCATGCCAGCGCATGTGGCCCAGGCATCAGCACCGCGCAGAGGCGAAGCGCGGGCTCGCACCAGCATCGGGTGCGCTGAGCTGGCGGCAGGTTGTCTTGGCCGAGGCACAATGGAGGGGCCCTTGCTCCTTTACGGCGACGCATCAAGAAGTCTTGACAGTCGATTCCCAGCGCGGCGGGAAGTTGGCGTAGGCATCTGCGCCATGACCGACCCTCGGCCATTGCGAAGCACGGCGGGGCGAATCCTGACACTTCCGCGCGGCGACTTTGCAGCGTGGGAGGTCGGTGTGCGCGGGGCAGGGGGCAACGGCGACGAGAAGAATCGACGCCTTCGAACGACCGGTCAGACGCCGAGACGGACAGCAACGAGCGCCGAAGAGCTGCGCAGGCGTCTGCGCCAACAACGCATCCCAGTACGTGCTGATGATGACAAATGTTGTTATCGATCGCTCAGAGCAGACGGAACATAGGAGTGCTCTTCGACGCGCTGATCGCGCCGCTGAAGATGCAGGAGCAGGTCGCCGCCAACAGCGACCAGGTACAGTCCAGGGGCAAAGGCCGCGGGCTGCGAGCGCCCCACCTGTCCGCGTTCGAGGGGCTGCTGGAGGCGCTCTTGCTGAGGCAGCAGAGCATGGGCACGCATAACTCCGACAAGCTTCAGGAGTTCAAGCAGCGTCTCGCGACGCTGGGATGCGACGAGAAGATGGGCGCCATTCGCTCCACCAATGTGGACAGGTGCCACGACCGCGGCAAGCGCGGGATCACCCTGTGCATTTGGGAGCACCGCATGCAGCTCATCGGGCCCTTGCAGCAGCTGGGCGCAGAGAAGAAGTCAGGGCGGGCGCCAGCCAGCCACATGGAGCGCAAGCTGCAGGAGTGGCTGGAGGTGTTTCTGTCGTAGAGCGTGCGGCACGACAGGCTATTTGTTTCTCTGCGGATCGTCAAGGACCGATGACAGTTTTTACCAGATATTGATACGATTGTTCCAACGGTGGTGGGAGATTCGAGCGCGGCAATCCCTGAGCAGTCCCGACATGATCGCGCAGCCCTGCGAGGAGATGGCGTCTTTGGGCGCAGGGGGAACGACATCGGCCGATCCGAGTCCGAGGGGGATTTCGCCCATGAGAATTTCTTCACAATCGCCGGGATCACAGATGCCAATGAGTAGGATTGTGCCGAGTTTGTTTTCTCCTGGTACCCCTAGAAGGAGCGTTTCGCCTATGAGGTTGTCTTCGGGGGCCGCGGGAACGCAGAGCACGGGGGGAGGCCGTCGCCGTCGAGATCGCAGATGCCGATGAGGAGTGTTTCGACCCCGTGTTTTTTCCCTTGGGAAAACATGACCCGAGGGACCGCGATTTCGGAGAGCTCTGAGGCCCGTAGGTATGCGATGAGGCGTGGAGGAGCAGCCCAAAAAGGGGGCCGTGAGGCAGTGCGATACTTGAGAGCGTTAGGAGTTGAGGAGGCTACGGTACGGTGGCAGGCGCTAAGTAGGAGCAGGCATGCCTCAGCAATGGCACGGAGAGGAAATTGCGCAGAGGGCTCCGTGAGCCCAGGCTCGGGTAACTCGTGCTCGGGCTTGGTGCCCCGGGCAGTGCACCAGCTCTCGGGGCAGGTTCGGGGCAGGCGCCCCCAGGCTTTCTGGATCTTCCTTTTGAGGATCGCCCCTGGGCCTCTGAATATCTAGTTGATGGACAAGACTGGCCCCCACGGAGTGCTTTTCTCTCTCGTTGTGTTCTTCCGTGTCCCCCAGGCTCCAGGCTACAGGTTGTCCTATCGTTCGGCATGTATGAGGCCCCGGGACAAGCCAAAACGATTCCCAGACGTGAGGGGGGGGAGGAGGAGGAGGAGGAGAAAGAGGAGGAGGAAAAGGAAAAGGAAAAAAAATGGAGGAGGAGAAGAGGAACAAGAGGAGGAGGGGGAGGGAGAGGAGGAGGAGGAGGAGGAGGAGGAGGAGGAGGAAAAGGAACAAGAGGAGGAGAAGGAGGATGAGGAAAACTGTTCCCAGGGAAAGGATCGAGGTCTCCCCGGGGCCCGTGGGCACAAATCGACCCGTCGGAATTCTCAACCCCATTCCTCTTCCTCCTCCTCCTCCTCGTCCTCCTCCTCCTCTTCCTCCTCCTCCGCCTCCTCCCCCTCCTCCCCCTCCTGTCCGTCCTCTTCCTCCTCCTCGTCCTCCCCCTCCTCCTCTTCCTTCTTTTCCGCCTCCCCCCTCCCCTTTTTCCTCGGATGTGATCGGATCTGACCTGGGCCAGCTCGGGCCGAAGCCTTCTAAAGTGCGGGGCAGCGAGCGACAACAGAGAGACTCTGAGAGACAGGAGAAGAGAACGACCAGCCTCATGAAGGCAATTTCTCCTCTTCTTCCTCCTCGGATGTGATCGGATCGGAGTTGTGGGCCAGTTCGAGTCGCATCCTCCTAAACAGCGTGGCAAATAGCGAGCTAGAGAGATTCAGAGGGCGAGTGCGGATCGGAACCTCCGAAAATGCGGGGCGAAGAGCGACAGAGAGACTGCGAGAGACGGGACAAGAGAACGACCAGCCTCATGGAGACATTCCCTTCCTTCTCCGGCCTGCCCTGCCCTGAGATCCGCGGAGGGCCGCTACGAGGGCAGGAAGTCGTTCGCGGCTCGGGCCCGTGCTTCCCCATCCCCATCGTTCCCATCGTTTTTTTCCCCCGGCGGGGGGCGGCGCGAGAGCGCGGAAGTGTTCGCACGTTTCGCGCTTCGCGAAGCGCGGAGCGCGATCATGGCTGCCCTTGTCTCCGGGCGTCGCTTCTGCTTCGCATCCGGCGTCGTCGCTCGGTCACTGCGCCCCCCGAGCCCTCGCGGATCGGTCCAACTTACACCTTAGGCGATGTTTAAGAAAACTTAAGTTTTCGACCAGAGTCTCGATTATTCTTAACGTTTCAATGTAAATCTTTAGATTTTAATAGAAATGTTGGGTTTTTATTCAAGTTCTGAGACTATGAATTTCTTAACCCATGATTTCTTAAGCATTTCGCAGGGTGTAGGGAGAGCCACGGCTAGATGTTGGTTGCGTCTCCAGTCCTGAGACGAGGTCGTATGTCTCCCAAGCCGGTGGATGCGGGCAGCCCAGGGGATGACCATGAGCTCAGCTCCTGTTGCGAACTTGCTTTGTTGGCAATCGGATGTGACGAGATGGAGGGGGACGGGGGGAGATCGGGGAGCATCCAGAGCTTCAGGTATGAATTCACACGCGTTCAGAATCAAGGAGCACTTGCACAATGGAGCACTTTGGGTTCGGATGGGGTTCGCTGTTCCTGAAGTCCTTCCAAGGTTGTTCCTCCAGCGCTCATCGTGTACCCAAGCGCTTTGGGTGCCTAGAAGGGGTTTCGTTTCTTCTCTAGCGTTCCTTATGGTCTGTAGCCAATGAGCAGTTCTTGCATTCTTTCTGACCGACAGACCGACCGACCGACGATTGGTTGACGCTTCTCGTATCCCCACCAGCTGGCAGGAGTGGAACTCCTGGGGCCAGCAGAAAGCCCCATGGACGGACACGGACTGGAAAGGAAAAGGAAAGCGGTACTCCCCCAGGGGGGGCGACCGGTACACGGACAAGCGCGCCCGATGGTGGGCTAGGGAGGACTCTTACGCCCAGGGCTAGCAGGGCCCGGCCAACCCCCTCTGGCCTTCCTGGCCAGCGGTCTCCGCCACCCTCACCACCTTCCACCCCCCCCGTCGGGGCCTGTTTCACCTCGCAGCGCCCGGCCTTGGCCGTAACACCTTGGTGCAACATCCGCTGGGGCGGGGGCCACCTCACATCTCACCCAAGGCGCAGCATAGCTAGACAGCCCACACTGGATACGTGGACCCATCCCTGACATTTCACCCCCCTGCTCATCAGGGGACCAGCCCGCCGGGCTGACCGGTCCCTGGACCCACTTTGCTGTCCAACGGCGACAGCACACTCTTCCTTCGGTGACAAAGGGACGTCGGCAGAAGCACCCCCCCCTGCGCGCCACCCACTTTGCTGTCCAGCGGCGACAGCCACCCACCCTTCGGTGACAGGGGGACGTCGGCAGAAGAACCCCCCCCCTGCGCGCCAGCCTACCGGCCTGTTGTTTCAGGCCACAGTTTTGGCAGCTTCAGCTCCAGCGGCGACTAACTGCGACTCCCCAGGACCCACCCCCGGAGGCGCATCTCGCTGCCGGCCCACGTCCCGCGTTAACTGCGGCCTCGGTGGGCCGTCACCCGTTCGCAGGCTTGCGGCCTCGGTGGGCCATCGCCCGTTCGCACATATTCAACAGAGACCTCAGCGGCGATTAGCTGAGACCCCCACGATGTAAAATAGATCCCAGCGGCGGTTAGCTGCGACACCCCGTTATCCAACGCAAGTGCTAGCGGCGATTAGCTGCGACCACCAGGACGATCCAAGAGGAAGACCACGGCCCCTGGCACACGGCAGCAGGGAACCTGGCCGTGGGGTGAGGCGTTGCGTCCCCTCGTCTCTGCCCTCCCAGGCTCGGTGGGTGTCCCACACCCATGGCTCCGGGGCTCGCCCGACGCGGCACTTGTTTCGGGCTGTGGCCCCCCCTTCCCTGTTCGCGCCGTGGTACGCGCTGCTCGTGGTCCTTCTCGGCCCCCCCCAGCGACTGTTTCCACGGCTCCGGGGAGACACGTGGTGTGTGTCGGCGCTAGGGCTCAGGGGCAGCGCCATGCGACAGTCTGGGTTGGCTGGCCACCTCAGCTTCGCAGCAGCAGGACCCCCCTGGCAGGCAACGCAGTCGTCACCACCACCACTGTGCCGACCATCACCACTCGACGGCGGCGTTCCCCACGCCAGCGGATTTCTTCGTTTCAGGAGGCGGCACCGCGCAGTTGCGCCTTGGGCACAGTCGCATGGCTCCCCCCTCGGCACTGGGAGGCGGATTACCGAGGACTGGGCGCTGAGTGGTTCAGCCTACAACGCCTGTACAGCCTTTGGTTTCCCCTCTGTCGCGCACTGTTTCTGGTCCCGGCCGCTCAGCCGTTCGGCTTGTGCAGGTCGGCCACGGAGTCTGGCGCCGCCCTGGCGACTCACTTCGGAGCATCCGCGCGTTCAACGCGCACGGCGGCCTGCCCACTGTGGTCCGGGCTGCTGCGCCTAAGTGCGTTTGCCTTGCGAATTTAGTTGGTTTTGTTCTGTGCATGTGCAACTGCGAGTCTGTCTGCCGATTCCGGCTGGCGGCGAATTGTCTTGCAATTCGCCCCGTACCGTGACCCGGACGCCGTTTCCGTTCCCTGCCCGTTGCTTCGGAGCCGCCGACCCAAAAAAACGTATCCCCACCAGCACCTCAAGAAAAAATCTCCAGGGGAGTTGGTTCGAGGAAAGGCGAAGTCGCTAACCATACGGCGAAGCAAGGCTGCCAACGATAGTGGAACCAGGGGCGTCGATGGGGCCTCTTGCAGCCAGGGGAATGTGTCGGGCTCTCTTGGGGTCCTCGTGCGCTCTCTCGAGGCGCGCGTCGGGGGCTTCCGAGGGAAAAAGGGGGTTCCTCATGTCACTCCCCCCGTCTGGGCCCTCAGAATCACTCCTTGGGGCCCTCTTGGGGTGTTCCTGGGGCCCTGTTGGGGCCGTGTTGGGCCCGTCATCTGGGATCTCGTTGGTGATTTTGGATCCATCCTGCGGCCTGAAGTGCCCATCGGAAGCAACAGGGCGAGAAGACAAGGTATACTGGTCTCCCGCAGGTTTGTGAATGACTTTTGGCTTTTCGGGGGGAGAGGGTCCTTTGAAGGCTCCGTGGCTGCCTGGCTCCTCGTCTACACTGGAAAACCATGCCAAGAGACACCCTGCTTGCCTCCAGGGTGCCCCGGGCTTCTTGGGTTACGATGGTGGTTTTATGGGAAGCGTGACGTTCCCACACCAAAAATCCATGGATGTCCTGGGGTCTCAGGGTTGGGTGCCTTGTTGAAGGTTTCTTGTGGTCGAGCTCCTAATGTACCTGAAAGCTATCGCGAGGCATCTTGCGCGATCTTGGCTGCCATTTTGGATTTTCGGGGCTCTCTTGTGGCAGTATGGGGTCATCTTGAGCGCCGTGACTGCACGCGGCGCTCCCCTCTCCAGACCCGGAAAGAGGGGGCAGGTGGAGACGTAGACCTCTCCCCGAGGGTTGGAAGAAACACCTCGTTAAACTACCCATGCCCGAAGGGGTGGAGGGATTCACTGCGTTACGTCGTTAAGTGCCACTGCATGCCAGATGTTGGCGGTGTAGCGCTACCGGAAATGCTGATCGGCTTGGCTGGGTTCGGAGGTCGGCCTGTACTATTACTACAAGTGACCTGCCAGCCGCGTCTGCGCGCGGCCCTGTGGGAGACGGGTGCAGCTCGTGCGCAGCAGCTTCGCGGGGTGAGCGGCATGTCGTTCGGGGTCACCCGTGGTCTCGGGCCAAGCGCGCGCTCCATTGTTCAGCGGGCCGCCTCTGTCGATCTCCCCCTCTGTTTCTCTCCCTCCCCTGCTCTTCCCCTCTCCCCCTCTTCTCTCCTCCCCCTTTTCATTCTCTCTCTCGATCCCTCTGCTCTTCGTCCCGTCACCTCCCCTGCTCTCCCGCCCTCTCCCGTGCCCTCTCCCCCTCCACCCTCCCCCTGCCCCCCTCCCCCCCCGCCGCTGGCGTGGAGGTACCTGGCAATGTACAACCACTACAAGGCAGGGGTGCCGGCCCCCCCTGTTCTCGCGCCGGCTCCTCGCAGCTTTGCCCCACCCTTTTGGGATTCGCTTCCCCCCGCCGCCACCCACCCCGGATGAGTTATTCAAGCAGTGGCGACGCGTCCTGGCTCGCCTGTAGGCCTACCACAGAATGTTCTAAGAACATTCTGTGGCCTCCACGAAATGTTCTCAGAACATTTCTGGCTGGGACCGTCTTGTTATAACACATCGGGCTCATGTTCTAAGAACATTGATTGTTCTTGTTCTGTTGAACAGCTCTGGGTTTTAAGAACATCTCGTGGTAGGCCTATAGAAATGCCGGGACGGTCGGTCCGTGCTCAAGTTATGGAGTGGTGGCAGGGCCACACACAGGTTCGCCTACGACTTGCTCGACCTCCGCCGAGGCCTGCGGCGGCCCACCGCCCTTGCCGCCTGCGGCTCGTCACCCAGACGGTAGCGCGCAGCCTCGAGGCCTCGAGCCCTCCTCCCCCCCAGCGGCACTGCCCTTCCCCTTCCTGGGTGCCCAGGGAGTGCGTCGTAGGTCCGATGTGCAGGGTCCGCAGCCAGGGAATCGCACTTCCGCTGGCAGGAGAAGACCAGCGGGGAGGAAGGAGGACGGCGCCTCCCGCTGCCGCCAGCTCGCCTCGCCGGCCGGCGTCCTGCAGTGCGCCCGAGCGCCGTTCGTGAAGTCGGGCTGTGAGGTCTCTCCACATTCGATGACGATGACGACGGTGATTCTTCGTCATCGTCGTCATCATTGTTATCATCGTCATCATCATAATCATCATCAACATCATCATCATCATCATCATCATCAGCATCAGCATCAGCATCATCATCACTAGTATCATCAATATCGTCGTCGTCATCGACATCGTCATCGGCATCGGCATCGGCATCGGCATCAGCATCGTCGTCATCGTCATCGTCATCGTCATCGTCGTCATCGTCATCGGCATCGTCATCGTCGTCATCGCATGATCCTCAGGACGCGTGTCAGCCCAATGTGTGTGCTTCCTGCGTTCAGCTCCGCCGGCCTCACGGAGCCCGCGCCGGCTCTCCCTGCACCGCGCGCGACGTGCCGGATGGCTTCGATGGGCAGGCGCACGTTGGCGCTATGCCACGGTGGTCTCGTGGCATGCTGGGCTCCGCGGGCGGAGCGGCTCACCAGTCGTGGCCGGCGGACGGCAGCTGCGGCCGCGCGTCGCCTCAGAGCTCGAGACCTCGACCGCAGGGTTCGAACCTGCAGAGATGTTCCCTCCTCCTCCTCCTCCTCCTCCTCCTCCTCCTCCTCATCCCCCTCCTCCTCCCTCCTCCTCCTACTCCTCCTCCTCCTCCTCCGTACGCCCCTCGAAATCTGGCCCTGGACACGGGCGGGAGAACCGCGGAAGATGGCGGAGGACGGCCACAAGTTCTGGAGAAAATGAACAGCCATAAAATTTTGACGCTCCGCGCGGTCTTCTTGGATCCGCGCTGGGCCCCCCTGGCGGCGCCGCCCCTGGCGCGCCCCGCGCGCCGGGGAGGGGGGTCCAGCGCAGATCCAAGAAATCCGCGCGGAGCACCAAAAGTTTATGTTTATGGCGTTTTGTTATTCTTCTAAGGGTGTCTGAGGAGAACATCAGAGGAGGAAAAGGTACCGTTACCGCTACCCGTGCCTCGTTCTCCTCTTTCTGGGGAGCCTCCTGGGAGGCCCTCGTCGCCATCGCTTGATTTGCCTCGATGGTCAGAACGACTCCCGGAAGAGGTTCGGGGAGTAGCAGTATTGGTTCTATTTGGTGTCCCCAGAACATGCCACACGAGTGAACCTTCGCCTCAGTGACCACCCTATGGGTAAAATTAAGAAGGAGCCGTTTTTTATTTGTTTGGGGTTGGGAGGCGGGATGGGGGGCAGCTGTCGGCATGAGATCGGAGTCCGATCAGACCTCAACCTCCTCGTGGCTCAGGAGAGGACATCGTGAGCGGGAAACATATCCGTATCCACGGCCTCACCGGCCAAACCCCTAAGCAGCGGCGACCCCGTGGAAACGGAGCATTTTTCCGCCTGGTGCCCCACGCGAGACGTGTTTGTTGGACCGCGTTTCCGCGGGATCGCGCCCTGGAGTCCAGACCGCGAGGGTGTGGATATGGATACACTCGTCGCTTGAGAGAATATGCCACATGAGAGAACAAACATACCTCAGAGATCACCCTCCAGGTGAGAAGGAGCTTTTGCTATTCATTCAAGTGGCTTACGAAATTTCGCTGATCCCCCCGAATGAGCTTCTTGGGTACATTTTGAGTGGTTCGTGAGATGCCTCTCAGGGGCCTCTTGGAGGGGTCTTGGGGGCATCTCGGGGGCGTTTGGGGCCTTCTTGGGGGGCCTCCTGGGGGATTCTTGGGGACTCCTTGGGGACCTCTTGTTTGGGGCCTCTTGTGTGCGCTTCGGGGGCGTCGGGGGGGCTCTCAGGGCAATCTTGGGGAGAAAGGCTCAAACTGTCAGTTCGTATCCCCCTTCTTGGGCCCCTCTTGGGGCTCTCTTGGGGCTCACTTGGGCCGTCTGGGGGGCCTTGCGGCCGTTTTAGGCCGACTTGGGGCTCTCCTCGGGGCCTCATCGGCCGTCTTTGGACGATCCTGCGACCCCTTTTGGGCCGTCTTTGACGGTGTCAGGGTGAAGAAGGCGAGCATGCATGCTACAAAGGTACGTGTTCGGATGGGAATAGGACGATGTTCGCTTCTGGGGAGCCCTCTCGTCTTCTGGGAGCACCTGTCTGGCCGTTTTGGGCGCCTCGTGGGCCGTCTTGAAGCCATTTGGGGTCTTCGTGGGGCTACCTTAAGTCGGGCGTGTCCCTCTACATGAGGAATCTTCAAACATAGTAAAAAATAGTACGGGGGCGATGCTTGAGTTTCTGAACATGTGTTTTTGCATGTTTGTATAGTTTTATATTTTTCGTCCAAAATCTGCCTGTAGGGGGACATGCACGACCTAAGGCTACCTTGTGCGATCCTGATGCTCTACTTGACTGTTCTGGCGCAGGTTGGGCGCTCTGTGTGGGCTCTCCTGGGTCGTTTTGGGTGGGGCTCTTCGGACGCTCCGCAGGCCCTGGGGGTGCGTCTAGGAGCCCTCCTACCCCGCCCCCATACCACCCCTCGGCGGCGAGCGAGGGGGGGAAGTGAGAAGGAGAAGGCCTTCTCAGAAGGCGGCGGGACTTCTCAGAAGCCTTCGCGCCTTCTCAGAGGTTTCTTGTGTCGTCGGGGAAGGCTCAGAAAACTTCTCAGAAGGCTGGGGAACTTCCGAGCCTTCTGAGAAGGCCCGCCCCTTCTCACTTCCCCCCTGGGCGCGCAGCCTAACCCCTTCCGTTAAACGGCATTTTGTATCCCAGGGGAGTGGGAAGAGGAGAGTGGGACGGCCAAATGTCTCACGCGCATTTTCACTCCCCCCAGCAAGCGGGGGTCGGCAGATTCCTCGGCCATGCGGAGGGGTTCCCGTCGTGTTCCCGTAGCGTGCACCCCTCGAAGTCTGCCCCCGGACACGGGCGGGAGAACCGCGGAAGATGGCGGAGGACGGCCACAAGTTGCAGTTGCGGCTCCTCGAAGGAGAAACAACGCCATAAACATAAACTTTTGGATCCGCGCTGGGACCCCAGCGGCGTCTCCGGCGCCGCCCCCGGCGCGCGGAGCGCGCCAGGGAGGGGGACCCGGCGCAGATCCAAGAAATCCGCGCGGAGCGCCAAAAGTTTATGTTTTCTTCTCCTACACAAGTTGCAGTTGCGGCTTCGGCCGCGTCAGGATGGTCCCAAGACCGCCCTACACCTTGGGCGATGCTTAAGAAAACTTAAATTTTCGTCCAGAGTCTCGATTATTCTTAATTTTTCAATGTATATCCTAAGATTTGAACGGAAATGTTGGGTTTTTATTCAAGTTCTGAGACTATGAATTTCTTAACCCATGATTTCTTAAGCATTTCGCGGGGTGTAGATGTCTTCCAGACGGCCCACAAGAGGCCTCTTGTAGTCGCCACGAGAGGGCTCTTCACGAGGACCTCCAGGAGGCCAAAGCTATGTATTTACCTTCGGTTTCGCCGCTTTTGCAGCGCTCTCTCGCCCCTTCGATTCCCCGACGCTCCAGGAGGGGGCCCAAGGTCCTCCAAGAACGCCCCGAGACGGCCCAAGAGGCCGCCAGGAGGCCTGCACGATGGCCCAGAGGGCCCAGGATGCCCTCGAGACGGCCCCCCATGACGGTCCAAGAGACCCAGGATGGCCCTCGAGCGCCCCCTTTCCCCAAAGAGGGAATCATGACTGCCCAGTTTGGGACCCAGATGACCTCCGAAGGCCAAGAGGCCTCAAAGGGGGTCCCCAAGAGGCCCCAGGAAGACTTCCAGGAGGCCGAAGTCGTTGATGTTCTTTCGCTTGTTCAATGATGCTTGCCCTTTCTGGCTTCCGACGCTCCAGCGATCACCCCAAGACGGCCCAAGTGGCCGCCGAGAGGCCCAAAAGGTGGCCCTAAGAGGGCCCCGCGACAGCCTCAGAGGCCGCCAAGGCGGCCCACAGGGTGGCCCAAGAGACCTCCAAGACGGCCATAAAGCGCCCACAGACGGACTCATGATTGCCCCCGAATGCCAAGAGGCCCCCAGGAGGTTCCCAACAGGCCCCAGGCGGACCTCCAGGAAGCCGAAATCATTGATATTCTTCAGGCTGTTCAATGATTGGATCGAGTTCGCCTTTTCGGGCTTCCGATGCCCAGAAACGTGATCATAGACTCCCAATGTTAACTCATGACGGCCCGAAAGACCGCCAAGAGGCCCTCAAGACGGCACAAGGGGGCCCCATGTCACCCGAAAGGCCCCAAAGACGGCCCCAAGGACGGCCCCATAAACCTCCTAGATGGCCTTCAAGCGAGCCCCAAGACGGCCTCCGAATGCGAAGAGGGCCCAAAGAGGCCCCCCAGAGGGCCCCAAGAGGCCCCAGGAGAACCCCAAGAGACTTCATTCGGACGCCAAGATGCTCCTCACAGCCCCCCCCCAAACGGCCCCATGAATAGCCCCCAGGAGTCCTTAAGAGGCATCCTCCTCGTCCTTCTCCTCCTTCCCTTCCCTCTCCTCCTTCTCCTCCTGTCTCTTCCTCTCCCCAGTGTTCCCCCAAGGGGTTCCACAACGGCTGGGGGAACACATCGTCCAATTGTTTGGCCAGACTTTGGCCCGACGTTGGACGGCACGGGCGTTTCCAAGAGGCAGGGGGCGGCGGTGATTCGCCGCAGGTGCCGTACATTGATCAATCCTGATGGCCCAGGACGGAGGACTACAGGGGGCCTGCGAAAACTCCAACTCGTGCCCCGCGGTACTGTGGCCGATGAGACGCCTGCTTGAAGCCCCTCCTGACCTCTTTCTGCCTCGCACGTCCGGCCCGCCTGCGCTCCAAGGCCGGGGTTCGTGGCTCTAGCTCAGGTTCCGAAGGGGGCGCAGCTGTCGGAGTGAGATCGGCGTCCGATCAGATTCGCGATGTGCAGATGCATGGACTCTGTCGACCTCGCTACCTACCGACCTCACTACCCATTCAACGATCTCACTATCGATCAGTCGGCTGCACCGTATTCCTGCTGATCTCGCAACTTGTTCATCGACCTCACCTGATGACCTCATGGGATTCCAGCTTCTCGGTAAGGTGGCTCTCTTCCTTATGTCCATTCCTCTGTCCCCTCACCAGAGCCAGCTCACTCTCCTTCCCCCCCTCGTCTGGTTGGAGGAAGAGCTGGGACTAGAACGTCTGGTGGAGGCAGCAGGCAGGGGGTGGCCACCGCTCTTCCTCTCCATTTGAGGTATCGCGTCCTAGCTCTTCCGGTGTGACCCGCGCAGATTTCTTGGATCGGAGCTGCATCCCCCCTTGAGGCGCTGCCCGACAGCGCGCTCCGTGCGCCAGGAATACTCGGCCAGAGCAGATGCAAGAAATCCGTCTGGATCTCCGACAGCTTACTCTGATGAGTTTCTGTGCCCTCCTTGTGACACTCCGGCTCCGACGCGAGGCCTCGTCTTCCTTCACCAACGTGGCCCCCTCGCAGAACGCGCTGCTCTTCGAGGACCCCGCGGCCGCTCGGAAGCTCGCCTCCCACTCCTCTCCGGGGCCAATTGGTGTTTATTGGCATGGCACCCGCGGTCTCGGAGAAGCTCGGGGGCGGCAAAGAGGGGTGTGATGACTAGGGGGGGGGTGGATCTCATGGCGGGGTCCATGATATTTCCCCAGATGTCATGGCGCCTCTTCTCATTTCATTACGTCCCTGGCCCCCGCGCTGGGCCGCGCACATGCCGCCGGTCATGATTTGCACCCCCCCTCTTGGACACCCCCCTCTTGGCCGCTCCCGAGAAGCTGGCAGCGCGCAAGAGGAGGTGGCGCGACGGGGGCGGGCTTCTCACAAGGCCGGGGCCTCTTCGGAGGCAGAGGCTTCATAGCGGCCACTCTGGGCTCGCAGACACCTTCCGAGAAGCCGCCAGGCCCTCCTGAGAAGCCCCCCCCCCCCCCCCGCCTTCTGAGGAGAACCCCGCCGTCTCAGAAGCCCCCCTCCCCCTCGCACCACCACTCCTTCTGGAGAGTAGCGCTCTCCCGCGCCCGCCCGTCCGCCCTGCCTCCGCCCCCCCCGTCGCCACGCCGTCCTCCGCCACCGCCTCCGGCCCCCGCTGCCTCCCTTCCGCCTCCTTCCCCCCCCCCCTTTGGCTCCGGAAGGCGGGAGCGGCACGGGGGCGTGGCGCGGGCGAGCACCCTTCCCGCGCGCCCGCGCACCCGCGGGGTGGCGGGCCCCAGAGTAGGCGTCAGGAGGGGAAAAAACACACAGACACAATTAATCGTCGATTCCCCAGAAAATATGGGAAAATATGGGAAGTGGGGGGGAAGACAAAAACCCAGAAAATATACGAAAATATAGGGAATCTTTTTATTTGTGTGTATTTATTTGTGTGTCCCAGGGCCCCTTCAAGAGTAGGAGGGCAGCATGCCCTGGGGAGCGGCCAGGGAGAGGCGCGGGATGGCACGGGGCCTCCCAGCACTCTTCAGGGCCGCACAGGCCCACGCGGTCATCTCTGCTGGGCTGCCAGGCGCGGCACGTGAGGAAGGGGGGGACAGGGGGGGGGGGGAGGGGCGAGGGGGAGGAGGGAGGGGGGGGAGGAGTACGAGGGGGAGGAGGAGGAGGAGGGGGAGGAGGAGGAGGAGTGCAATAAACCATACCGCCGCGTTCCCTCTTCACAGGTCCGTACAGGGACTTATCTTCACTGAGGGAAGTGCCCCGTTGGAAGACAGCCGTTTGAAAATCCTGCACCGCGCTAGAACGCTATGTTGGTGGTGCGCAACGCCGCGAATCAACGTTACTGTTGCGTCCTGACGATCCTGAATCGCGCCAGATCGCCGTTCCTGTAACCTTCACACCGCGAATCAAAGTAACTTTTGTGCCCTGACAATCCTGCCTCGTGCCGAAGTACTGGAAAAAGGCTGACATGGGTGTAAAAACGTACGTCGAGTGCACGCAGTGTTGGGGCGAGAGCCACATGTTTGAAGAGGAGCCGCCCTCCGTCTGTGAAGCTCCTTGCGAACTTTTTTATGACTCATGTCTGCGGAGCTAAGGAGCCCTTCAGTTGCAAATGTGTTGCAAACTGTAGGCGTAAGGGACATGAGAGTTGCGGAAGTGTCGGGCGAGACGCCCGGTCCGCCCTGCCGACACGTTGCGGGGTGCGACAGGGAAGAATCATTTACAAGGAAAACGGATTGAGGAAAAAGGGGGAGGGAGGGGATGGAGAGGGTTCGTGTCGCGTCGACGCCCCGCGATCCCGACACGGGCGTTCATGGTTGAACGTCGCCGGTGGCCCAGAATCTGCCAAAATGGAAAGATCTGGCGATCGGACATTCAAACAATCACCAATGACGAAAAATTGGTCCCAGAGGATGCGTCGAGATTTCTTTGGGGTCGACTTTGTCATCTGAATTCAGAATGATGGGGATCTGGGTGCCGCAGGTTCGTGTCGTGACGACGCGGCAGCCACCCCGCCGCGGGCGTTCGAAGTTGCACGCTGCCAGTGGCCCAGTACAGTCGGGGCCCTGAAGAAGGAACCCTTTTCGTTGGGGAGGGGCTCCGCGTTCCTTCAGTGTTTCGCAGCCTTCCTGAGGTTTCCCTTCTGTTTTCGATCGGAGATCGAGGGTTAACTCATGGGGAATAGGGGCCTCGTTCCTTATTTAGGGTGGTTCCTTAGGTCAACGCCCCGACTATATTCGTCGAGAAGCCGCCGACTGTTCGAGGTTGAAGGGGAACTGGAACACACAAATAAATACACACAAATAAAAAGATTCCCCATATTTTCCCATATTTTCTAGGTTTTTGTCTTCCCCCCCACTTCCCATATTTTCCCATATTTTCTGGGAAATCGACGATTAATTGTGTCTGTGTGTTTCCTCCCCTCCTGAGAGGTGGAGCGCTCCGCGCGGTGTCGGCACCCGGCGCCAGGCTCGTCACGACGCGAGCCCGCCGCAGGGCAGGGCCCGGGGACGCCGAGACGGCCACGTCGAGCGAGGCAGCGGGCCCCGCCCACTGCCGACCCTCCCCCAGGGCTTCAGTGGATGCTCTGAGTCAGGAGCGAAAGAAGGACGTACATGTACATGAATCCACGCTGGTTTCGAGAGTACGCATTGCGCAAATGTTCGTATAACGCGGCCGGTCTCGCGGATCGAGGGGCCGTGTTCATGTACATAGCTGGGCGCGTACGTCCTTTGTGGGTTCCCTACTGAGGGGATCGATGGTGAGATCGACTGGGTGAGATGAATCGTGGGATCGCTCATGAGATCGATCATGAGTCGTGGGATGGATAAGGAGATCGAGAAGGAGATCGACCAGGAACCCGGGAGCCCGGGAACCCAGGGCCCACCGAAGTCGGCCCGGAACCACTAACTGGGAACCCAGGAACCCGGAACCGGGAACCCGGGAACCCGGCTTGCTACCAAAATCGGCGGGGAATTTTCGCCAAATCTTTCAACTTCCGCTAGGACCCCTTCAGTGCAAGCACTGCTTGGGAATGAACAGTGCAGAAGGGGGTGGAGGGAGGGAGGAGGGCTTCTGAGAAGCACCCCTGCTTCTATAGAAGGCGCGGGCCTTATCTATAGATGCAAGGCTGGCGCCTTCTGAGACGCAGCCTCCTTCCAAGAAGTCCTCCCTTCTCCCTCCCCCCCCTTTGTGCGCGCCGCCAGCAGTTGACACCAGGGGGGTGTGGAGCGCGTTCTCCCACCTGGCGAACGGAAGGTTCACTCGCGGTCCCGTTCCCGACGAATTGGCGACGGAGGAGCTACGCGAGCCGCGCAGGGTCGAAAGTGGAGCTTCAGAAAAGCCTTGCGCGGCGCTGCGGCGTTGAACACATCTGATCCAGCGCGAACGAAATATTAAATCAGCGCGGCGACGACATCAGAGGCAACGATTGGGGGGAGAGGCATCGGGCGGGATGCATCGACCCCGAATCGCCCACTGCTTGCCGACAGGGGCACGATAGCCCCCACCCGCCAAGGAAGATGCGGATCCAACATTGGGGGCCCAGCGTCGATATGTCGGCGATGCATCGCCGATTCCAAGGCGATGCGTCCCCCCCTATGCCAGTCCCCCCCCCCTATCGCTGCCCCTCGCGACAGCGCACGCACTGGCGCAGAAAAGAACCCCGCCACTTCCACCCACACGGCCTGCGCGACGGCAGGGCGAGGACAGCGTGACGCCCGCGCGGCCGCGCCGCACTGCTCTTCGGCTGCTGCTGCCGTGCGACTTCCGGCGATCGCAGCATATGCGCCGCGCCCGCGCGGCAGACGCGAGTTCCACGCGGAATGTTCGCGACGAGTGTTATTCGGGCCGGACGAAACGGGGGGATTGGGAAAGGGGGGGTTACGAAATCTGCTGCATGCAGCTGGTTTCGGCCCCACCGAGGGGCCCATTCCTCGATACATAGCCGCCTCCCGGCGCCGGGAGGCGCCGGGAAAATCAGCTACGTGAGCTGATTCTCAAACCCCCCCTTTGCTATCCCCCCCTTTCGCCCGGCCCGTGTTAC
>CAUYUJ010018442.1:175000-204658 GCA_963575745.1 Prorocentrum cordatum
TCAGGAGCCGGCGGATGTCTGCATTATCGGGCATGGGGAGACCGAACATGTGTGCACGAATCATTGAATGTCACGACGGGGCAGAGAGGAAGTGACAGAAAACAGCGCAGTTCGATAAACCAAACAAGGGCGGCAGCGGGATTGTGAGATACGCGGGAACGTGGCGCCCCGCGTTATGACTACGCGTTCCTTTGCGTCGATGGCATGGGCCGCCCGAGAACGCTGGAAATCGCCGTTGTGGCCACAGCGGGGTTTACAGCGGCACCGGTGGCTCATCTGCGATTAAAACTTTAGCGCGCGCGTGGTTCGATGAATGTGTATGTGTATATATATATATATATATTGATATCCATACATACATGCATGCATGCATACATGCATGCGATCATGCATGCAAGCATTCATGTATATAAATATGAATACACGTATGAAACTATGCTCACATCTATACATACACAGGTCACAATCATAGCATAGTTAATTCCATGACATAATATTTGAAAATTCTTAATTCCCCACAGAAGCACAACACGCCTCGCACCTTTTGCCTTTCCCCCCCCGGGGCGCGCCGCCAAGAGGCGGCCGAGCTGCGTGAGCGCCTGCAGGCGGCGCTCGGGCGCGGGATCGCGCACGCGCGACGGCTGTGCGAGCTGGCGGCCAGGGACCCGCACGGGGCGCGAACGACACACAATTAGGTTTAAGTCGGGCCTGTCCCTTTACGGGAGGAAAATTCAAAATTATATTTTTTCACCAAGCATAAAAGTCGGGGGCGATGTTTTGACTATTATTTATAAGTGTTTGCGTGTTTCTTATATATATTTACATATATACATATATATATATATGTTTCGTTTAATCTCCGCCTGTAGGAGGACATGTCCGACCTAAAGCTAGACGGCGCCAGCCGTGTACCCTGTAGCAGTGCAGGAACGGCCGGAAGGAACCACCCAAGATGAAATCCGAGATGGAGTTCAATACGAAATTGCTTTCCCGCTCTTATCACCGACTTCCTCCCTGCCACCTCCCTGCCCGAGCTGCACGCATTCCAGCTCAGGCTGCGCCTCGACACGCTCGTTCGTGCACTGCTGCACGGCGCCAGGCGTGCACCTTGGGGCCCTGGTGCTGCAATTCTGTCACGACGGGCGCTTTCGCCGCGTTTCGGGGCCCCCGGGGCCAGCACAGGTCGGTCCGCCCCGAAAAAAGTGCCGCAGGAAGATGGGGTCTGGGGCTCCGGTCGCGCTTCTTCGCGATGCTGCAATTCCCCCTGGACGATAGATATCTGGTACCGCGTACCAGACCAGCTCGATGCACGCCGCTGCGCGTGCCAGCACTCGGGCCGGGCGAAAGGGGGGGATTGGGAAAGGGGGGGTTACGAAATTTGCTGCATGCAGCTGGTTTCGGCCTCACCGAGGGGCCCATTCCTCGATACATGGCCGCCTCCGGCGCCGGGAGGCGCCGGGAAAATCAGCTACGTGAGCTGATTCTCAAACCCCCCCTTTGCTATCCCCCCCTTTCGCCCGACCCGAAGCACGCGCGGAAGAGAGCATCGAACTGGTATGGTGCAAGGCTGGCGGCGTCCAGCTAAGGAGGCACGGGCCCGGCGAGGCCGCCTCTTCTGCGGGTGCGGAGCCCAGATCTCCGACGAGGTGGTTTTCGCAAGTCGGTCTGTTTCTCTTCGATCTCGGTCCTCGGGGGCCCCTTTCGTTGTCGGGCCCCGGGGCAATCAAAGATGGATGCGGGACAAAAGAGTATCCCTGGGGGAGCGATTGGGACTTCTGGGGCCGCAGGATGAAGCCTCGCATCGGCGGATGGCGGGCAGGGCAGCCGAGCCGAACAGTGCCAGCTCGCTGCTGCTCGGTGCGGCGGAGCTGGGAAGCTCGAGGACGGCGACAGCTAGTTCGAGTTCAAGCACCCTCGTCGTCGTCGCCCACTTGCTTTCTCTTCTCAGCAGGGAAGTGATCCACCGGCCGCTCCCAGCATGCATTTCCGGCGTGCAGGGAAACGCTTTGCCAAGAGCAGATGCAGTCTACAAGGGCGCCCTCGAGGGCGCGAAGTTATTCGCGCTTCGCGCTTCGCGGTTCGGCTCCGATTCCTCCTCATCCTCCTCTTCTCCCTTGGGAGGCGGCGCGAGAGCGCGAAGTTATTCGCACTTCGCGCTTCGCGCAGCGCGAAGCGCGAAGTTGGGAGCCCTTGAGTCTATGTGCGCCTAATCGTGTAGTACGGTATTAGTGCGTTCTGGACGCAGCCTTTCTGTGAATGACATTGCAAGCCAAGCCACCTGTATGCGACAGCACACAATGAGTTACGATTGGTTTTCAGGCTAGAAGTCAACCCACCGTGTGAACCACGAGCCAGCTGAAGGGTGCGCAGTGAATAAGCCACGAACAAACTGTTCCAAGCTACGTACTGGTAAGAAGCGTTTTCCAGTCAGCTCGTAAACAACGAGGGTTCGCCAGCAGTTTGCAGTCGTTCACATACAATTCAAGAGTAGTTTCTCTGGATCTAGACAGAGTGTGGCAAGTATGACATGTCCAGCATCTGTGAGTCAGCTAGGATTCAGGTCCCTCACGCGAGGCTGAGAAGAGCACACGACATGTTTTCAGAGAGCCGTGTGCAAGCGACGCCATATGGATGGATAACCCAAACATGCCACGGTTATCCCGTTATAGTGCAACGGTGAGGCGACGAGAGGGCAGTTAATGTATCGGTACATTATGTGCCAGCGTGGAACCAACAAGGTAAGTGTGTGCATTCTGAATGTTGAAGCTATGTGGTGCAAGTTGTGTGGTGCAATCTACGTGGTGCAAGTTGTGCGGTGCAAGCTATGTAGTGCAACATGAGTGTTGAAATCACATATGTTGCAGTAGTATGTCGTGCAGTATATACAGCTGCATGCGGCAAGTCCCGACACCATACCATCCCAGCATTATGGTTGGCGACAGTTCGAGGGGGCACGGGAGGCCGTCACATGTGACACCTCGTGTCTCCAGGGTTCGGAAAGCCATGATGGCGATGATGTTGATGCTGTTTGTTCGGTTTTTGATGATGCAGAAGAATAAGATTATGGTGATGATGATATGATAATGATGATTCTGGTGATGCTGACGCTATTGGTGATGCTGATGATGGTGGTAATGATGATGGTGATGATGTTGATGACGACGACGATGATGATGCTGATGTTGATGATGATGGTGATGGTGATGACGGTGATGGTGACGATGATGGTGGTGATGATGATGATGGTGGTGGTGGTAGTGGTGGTGATGATGATGGAGACGACGACTACAACTACGATGATGATTGTGATGATGATGAAGATTATGCTGATGATGATGATGACGATGACGACGACGCTGATGATGATGGTGGTGGAGGTGATTATTATGTCGACGACGACGATGCATGGGATGCTGGTACTGCTGTTGCTGATGCTGCTGCTGCTGCTGATGTTGGTGATGATGAGGAGGAGGAGCATGATGATGAGACAGAGGATTATGATGTTGGTGGTTGTGATGATGATGATGATGATGGTGGTGGTGGTGATGATGACGATGATGATGATGCTGCTGTTGCTGCTGCTGCTGCTGATGATGATTATGATGGCGAGAAGGAGGAGGAGGAGGAGGAATAGGAGGAGGAGAAAGAAGATGAGGAGGAGGAGGAGGAGGAGGAGCAGGAAAAGGAACAGGAAGGCCGTCACATGTGACCCAGTTCGTCATCATCATCTGAGGAGCGCTCATGCAGCTCGTCTGGGCCGTGTTGGGGCTGCCTTGGCCTCTTGTGGTGCAGCCTTGGGGATCCTTTGGGGCCCTCTCGGGCCGTCTTGGGACGCTCCTGACGCAGTCTTGGGGTTCTCCTGGGCTGCCTCTGGGCCCTCGTGTTCGCCTTGTGGGTGCCTGGCGGCGGCCGTGGGGCCGTCGCAGGGCCGTCGCAGGGCTCTCCAGCGCCGTCTTGGGGTTGTTTGGGATGCCTCTCGGGCCATCGTGGGGCCCATTGGGCGACCCTGGAACCCTCTTGGGGGCCTCTCGGTAGGGCGACGAGATCTATGCATATCCACTGCTCCTGGCCAGGCCAATCCTGGGCCCAGGAGCGGTGTATACGCCCTCCTGGCCTGGCCAGGGAGGGCCTATCTCCCTATAGATCTCGTCGCCCTATCTCGGGCCGTCCTGGGGCCATCGAGGAGGCTTCCTGGGCCGCTTTGGGCCACATCTGACAGCCGAAGGGGGCACCCAGAGGTGGGCGGCGTCCTGCTGGAGGTCAGCTTCCGGCCCGCTTGGAGGCACCTCGGGCCGTCCCTTGGAGCCATCGTGTGCCGCCGTGGGGCCATCTTGGGCCACCTTCGTTGGGTCATCTCGGTGTCCTATGTTGCCTGCCAGAGGCTTGGGGCGCGGACACGCTGTTCTTCTGCCTTTACGAGGGGTCGCGGCGCCAGCAGCACGGGTTCCTGGTTTTTTGTCGTGTCGGGAGGAGGGCGGTGCACGCAACGAGATGCGGGCAGGGGGCTTGCGTAGAATTCAGAAGCCCCACCAGGCTGACCTTGCCATTCTTCCACGCCTCAACGTGCACAATGCACGGTGTGCAATACTGGGTTGCAAGCTAAGTGCTGCAATATACGTGCTGCAATGAATGTGCTGCATGTGTGGAGCTTGCAGTCGTCAACTCCAATGCTCGTGCAAACATCTCACCCTCCCACCCGCAACTTGTTGACAGAGCTCACCTGGCCCTGATCTCGGCGAGCGCACGGGCGCGTGGAACTCAACCGCGCAGACAAGTCCGTCCTGCGGGTCGCGAAATTATGGTGGCGATGGTGACGACCGCGACACCAACAACGATGGAGATGACAATGGTGACGACGCTTATGCTGATGGCGATGACAGTGGAGACTGGGACGATACGATGTCGACGACGGCCACGATGGTGGTGGTGATAAAGCTGATTGTGATGATAATGGCGGTGGTGACGATGACGCTGTCGATGATGATGACGACGGTGCTGGTAATGCTAATAAGGAAGGGCCTGCGCGCAGAAAATTTACGAGGACACCGACATCGACAATGACGACGATGCCGGCGGCGGCGATGACCCCGACGATGACGTCTTCGATGATGATGTTGGCGATGGCGTGATGACGTTGACGATAGTGATGACGATTGTGCTGATGAGGGTAATGAGAAATTGCGCGCCCGCCGAATGACGAACATCCTTACGCATTTCATTGGAAACGATTGTTTTTCGTAGTTGTTGGACATATATGTATAGGTCGGGCATGTCCCCCTACAGGCGTATTTGGGCGAAACATTTAAAATACCCTAGAAATACTCAAAATGGTCAAACGATGCTCGAACAATCGTCCCCTGCCTATTTCTGAATATTCCCCCTGTAGAGGGGCACGCCCGACTTAGACCTGTGTGCTGGCGTGGTCGGAAGACCAGTGGCTTCGGAAGCAGCTCGACGCGCGCGCGCGGGGACGCCCGCGCGCGATCGCACCGACGGAGCTGGGCGGGCGGCTGATGACGGCCGAAGGCACTCGCCCTGCGCGCGCGAGGGGGCCGCATGGTCTCCCTGGACGGGTGGCTCGGGCCGTTCTGGCTCAAACCGCAAGTCGGGCCCGTCCTTCCACAGGAGGAGTGTTCTCAGGAGGGAGAAAAACACACAGACACAATTGATCGGCGATCCCCCAGAAAATATAGGAAAATATGGGAAGTGGGGGGGAAGACAAAAACCCAGAACAGATAGGAAAATATGGGGAATCGTTTTATGTGTATGTATTTATTTGTGTGTCCTGGCGCCCCTTTTATATTCAAAAATAGTGATAGTAAAAAATAGTCTGAGGAGGATTTCCCTTGCATTTGTTGACCACTTTGAGCATTTTTTATTTCTCGTTGAAGATCCGCCTGTAGGGGGACATGCCCGACCTAACTCAAGCCACCTCTGTCCTCGCGCCAGCGCAGAGCGGATTTCGTTCGGAAAACGACGGGGTGGGCCCGGGGTGTCCTGGAGAGGGTCGCTCCGGACTTCGAGGTGGGTTTCGTGCGAGTTTTTTGGGGCCAGGAGCGAAGACCAGAAAGGACCCACGCAAAAGTCACTCCGTTTTTCGCTCGCCGTTTCAGGGTTTTGCATCGACGGACATCCACGCCGAAACTCCGCTGCAGCACGTCTGCAAGGTCGGCACAGTGACATGGTCTCCTTGGACAGGTGGCTCAAGCCGTTCTGGCTCGAGCCACCTTTGGGGCAGTTTTGATCTCGAATTTAGCAGTGTGTGTGTGTGATTGCCGACCAGCAAGTATCCCACCAGCCATGCTCAGCCCGCGCGCGGTGTTCCAAGGAGTTGAAGCGGGTCTCGCCGAGCAGTGGAAGTGTAAGGCGGTGCGTCCCGAGACGAACTGGCTCAGCTCGGCCCCCACGCGATGCCCAACGTCAGAGCTGCTCGCCTTCAGCGACGACCAGGGCGCCGACGCGCACAAGGAGAGCTGGGGCGCCACCGCGCTGCCGAGGGACGGCGATGAACCAGCGTTCCTCGAGACGGCGCTGCTCGAGGCGGTGTCCTCCGGGGACGGGCAGCCCAAGATGGGGTCTGCGGTGCCAGCGCCGGCGGTGGCCCCGCTCAGGCGACTCCGGTCCGAGGCCTTCTGGGAGCAGAAGGCGGCTGCCTCCCGGCGGCCGCCGTGCTCGCCCTGGGAGGTGGGCGTGAGGCAGCGGCGCCCGTGCCTCGCCGAGCGCGACGGCCTCGGATCCGCGGCGGTCGCGGCGCCAGCAGCACAGGGCGCCGAGGGCGAAGGCGCCGCTGGCAGCCCCAGGGCCAGGAGCTGGGCGGGCGCCGTCTCCAGGGAGCTGCGCCGCGGGGCCCGCGGGCCAGTGGCGCCGCCTGCCCCGCCGCCAGGGTCGCCCTCAGCAGCGCTCGGGGCTGCTCTGAGGTTCGGGTCGGGCGAAAGGAGGGGATTGGGAAAGGGGGGGTTACGAAATTTGCTGCATGCAGCTGGTTTCGGCCTCACCGAGGGGCCCATTCCTCGATACATAGCCGCCTCCGGCGCCGGGAGGCGCCGGGAAAATCAGCTACGTGAGCTGATTCTCAACCCACCCCTTTGCTATCCCCCCCTTTCGCCCGACCCGAGAGGTCGCGTGGCCGGTCGTACCACCCGGTCGGGAGCCGCCGGGAGCCGCGACAGGGGTGAGTTGGCGGAGTGCCGCTGGCCGCGTCCATGGCGAGCGATGAATTCGTTACTTGCGCGCACTCCGACCGTCGGCAGCTCCAGTGGCGCATCATGGCAGCCTTGGGTCTGGTATTCCAAGTTTCCAGAATTTGTCTCTGCTTTCGGGTCCGCGGACTCGTACGCTGCCGTATCGCCCGGGGGGGGGGCGTTTTGTTATATAGTTTTTCGTCTCAGCGATGATCCCCCCAGGCTCGGTCCAAAGACTAAAAGTACGGTGTGAGAGCGATTTCCCGCTTTTCCCTGATCATTTTTGATTATCACAATGTTGTGCATAGCTTCCAATTCCTAGCTTGCATTGCAGGTGTGAAGGGAAGCGTCCGTAGGGATCTAATTGGAGTTCAGTGCTCAGGCAACGCACTTAGCTGGGCGCGCATCCAGATGGTGTTATGCTGGCGTCCCCAGCCAAATTTGTTGTGCCCCTTGGGATTTCAAATAGCCAAGGGTCTCACTGCTCAGAGGAAGACCCCTCATAGCAGTGCTGGAACATGGTAAGCCAGCGCGACTGGATGTCGCTTCGCATGATCAGTTCGGACATAATCGTCTGCATGAACTGTCGAGCTTGCCGCTTTTGTGCCAATTGAGCATATTTGTTGACCCCACAAAGAGGGGAAACAAAAAGGACAAAAACGATGGTCCTCTCATGACTCGATTGGGCGCGCGCGCAGCATTCTGACATGTCTGTTCAGCCACAAGTGGTGTTATCGGATGTTTCCTGAAGACGCTACTTGGTGTTGCAGTGAGTTTGGCGCACGAGCGGCAGGGCGCGCGCATGTGCCCCGCCACGGTTTTGCGTAACGGATTCTCACGACGGCACCTCTCTTACATCAACGCATGCGCATCGCATAGTAGGCTTTTGCTGGAGACGGCAGGAGGGGGGTGGAGGGTTCCTCCGAAGGGCTTAGGCGACCCGTCCGCCTCCTCCTCCTCCTCCTCCTCCATCTCCTCCTCCCCCTCCCCCTCCTCCACCTCCTCCTCGGGTCACCTACAGCCCCGGGGGAGACCGTGCAAACGCATGCGCATCGCACGGTAAACTGTTGCTGGAGATGGCGGGAGGGGGGGATGGGGTCGACATGGATGCAGCCCGGATGACAGTGTTTTTTCTTTAATCCCTTCGCTCATTCCGCTGGCCCATACTGCTTCGCCGCTGTCGTTTGTCGGGGTGTTTTTGTCAATGCGGTGCGGTTGGGCGGCTGCCATTCTTCGGAGGCGGTGGGTGGCGGGTCAGAGGCCTCACGGATGTTAGTTGGCCTCTCAGGGGCCTATGGGGGGCAGTTTTGAGGCCTTTTGTGGGTCGTGTTGACTTTTGCTGGAGGTGGCGAGAGGGGGGGGGGGGTCGACATGGATGCAGCCCGGATGACTGTGCTTTTTCAGACATTCAGGATGGGCGATGGTGCGGGACAAAAGCTAAACAAAAACAGTACGCGGAGGGGGGGGGTAGTCCTGGCCTCCGTTGGGGGGGTAGAGTCCGATTCCCCGAGCAGTGCTTACGCCTCGGGTTTCGCGCTGGTCTTCCAAGGCAGCTGGGCCTGGGTGTCGGTCTGGGCGGCCCGTCGCCGTCCGCCGCCGCCCGTCGCCGCTGGCAACTGAGCCTGGGCGGCGGCCAGGGCGGCATGTGGCCGCCTGTCGCCGCCCGTCGCCGCCGCCCGTCGCCGCGCATGGCGTTGCATGGCGTTGCACTACGTTGCATCACATTGCATTGCGCATTGCGTTGCACTGCACTGCTTCGTCCTGCTCCGCAGTGCTTTTTGCATTGCTTTGCGCTGCTGTGCGGTGCTCTGCGCCACGTCGACTGCACCACATTGGCTGCGCCACCTCGACTGCGCCGCACAAGAGTACAAGCAAACATCGTTTGGGACCCACGCTGGCGAACATGTCTTGAAGGAGGGGGACGCGATGCTGGGGCGTTCCAAGAAAGGCCCTGCCTTCGAGGACCGAAGGAACTGTCATCTCTGCTGCCGCGGGAGGCGGCGAAAGGGCGGCGGAAGGTCGGCGGAGGTAAAACGGGGCCGCCTCCGCCGGCGGAAGGCGGCGGAAGTAGAAGATGCGCCCCCAGGAGATGAAAACGGCCCAACCTGTCGGGCGGGGAAACAGACTGCCGTCGGCCAGGCGGTCTGGGAAGGGAGAGAGAAGGAGAGAGACAGAGACAGACAGACAGACAGACAGACAGACAGACAGACAGACAGAAAGAGACAGAAAGAGACAGACAGACAGACAGACAGACAGACAGACAGACAGACAGACAGGAAGGCGAGGAATGTGTAGACGAAGAAGATACGCATACGTAAACGTAAACCGTCGGCGGTCTGCGCGGGTTCAGGCTAAGACGGCGGCGGCAGGATGCGACGGGCTCACAGGAGGACTACTCCATTCATCTGCTTTGGAGATTGCTAAGCTATTCTATCCCTCGCAACCAAAGTGTGCAGTTACCTTGGTGGAACCAGTCCAGTGGCAGGGGGGGACTATAGGGAGTTTTACTATGGTTTCGGCCGACCCAGAACAACGCCCCAACTCGCGATCGATTCCCGCATCGCCCCAGATCGGTAAGGCGTCGAGAAGGTGTCTTCGACAACGGCTGCTCCCCACTCTCGTCGCCACCGCAGAAAAGTCACAGTTCGGAGGTATCCCCCGATGCGGCACAGCCCATGCTTCCCTGCTGATAAGATCGGCACAGGCCGTGGCGGCTGCCCACAGATTGTCTCTGGGATCGCCACGTTTGGATGTGGCTCATGCATTCGACCGGACGCTCCGCGAGCTCCTGCTCAGACTTCCGTTCGACGATGATGCTGTTGCGCGCGTTGTCCGCGCTGCTGGATCACCCCCTGCTGCCATGCATGAGTTGGCGCGACGATTGAAGGAAAAGGGCGCGATCCTGAGCCCAGGGCACCGTTGATCAGCATACCCTTGACCAGACGGCGCAATGTTATCAGCCACCCTGGTTTATGCGTGAGGGCTCCCAGCGGATCTCTCTGGCCCTGCGCCCAGCGTTCCCAGGACAACCTTGGGCAGACGTATTGTATGAAGTACTCATGGCGGATTGCATGCATGAAGTTCGAGGCACCTTGGAGTCGGAAAGAGTTTACCCGTGCATTTGCCAGTTTATGCGAAAAAAAACAGTGTGCACAGTGTGTTTCTTGCCAGCACGGTGCCGTAGGTGGGTGTCGAATTTGCAGACCAGGGTGCAATCATTTTTATGTTGCCAGCAGGGGACATCTACGCTGCCATGTGCCGCCCGCTTGTCAATGCATCGGATGCGTCAGCTGCGCGGGGCCACTTGCTCAACGTAGGACCTACAAAAACGGCAGCACTGATGTCCATAAGAGGGCTCGGTTCCAAACAGGCCAAAAGGGATGTGTGGCACACCCATGGAGGCATGCTGCAAGGACAATCTGTCTTATTGGGGGAGGTGGGGGCACCTGTAGTACGCAACTATGTGCATGTGGGTTCAGTGTTGGATACAGCCGGTGCCGCGATGCCACAAATTCATTACCGCTCGTCTACGACTACGAACACGCTACGTGCATTGCGAAATCGCGCGTTTCTTCCCGAGGTGCCACATAATGCCACTCGTGTCGCGCGCACAGACAGTTTGGCTATGTCAGGAAGGCTTTACAATGCAGGGGTTGGCCGGCTCACGCGGTGGGCGAAGCCAAACAGGTGGAGGTGGAGATCATGAAAGTTGATGGGCATGCGGCAGGAGTTCGGTTGGTGGAGGCTGACTCGCGCGCAACGAATGCTCAGGTTCTGGCTAGGCTTCAACGACCGTCTCCAGAGACTTTGTTACGAGCTGCTCGAATACGGCTACTCGGCTCGATATTGCGTATTGGTGCGAGGCTGGCCTTTGCTCTTCTACGTGCTGAATGGTCGGCGGCGGGCGGAGGTGCTATGCGCAGTCGCGTGTGGTTCGGGCTGACCCTGCAAGACTGCGACTGGCGCAGAGAGATACGCAGCCCCCTGGTGCAGAGCTGCCGCCGCCAGCCGTTGACATTGCTCCATGGGAGGCCATGATCAAGAAGGGTCTTGCACCATGGGAACGCATCATCATAGGCCAGGCCCTGCCGGCTACAGCCCAGGCGCACATGCGCGACACAATGATTGCGGATGTGGAGCGTGCTTTCTTCGATGAGATAAGACAAGCCGGCGCCCCCGATCGTGTTTTACAGGCGCGCGAGCTATGTCAGTGGATCCACCGGTCAGTCTTTCAGGCGGTGATGCAGCATTGCAATGTCCGTGGTGGGCAGCACGGCACGTCCAGCGCGCAGCGTTACGCACCCAGGCTGCAAGGCAGCGCCGACAACAATCGACCCTAGCAAGAGCTTGGGCTGTCCCGAATGGGCAATGTCACGCCTGCTTTGCTACTGCCCATAATCGTCAGCATCTAGTAGATCACTTGGCCGACGACTCCCCACGGTGCTAGTTCGTTTTCCTCAGTGATCCGTGCATGCACAAGGCTGGACTGGATTCGACTACCCTTGGCGGTTGTCCCGCGCATCGCGCATCATGTTTCAGACCTCGTATTTGCGACGTCTACTATCGGGCGGACCCCAGGTGTAGATTTGGGACGAAGGCGCGAGATTGCGCCCACCATCCGAGCAGAGGGACCGATTACCGAACATGCGAACGCGACGTTTGCTGGGATGGCACAGGGCGATGCCCGGACCGCTCTCCTGGAAGCCGACCCCACATTGCCGCCGGCAGCACTTGCCGCGTTGCTGCCGAAGCCAGCGCCTGCTGCTGCACCGCCGCCGCCGTTACCACCAATCCAGTACAGTGCGGAAAGGTGCCCTGCAAGGCTGTTTCTGACGGAGCAGTACGCAGGGGTGGCCAGTGATCCGATTCGTCGTGCTATATGGAGAGTGGGGTACTTCGAGTTTAATCTCCACTGTGGAAGGCGCCGGGCAAGGGATGCGCAGGCACAGGTGGAGTGGTCGCATCATGCAGAGTCATGCAGTAAATATATATATATATATATATATATATATATATATATATATATGCGCTGTCCATAGACATCGATATTCATGCGAATCTTGGGGATATAGTGAACAGGTCCACGCTAGATACCTGGAATGGAAATCAGGGCCCGCAGGATAGTTGTCTCGGGGGGCGGTCCGCCGCGCGCAACCTGGTCGGCCGCGCTTGGCCGAAGGGAGTGCCCCCCCCCCCCCGCCTGCGCGCGCGACGAATTCTCGAGAACAAACAGCTGTCTCGCCACGCCAGATGGAGCAGCTGTTGGTAGGGGGTCCTCTCCTTTGCGCTATATTGGAGCTGTTCTCAGCGCGCGCGACGGCGGGGACATGCTGCTGGATGGAACGCCCACAACCCTGTGATTGGAGGTCGCAGGCAGTAAGTTCTTTCTCCTGTCGCACATCGCGTGCTATTGAGTCGTCGCCTGCTGCGCGCTGCACAGATTTCGACCAGTGCGAGCGTGGCCAAACATCCCGGGCCCCAACTCGCATTCTCTCGCTTCGCACGCAGCAGATACACACCAGTCTGTTGGCGACCTCAGGGCGAGAAAGATGCTCGCATGACAGACGCGGACACGATATTTTGCTTGGATAGATAGGATTAGGCGAACCATGAATGGCAGACGGCGATGAAAAATACGCACCCCGAGAACCCGCGCAAATGCGCCGCCGATGCGACTGCGCACGCTGCGCAGACTATTATGGAGCAGGGGGGTCCAGACAGACCGCCATCGGATATGATCGAGTCAGACGAAGCTCGAGATGCCCTGATGCGCATTCATGGGGCCCTGGGACCCCTTATCTCGGGGCGGCCGAAGGTTGGGCCCCAAATCTCGTTGCGCGCAGTCAAGGTAAACAGCGTACCGACCCCGAAATCGAGCGTTTCAAATTGGTTGCCGCCGTTATTCCCGGGGGCGAGGACGCCTCGATCCCACTGCGACCCCTCGATCGCCAGGGCTGCCAGAGGCTGGCGAAGAGCAGGGGCGCGCCGACGCAGGGCCCTTCATTGGAGGCCCCCAACAGGTGGCAGCCGAGGCGGGCGCAGGCACCCCTGCCCCGCCCCCGCCCGCACCCCCCCCCCCCTGCCCCACTGCCTTCGCAGATTCGCGGCCGCGTCGCGAGGAGCCAACATGGGGCGCGAGATAGAAGGGCTGCAAATCAACGCGCAGAGATTGCACCGTGGGCGGCATATCCCGATTTGGGGCTCGATCTCTTCGATCGCACGACGTAGTTGCCGTTGGAGGGGCCAGGCTGGATGTCGGGAGTGGGCTGGGCGTTCAAGTGTGCAGACGTGCGTATTCTTGGGTGATCGCTGTTGTGGGATCCTTCACCTCTGTGGGTTTAAACCAGATAGTCGCGCGCCCGGCGGTGCTGTCGCGCCCGTTGCCCGCCCGCGTGCGCGAAGGTAACTTTGCCCCTCTGACGCTGCACGCGAGCCCCTGTTTGAGCTCCGCACCCGCACTTATCTGGAGTCTGGCCGCCACATGCGCTGCCGCAGTCGTTCACGCCAGTCTTGTGGGGTGTGTGTGTGTGTGCGTGTGTGTGTGTGTGTGTGTGTGTGTGTGGGGGGGGGGGGGGGGGGCGATGCGTCCACCCCGCGCGCGCCCCGCGAGTTCTTCTGAAGACCAGGGCTTCGCATGCTGCATGCTGAGTGAGAGGGGTCTGGCTGGAGGTCGGTTGGCATGGGAGCACATCAAGTTGTGCTGGTCGCGGAAATGGAAATGCACGCGTGCAGATGTGCAGGGGATTGATGGTGACCGCCATTTGGGCCCCCCTAACGTTCTCGGGGTTCGGACCAGATAATCGCATGTTTTTGGGGGCCGCCGTGTCCGTCGCCCAGCTGAATGCGTGAAGGTAATTCCCCCTTGTGGTATTGTACGTGAGCCCTGTTCAGTTGAGTTCCGCACCTTCACTTTCTAGAGGTTGGCCGCCTCGCGCACCGCCGCAGGTGTTGAAGGGAGCTGGAGGGAGATCATTATCGCAGGATCGTCCTTGTGGCTCTGCTGTTGCGCCTCATTCCTTCCTCCCTGTTTTGTCTTGTCGCGCGCAGTACTGGTTGTATGTTCCGCCTTTCTGGGTTACTTTGTTCCCTTGGTGCCGACGCTAATGATCCACTCCTTGCATGTTTGCGCGTAGTTATAGCCAGCGAGCGCCGCCATCATCTGACAGCCGAAACGGTTAACCGGGAACGCAATTTAAAAGATCCTCGTCGTTGTCGTCGTTGTCGCCATCGTCGCATCCCCTCCACCCCCGTCGCCGTCGCTTTCGTTGGCGACGTCGTCATCGTCGTCGTCTCCGTCGTCGTCGTCGTCGTCTGCGTCGTCGTCGGCGTCGGCGTCGTCGTCGTCGTCGTCGTCGGCGGCGTCGTCGTCGTCGTCATCGTCGTCGTCGGCGTCGGCGTCGTCGTCGTGGTCGTCGTCGGCGTCGTCATCGTCGTCGTCGACGTCGTCGCTGTCGTCGGCGTCGTCGGAGTCGGCGTCGTCGTCGTTGTCGCTGTCGTCATCGGCATCACTGTCTTTGCTAAGTGCCATGCGGTACCTGCCGTCACGGTCTTAAGAGGTCTTGCGACCAACTTGCGGGTGGGAGGGCGGGGCGTTTGCACGAGCAGCGGAGAGGACAGCTTCAAGACGGTCGAAGTGAATTATACCACACATACTAGATCACATACGTTGCGCCACTCATCCATCGAGGAGGATCCCCCCACGCCTCCACGCCTCGGGCAGGAGGCGCGAAACGCTGTGCGTGGCCCCCGTCGTGGACCTCCGCATGGGTCCCTCAGAGGCGCCCTGGTGGGGGGGGGGAGCTGGCCGGCCGCGGGGCTCTCCCTGCTGTTGCTCCGTTTGCCGTGCTCTCCCCCCTCCCTGCTCTGCTGCCTTCCTCCCTCGCTCGCTTTCCTGCCTTTTTCCGTGCTGCTCTCGCCTCTTCCTCTCTCCCTTTCTGCCTCTTGCTCCGTCTCCCTGCTTGTGTTGCTGCTGTCCACACGTTCCGTTGACAGTGTGAAGCCTCTCTCGCATCATTCGGAAGAGCGGTGCTGAAGACGCCTTGGAGCCAATTGGGACCGGCAAGAAGTTGGACAGATCATCGGAGCGTTCATCCTCCTCCCCTCCTCCCAGGAGGGACGGAGGAGGTGGGGCGGGGGGGAGAGGGACGGGGGAGGAAGGGGGGAACGAGCGAGGAGCCACTCCCCAGCTGCCCCCTCCTGCACCAGTTTTCAGGAGTGACGGAGGAGGGGACAGGGGGCAAGGGGGAGGCCTGAGGAGCGGACGGGGTGGACGGGGGGAGCAGTGGGCAGGGATGATTCCAGACGATGGAGGAGGGGGGGGGGAGGGGGGGAGGGGGGGGAGGGGGGGGGGGGGGAGGGGGGAGGGGAGAAAAAGGGGGGGCGAGGACGAGGGAGTGTGGAGAGGAGGGAGGAAGACAGGGAGGCCCCCCCCCCCTGCTCCTGCCCACGCGCCAGACGGCGGGTGGCTTTCCAGTCCAGCCCCCGCGTGGTCTGCTGCGCCGGGCCCCGGGCCCAGGGGCGCAGCGCCCTGCCCGGCAGAGCGCAGCCGCAGCCGCTGCCTCGCGCGCGCCCGCTCTCGGAGAGGGGCAGAGCTCGAAGCAGAGAAAACGGCATAAACATAAACTTAAGTCGAGCCTGTCCCTCCACGGGGGAAATATTCAAAAATAGTCAGTAATAGTCTGGGGACTATTTTTCCATCATTTCTTGACTATTTTGGAATGTCTTGTGGGTATTTTATATTTTTCGCCCAAAATCCCCCTTTAGGGGGACAGGCCCGACTTAAACATAAACTCTTGGCGCTCCGTGCGGATTTCTGGGATCCGCGCTGGGCCCCCCCCGGCGGCGCCTCCGGCGCCGCCTCTGGCGCGCTCCGCGCGCCAGGGAGGGGGGTCCGGCGCAGATCCAAGAATTCCGCGCGGACCGACACAAGTCGTTTATGCCTTTCTGTTGTTCCTCTAACACGGCTGGCGTTGGAGTGATGGCGTGCGATGTGACGCCCCCGGCCCTTTTACTGCACGCTTTGCCCCACCAGGGGGTACGGTCGGACCGAGGTATGAGATCGAGGCGGGTTCGGGGAGGGTGCTCTGGTGTTCTTCGTGCTTGTTTGATGTTCTTGTGCATCCTGGGGAGGGTTCCCCTTGGCTGTTCTGTGTGGGTTTGGACTGGGGATAATCTCATTTGTTTGAAAGATGTTCTTCTACCCTAGGTTCGATTGTACAGGGCACCGAAGAAGCAATGACAGGGGGACAGCTTGCGCAGAGAGGGCCATCGCGGGGGGATCACCTCACAGGGACAGCGTGCCTTTCGGAGATCGAGGTTGTACGCAATATTTCCAAGAACAACCATACACTTTCGAAGGCTCGCGCGGGCCTTGGAACGTTGACGCGTATGAAGGGTGTTCTCTTCTCCTACGCTCGCTCCCCACCCCGGCGAGGAGATCGCGTTCTTCGCGGCGGGGGTGAACTGTTGCCACTGGCGCGGGAGTTTCGACTGCGACGACGCTGGCGTGGGAAGTGCGAGGAGCCTGGCCCTTGCGGGTGCCGCGTCCCCCCCTCTCCCTCCTCCTAGAGCCGTAGATAATGGCGCTGACTCTTGGTGGAGGGTAGGAGAGGAGATGAGGCACAAAGCGGACTTGATGTGCACCGTGTTATTCGTAAATTCGTCTCTCCACGCTGCGCAGTTTCTGAAGTCGCCCTTCCCTCTCCTCGTCCTTGGTAATCGTGTTGCAGATACTTTCGCCTCGGTCTGAGCCGAGGAAGCACGCCTTCCCGAGAATGAGCGCTTGCGCGTGTGTTGCAAGCCGAGCGTCTCGCTTTTGTCGTGCGCATGTGCAGTTTACAGAGCACGCTGGAGGCAGTGCGGGCCGCGCAGGTTTTGGCACGATCCGAGGGTCGCAGGCGAAATCGTCAGAGCTCCCAGATGGCACGTCCCCCCTGTGATACCGTTTGCGCTTCCTTCTCGTCTCGGGATGGCCCCAAGAGAAGACGGTCGTAGTTGTTCGCGCTGTTTTGGATCGGCTTCACTTGCTAAGAGAAACGAGTTGCTGAACTCGCCGCGTTTCGACCTGGTCAATGTAACTAGCGAAGTTCGTCAGCTTCTTCCTGGGCGCAGGGTGCATATTTCAAGGGGGTACGTTCACTACACACACACACTCTCTCTTTAAATTATCACCTGGGGCTGGGTCTTTGGTTTTGTACTACCTATGGATTTTTCGCTACCGAACAGCTTGTAAACTTGGGTCGGGCTAGTGACCCGAAGCTAGCTTTAACTCTTGATCGGAAGGATTACCTTGATCGTACAGGTAGAGGTCTCTTGCCGAAGGTCTACAGCAAGGCCGACATCGTCAGAAGGACCCAGCGGCAGCCAACTTGAGTTACCCTTTTCCAGTAACCGGCATGGCCCCGATACCCTCGAGCCCGTACTCCCTCTTTGTCCCCCTCTTCCTCCTCTCAAGCCTCTTCACTTCTCGCCCTCATCCTAGACATGCTGCGCTGGCCCGTAGGCCCCTCCGAACGATGGCGAACATTTCAGATGCGATCAGTAGGGCAGTCACCGTCAAAGTTATCCATGCTGCTCACGTCGCTGAGGGGCAGCGCGGGAACATATCAGCGGCGCCCGAAGTCCACGAGACCCGTCCGACCCAGTTCCATCCACCTCACATGTCTCGTCATCCCCCTCCCTCCTTCTCCCCCTTCTCCTCCACCTTCCCCTCCACCTTCCCCTCCTTATTCTCCTTCCATAGCGGGGTTCCTCGCCTTCGAGCTTGACTGGGGTAGCTTTGATTCTTTGGGCTTCTTCAATCCTTTCCTGCGAGGCCTGATCCGCCCCAACCCCTCGCGTGCAGCCCTACACTGGGTGAGCACAGCCTTCATACAACGACCCCTTCTGAGGGTCATACTCTGTTCAGGAGGGAAAGAAACACACAGACACAATTAATCGTCGACTCCCAGGAAAATATGTGAAAATATGGGAAGTGGTGGGGAAGACAAAAACCCAGAAAATATGGGAAAATATGGGGAATCTTTTTATTTGTGTGTATTTATTTGTGTGTCCCAGTTTCCCTTCATTGACCTTTGGGCGCCATGGTTAGAACTTCTCGTTGCCAGCAGCAGCGGATGGCATGGGCGAAGCCCTGGGTGTGTCGCTGATGTGTTAAGTCCAGGGGCGAAGGCAGGTGGAATTCTGCATCGGCCAACTACTGTCAGGAGGGGAAGAAACACACAGACACAATTAATCGTCGATTCCCCAGAAAATATGGGAAAATATGGGAAGTGGGGGGGGAAGACAAAAACCCAGAAAATATGGGAAAATATGGGGAATCCTTTTATTTATGTGTATTTATTTGTGTGTCCCAGGGCCCCTTCAAACTACTGTCGGGGCGAGTGTGGCTGCAGCGAAAACGCTGCCTTTTTTGGTAGCGAGCCGCCGCCAGCCCCGCCGACCTCTACCAGCGACAAGGACATGGGCCAAGGCAAAGGCAAAGGTAAGGATAAGGACTCTTATCACTGCGCGTGGAAACGGCTTTCGAGAAACAGGTCGCGGAGCTCCGCAAGAAGCTGGAGGCTCGCTCCACGGCCGATCCGGGAACCATTGAGGCCGACTCTTCGCCCACAGCCGGCGCCGACCATGTCCGTTTCAAGAACGAGCTGGCTTCGGCTGAGTCGATGCCCGAAGCAGTGCTTAAGGAGCCCGACGCTGAGTGCGGAAAGGAACAGCGCATGCGCTTGGAGCGGCAGTTGCTGCAGAAGAAGCAGCGCAGCGAGGAAAACGCCGGGCAGGCGAAGGCAGCGGTTGTCTCTGCCAACGCCGCGGTGGTCGCAGTTGATCCTGAGCTCTGCGAGGTCTCGGAGCTCCTGGTGGCGAAAGCTGCGGTCACGCAGATCTGGACTCTGTGGCGAAGGTCGTCCCGAATCAGCGCGCTGTGGAGGCGCAGTTCGACGCGGCCGGCACGCCCGTCGAGGGTCTGGGCGAGCTGTTCAAGGCAGGGGGGCTTGGCAGCGAGGCCGCCGCTGCTCTTGCGGCGCCGCTCAAGTCAGTCACTTCGCGCCTCCGAGCAAGCCTGCAAACCAGCGCCACCTGCCGCGCCTGAGGCTGCCCAGCCTGACGGACAACCACATCAGAAGCAGCAGCAACATCTTGATGGCCCTCCTGATCAGCACCCTCTGTTTGGTGAGTTCCGTCGGGGACTGAATTGCCACAGGAGCTTCGCAAGTTTGCTGGGTCGCTGGGCGCGCCATGCCCCGGAGACTAGGAGGAGCCGCGAGCCGCCGTCAAGCGAGTCGCCGACGGGATCGCCAGTTTAGTGGCCAAGACGCCCCGCGCGGGCAATGCGTTCCGTCTGCTTGGGCGCCTGGTCGTTGCTAGCCAACGTGACGAAGGGCAAGTCTATCGAGACTCTGGCAAGCTGGACCAGCTGGCAAGCTCAGGTTCAGGTAATTTGTGTTCAGGACCACCATGCGGCGGACGATAAACTTGCGGACGGTCAGCAAAAACTGGTCGCGGTGTGCTTGCAAGCCGCGCGGGGTCCTGCGATGTCCATTCCAGCGCTCGGCCCATCAGCGGGAGTGGCCGTGCTGGCGCGCGAGATGACCACCATCGCCGCCGCGCCTAGCACTAGCGGCGGGGTGTTGATTCCCCATCGTTCGGTGGCGACGAGCGCCCACTGGGGGGCGACGGAGGGCCTCGCTGGCTCTTCCATGTACGTTTATGTTGACGACAAGATGTCGACTCGCAGCGTTGAGACCCCACGCAAGTTTACTCAACATGCGCACGGGATGCGAGCGCAAGGGTCCACCTGAATGTTGAGCGGCGACTTCGACGTGAGCATCGATCATATGGGGTTTTGAATGGTTCGACTCGCCCGACAGGTCGGCCGCAGATCCGCGCGCCGCGACGCGTCGCCAGAGCCTCCCAGACCGTTGAGTTCTCGATGTTTTCGTCTCCGCTGCTTGGCTGTTTGGATGGCAAAGCCGTCCTGCCAGAGATTCCCCAGCTAAATAAAGTCTCAGGACTCACCGCTTCTCGCGGCAGATGGGCGAGCCCAGGGCGCCCCCGACTCCGGTCAGGCCAGGGCGCTCACGGGCCCCGAGCAACCAGGAACTTGTCCGCCAGCAGGCCGACGAAGTCGGCGCGACCGAGGAGCTGTCGGCAGCGCGGCAGGCGACCCCCAACACTTTCGAGTCGGGGCTCGCGGGGCGGCGCGGCATTACTGTCGAGGGATTGGCCCCTTACATCTCGCGCGGAGACGGCGAGCGACGCGTTGTGGAGCATGAGCAGATGCTTGCGGCGGAGGCTCCTGGGGATGGAGCCAGCTACTCTTGGGGGTAGCCGAACGATGGGCCGGGCGCGCGCGTCGAGCGGCCGCGCCGTTCCACGCTCTGGTCGAGCAGGGCAAGCCCGAGAACATACGCTACGATTGATGTCCTTCTTCGACATCGCCATCTACGCGACTGGCCCCTTGCCGCGTTTTCGGGCGCGAGCGGGTTGGCCTCCGCCAGTGGGGCTATCGCCGCGAGAGGATCATAATCGGCGCCCTCTGCGTTGTCCCTGACATGTCTGCCCCGTGGGACCTGCGGCAGACGGGGTCGGGGGCCCCCCCGTGCGCCCGCGAGCAGCTCGGCGACCGCGGGCGACTCAGCTTCCGCGTCGCGTTTAGTTTCAGCGTCAGGGGCGAGTTCGGGGCCGACACCGTTCAGTGCGTTTACTAACGCGGGGTCCCACAGTAGACGCTTTCGGGTGGCTTCCCCGCGATGTTGCATGGAGCTCGGCGACCGCGGGCGGGTCAGCTTCCGCGTCGCGCTCGGCTTCAGCGCCAGGGTCGACTTCGGCGCCTTTTTTACATATTTTTTTGAGGAGGTTACTGACGCGGGCCTCGCAGTCGACGGGGTGCGGGGCCCTCCCCGCGAACCAGATGATTCTTCGCCGTGGTCGTCAGGGCAGGTGCCGGATAGGTCTGTGCGCCATCGATTTCCGGGCCCCGACGGGCGCCTTCAGTCGCCGCGGGTTTATTTGACCCGCTTGGAAAATTGGCCGACCGAGCGCGCGCCCACGCTTAGAGACCCAACGCGGCGTTGAGGATGGGCATGCCGTTGCTCGATGTTGGGCGAGGGCCGCCAAGGCGCGCGCCAACTTAGACAATGGCGTAGTGGGGTTTATCCAGGGCGGCCATGTCAACTGGCTGGACGGGGATCTTGAGGCTAAGCTGGAAGCAACCATGCGCCGGGCGCAGCTGGCCCTGGCTGCGCTGGCAGCATGGAGATGGGACTCTTGGATGCAGCGGACGCAAGGCGCGCCCCGGAATGGCTCGCAGGCGGCGCGCTGAAACACTCGGCCCCATGGTCTGCTCATGGTTTCTGGTTGCGCAGATTTTGCCACGCCGCCCCAGCTTGCAGACGGACAACTGGCCATGTGGAAGAATGCTGGGCGCTTGCGTGGCGCGGAGTAGCTTTCTCGCCCTGCTGACGCGGATGCCCCCCGGGGGGGGGGGGGGGCAGTCGCCGCCGATATCAGGGGCCGACTAACTTTCGGCAAGCCACTCCGAGCTTTACCCGGGGCGCAGGTCTCGGGCGGGTGAGGGGTCTTCATTTGCATGCTTGGCCCCCTTGCCCGACGCTGGTTTAGTTGGTTTGGCGGCGCTGCTCTGCAAGCGTGAACGCGCGCGCCGCTGGCCGCGGGGTCGCATCCAAATCCGCGCAAAGGCGCGAGGCCCATAGCGCTGCCCGACACGTCGCGGCGGATGCGGGCCGAGCTCAACGGCCTCTCAGCCCGCGGCGGGGGAGACACCATCGGTTCCCATCTCTGCGGGGTGGAGGCCGGGGCTGCGCGCCCACACTCGAGGCAACCCATGCGCGCAGTCATCACAACATTACAGTTTTCTTTGACTTGTCAATTGCAGCGATACGGTTCTAAGGCGCATGAGCACGATGGAAGCGCCCGTGCTCCTGCAACCAGTCCGACTCACGTGGATTCTCTCACAGACGCACATGGCGCCGCGCACGATCATCGCGTATTTCAGCTGCTGCAGCGTGTATGCGTACACGCAGGGTAGATTGGTTGGTTGCGCACGCGCCACTACTGAATGGTTGTCCATGACCGCGCTGAAGATCGGCAGTCTAAGTTATATCGTTATATCCCAGCGCGCGCGTCTGCGCATGGGTGACATTGCGACGAAGTGGCGCAGGACCCACCCCAAGGAGGCCCAGATCCTGAGCACGAGGGTGCGCATTTCTCATGTAGTAGTGAACTTGCAGCAAAACATGTCGGGCTTCGTCGTTACCTCGGTTCGGGCCTCCAGTTGCTTCCACAGTCGGATTGAATGGGCCCGCCCCAGTCTCTCAAGGCATGCCCGGAACCTCCGGCATGAGCTCCACGGGTCTCGGGTCTGGCGGGCCTTGGGGGAGCGCAAGATGAACCCGCTGGCTGCTCGTTGGAACAAGAGTTGGCAGCTTCGGGAGTCTGTTCAAGAGAAGGTTGGGGGCCCCTTGGAGAATGTGCATCCTGCCGTCGGTAGGGCACGGCACAGGGGTGAGCGGTGAGTCAGAGACGGTGCTCAAGCAGTTCCGCACCTCGCACCTAAGCGGTCGGCATGGTCGGTGCCGCCCAGAACTCTTCCTCCACGCTTTACCTTGCACCTCCGACCGATGATAAGTTCGACCCGGTCTTCGATTATCCCGCGTTGCTGGTCAAGCGCAGCGCTAGCGTGATCTGGGATGATGTTGTGCCAATGTCTGACATGTACTGCGCGTGGCGATGCGCAGCGCATCGCTTCTCTGGGCCCCAAACCGATATGGAAGATGGCCCGAGGGCCTTCTGCCCCGGCGCGGCTAACTGAGTGCCGCATCAGTTGGAACACGCTTTGCCCGAGCGGCTTTGCCGACGACCAGGCCCGGGCGCACCTGTTGTACTGCGTGGCGCCGAAGGACCACGAGTCCAGATGGATCGAGTCGATTCTCGTGTATGCACGCGGCCACGCGGCGAGCAATGTGCCACCTTCGCCGAGAAGATGAAGGACGTTGACGCTTCGAGTGGGTTCCTGCTCACAGAGATGTGCCGGACTTTGTGGAGGCAGTTTCGCCCACGCCTCGGGCAATGTTTTGGCATATTCGTTTGCGTATTACGGAGCATATGATGTGCAAGTGGCGGATACGCTAGCAGACAACCGCAGAGAACCTGTTGAAGCTGCCCGTGGGGACCTTCAGATGCTTGTGACTCATGGCATTTCGGGGTGCGAAACTGCACCAAGCCGTCGGAGAGGCTATGCCTGCGCCGCCGAATGCAGCCCCCCAAGCCTTTTTTTGAAGCTCTCTCTCTCTCTCTCTCTCTTTCTTTTTCAGTTTGTCTCTCTCTCTCTCTCTCTCTCTCTCTCTCTCCCTCTCTCCCTCCCTCTCTCTCTCTCTTTCTCTTTCTCTCTATATATACACAAACATGATTTTTGTGTCGTACATAGCGTGCTTGTGCGCTGTAAGCAGTGATGCGAGGAAACTAGGACTCCTGATGGTTGCAGAGCCCCGTTTGCCCCCCCCACTCGGTCAAGGGCACGTGTTGGCTAGATGGGGCTCGGTTGGGATATGTGGCGCTGCGTGGCCACTCGCATTTGCATGTTCATTCTGGGCGTGACCCCGACAGCAGGACGCCCCCCCCGCCCGCGTTCCGGAGAGAGGCCGAGGCTTGCCGGGGGTAGCTGCCGTGCCGTGCGCTGTGGCCGTCCTCGGTCGTCGCTCGCGGTCGCCACTGGAGCCTCGCCCTCTTCGTGGCGCTTGCCGTTCGTGGCTAACGCATGCCGGCCCCTTGTTGATGGGCCTGTTTTCCACCACCGCCACCATGATAAGTTGGAGGGGGAAGGAGGTGGAGGATGAGGAGGAGGAGGAGGAAGGAGACGAGGGGGAGGAGGACCCCCTTCCCCCTCCAATTTCTGGTGCTGGTGGTGGCGGAAAACCGGCCATCATTTGTCGTTTGGACAGGGCCCTTCGGGTGGCCAGGGCTGCACTTTTGTGTTCTGGGTCGGCTTCAGGGCTGATCACCTCTGGGACCCCAGGGCGCCCCGCCAAGTCGGCCCCCTCCCTTTTAGTCGGGTTCGGTTGAGGCAGTTGGATTTTGGGACCTCCATATTCCCCTAAACCATCCCTTTCCCTCCCGTCGTTCCTCCTTCCCCATCCCTCCTCGTTGATCCTTTCTTTCCTCCTTCCCGCGCTTGCCCCTATTCGATCTTCTCTCCTTCTCCTTCTCCTGATCCTCGATATTTTTCCTCCACGTTCCTTCCCCTCCTGCTATTCCGTCGCCCTCCCCAGGCCTAACCCCGAGGTACCAGGAAAAGAAATCCCCCTCCCCCGCTGCCACCTCTGCTCCTGCGAGCCCGTCGTGCCCGGTTCCGACACGGCCACCAGGGGTCCCCGGCGGCCGAAAGAAACGTTATTTTCGGCCGAACGGAACAATTTCTTTCGGCCAGAACCGCTTCGATCAACCGGTCGGGATGACGCTGGCGTTTTGGTCTCTTCATCTTCGTCTTCCCTTCATGTCATTATTGATTCCTCCCTTTACTTTACATCCTCGCCCTCGACCTCTTCCCCCTTCGTCCTCATCCTCCATCCCATCTCGTCCTCGTCCTCCTCGTCGCCCCTTTCTCTCTGCCCTGCCTCATTATACTTGTTCTATTCGCCTTTCTCTGGCGATTCCTCGTGTTTGGGTTTGTTGTTCTCTTTTGTTGTTTCTCTCTCTCTCTCTCTCTTACCCTCTCTCTCTTGATGTGTTGTGGTGTTCTCTCTCTCTCTCTTTCTTTCTCTCTCTCTCTCTTTCTCTTTCTCAGGATGAATATCCTGGGAGGTTCAATGTAGCATCGGCGCTGGTATATAGGCCGAGGCGGCTCAATTTGGCGTGTCATCGTCCGTTTCACCCTGCTTCATCTGGTTTAAGCCCAGGCGTTTCCAGGCTTCATCTGGCTGAATGACCGCCCCCCTTATTGGACTTAGCATCCCGTAGTCGTTCTTGCGAAAACTTTCCGTGAGTTTCCGCTGTCCTTCATCTTATCATCCTCTTCGTCCTCGTTTTTGACCTCTTCTTCCCTGCTTTTCCCTGCCCGGATCAGCCAGCGCAGTGTTTCACCCATTTCTGTTTGCAACGGCAAGGCCAGGATATATCGTCAGAGCGAGTTGGTTTTCTCTTGTCTCTAGGTGCGTGGTTGAAGTGTCATTCCACGACGCGGATTCATGATGTCCGCGAGGCCTCCGGCCATAGCCAGACGTGCCTGTGAGCCCCCTGGGCTTGGGTGCTCTGCAGAAGCTCCGAAGTCTCAGCCAGACGGGCCTTGGATCCTCCCTGCCTTGCAAGACGGGTCCCATGGCAGAGCCCCGCCAGGTTGGACAAAGGGAGTCCTTGGCCCGAAGGGCCTGGGGACCTTGGCGTTGCCTTGGAGTTCTCCTGCCCTGGTCGGGGTGCCCTGAGCCCTCCAGACGTTCGCCCTGTCCTCCCCGTGGCCATCCGACCTCCCCCATGCCGATACGATTTTCCCCATGTCAATAGCGCCCCAACGATCCAGACCTTGCTCGAATTTCCCCATGTCCATCCATATTCGCCCAGTGACCGCCAAATTTCCCCACGCCTCCGCACCACTGCGGGAGCTCCTCCATAATCATCCAACCTCCTCCACGTCGAAACACGCCAGATTATCATACCGAAATCGCGTATGCTTTTTGTGGGATGTGGACCTCATCAAGCCATGAGCATGATATGTTCCAAGATGTCCAAATTGTTCCCGGATGCCCAACATCCCTTCGTGTTCCGCACGGGCTTCAGACTCGAGGGTTCGCTAGAATATCTCGGAGATCCTTGAACGTGGTGGCTCACGTGAGCGTCGACATCCTGGCTCACGTGAAAATCCTGAAACGTGGAACTCCTAGATACCTTTGTCGTGTGAGTTTACCTGATGGCTCACGGAGCTTCGACGCGATTTAGGCCGATTTCAGCAACGTGCGCACTGAGACGGCTCGTCCTTCGTTGCTAACTCGTCAGTGCCACTGGCCCCAGTTCTTGCCGTGCGCTTTTTAACAGAAAACCCAGCAAAAAACACTAGAACACGCTTGACATCCTGGAGCGTAACCTGAGCCTGAGAGAACTGCGTGTTTTTGAAGCCGGATCCGGCTTACAAGACTGCGTGAAACCAGATCCGGCTTAAATTAATTGCGTGTTGTTGCAGTTGGATCCAGCTCAAACAGAAAGCGTATTTTTTCAAGCCGGATCCGGCTTTACAAAAACACACAGTTAGCTCAAGCCAGATCCGGCTTCAGAAACACGCAGTTTTTTGGAGCCAAATCCGGCTTCGAAAACACGCAGTTGTTCAAGCCGGATCCGGTTCAAAAACACGCAGTTTTCCTTATCATGTCATCAGGCTCGTCCACTGCGGGCGCGCCTCCGAGGGGACGGCAGCCGCTCTGCTCTGCTCTCCCTGCCCCGCCCCAACCTCGAGGCGGGCGGGCCCCCCTCGTCGCCGCCGCAGGAGTGCGCTCCTGCACTTCGAGCCAAGCCAGGTCCTCTCTCCCCTGACATCGTCGCTCCGCCTGCCAAAGAAGGCGCAAAGGGGAGGAGGAGGAGGAGCAGGAGGATGAGGAGGAGGAGGAGGAGGAGGAAGAGGATGAGGAGGAGGAGGAGGTGGAGGAGGAGGAGGAGTGGGAGGGGAAGGAGGAGGAGTTCCAGCACAGTTGACAGCTGGATTGGCCATTCGGAGCCGACGTCGCCACTCTTCACCTGTGTACCTTGCTGAAGCGAACGCTTACATAGCACATGCACGACACAACCTTGCCGTGCACTCTTCCACGAGCGGCTCGATACAGACGAAGCCTGACACAAGGTATAGGAACGATTAATTATGACATGGCCCTGCAGCGACCCTGCCGCCGTCCTGCCTCGGCGGCAACCTTAAGCTGGGAATTACCCGGACGAGGGCGCCTTCAGGCATCAGCCTGGCCCTCAAAGGCCTCCACGCGGACACCGTGGCCAGCGAGACGCGCCCGAGGGCGGCATCTCTTTTGTTGTTCTTCCCTCCCCCCCCTCCCCCGACAGCAGGAGGGGCAGGAGGAGGAGGAGGATAAGGAGGAGGAGGAGCAGGAAGAGTAGGACACAGATCGCCGACGACACGTTTTTTTCAGTCCGGGCGTGTTTACCCACACTTCGGCCCTCGGAACCGTTTGATCCGACCCCTGGGGATCCGGGCCGCAAATAAAATGTCCCCGGGGACGCCGTCGGGGGACCCAAGGAAGCCGCGGATGGGAAACACATGCCAGGAGTTGTCAGGGGAGGAGGTAGGATTTCTGAGCTACGTGAGCTGGGGTATGTCTGGCTTCTTGATCTGGGGTGGGGCAGTCGTGGCGAATCGTCAGGGTGGTTTTGGGACGTGTCTCTGTGCTCCTGTGGATGGGGGCCGAGGGGGAGCGAGGATAAAAATGGCGAGAGGGCAGCCAAGGGGGAGGAGGCAAGAGGCGGTGGGCAGGAGGCAGGGGCGACAATGCCGGAGGGGGCATGCGGGAGGGGGAGGAGGAATCGAGAACGCAGGAACGGGAGGAGTTGTCGAGAATAAAATAGACCCTACACCTTAGGCGATGTTTAAGAAAACTTAAATTTTCGGCCAGGGTCTCGATTATTCTTAATGTTTCAATGTAAATCCTAAGATTCGAATGGGAAGTTTGGGCTTTTATTCAATTTCTGAGACTATGAATTTCTTAACCCATGATTTCTTAAGCATATCGCAGGGTGTAGACCCTACCTGTCGATCGTTGAAAGTAGGTATTCTTGGATTCAGGTCGCAGTCTACTTTAGCTGCCTTCCCACTTCAAGAGTCGAGCGGCTTTCCCTCTTCCTTCCTCTTCGGGGGGCGGGCGGAAGCCCAATCTACTTATAATGCCTTTCTACTTCATGTTTCTACCCACGTCACCCGACCGACGGGCAACCCGAATAGCAATGAAGACGTACCATTAATTAGGTCCACGCTCCTGCATTGGGGATCATGGACCCGGGTGGTTTGGTCTGATACATCTGCAGACATGGCCCCCCTTTTATCCCTACTGCTTTGCGCTTCTCAACTTAGCTCCACTCCCAAACGGTTAGGGGTCCTTTCGTTGCTGTGCAGAGGAGGAGGGAGGAGCTGGGGAGGAGGAGGGCGGAAGGGCAAGAAGGGAAAGGACTCGGTGGCCTCCCCGTCCCGAGTGGCGACCTGATCTCCGCTGCCTCGCGGCCATGGGCCTCTCCACTTGGCCCCGTCGCCCCGACTCCCCCTCCCTCGCGATGGGAGGCCTGCCCAGCGCACGCCCCCCGTGTGCACACGCGGAGGCCCTCGGAGAGCGGCCGAGGGCTTCGCTCGTCGGGCTGCGCCCGACGGGGCTCGCCGGGGCCGGCTCCGCCCGGCCCGCCTCGCCCGTGGAGGGGCCCCGCCCGCCCGACCCGAGGAGGGCCCGTCCGCCGCGGTCCGCCCGCGCGGGGCCAGGCCCGCCAGGCCCGCCTCGCCCCCGAAGGGCCTCGGCCGCCCGCCCCCCGGCGAAGTCGGAGCCGCGGCCTCCTCGGGAGCCACGCTGGCCCCTGCCTCGCTTCTGCTCCGCCTGCAGTGCTCGCCACGCGGCTCCTCCTCCTCCCCCCCCTCCTCCTCCTCCTTTCCTCCTCCTCCTCCTCCTCCCCCTCCTCCTTTCCTCCTCCTCCTCCTCCTCCTCCTCCTCCTCCTCCTTCTCCTCCTCTGCGCGGGGTGCCGAGACCAGGGGCACCCACTCACGGGCGGGAGCACGCGGGTTTAAAAACTCCTCCTCCTCCTCATTTCCAAAGCCCCCGTCTCGGGCGCGTCGTGGGGCCAGCCCGACCGGACGCGTCTCGGCCGTCGCTCCGGGGAGCCGCAGCTGCTCGGACGCGATTCGGCGCAGGAGGCACGCGGCGAACGGCAAAGGCGCGCGGGCGCCAGCGAGCTTCCAGCCTACACCTTAGGCGATGCTTAAGAAAACTTGAATTTTCGGCCAGAGTCTCGATTATTCTTAGCGTTTCAATGTAAATCCCAAGATTTTGATAGAAGTTCTGGGTTTTTTTTATTCCAGTTCTGAGACTATGAATTTCTTAACCCATGATTTCTTAAGCATTTCGCAGGGTGTATGTTTCGCTCAGTGCGTTCTGTGGGGCAGTTGCTGACGACGCCACCGCCAAATCAAGCGATGCGAAGCGTAGGTTCTCGTGGGCGAGCGATGGCATTCTGCCGGGCCCTTGCCAGAGCTCGATAGCGCACCGATAGGGGATCGCGCACTTTGCTCGCATTCGACGTTGCAAAAAGTGTTAGCATTACGGCAAATCACTACTGGAGCCCCAGATCCCAATTTCCTTTCTGCCTCGTAACGCGCAGTCCGCTCGGATCTGGCGTTGCCAGAAATTGCAACACTGCAGCAAAACCACCACGGCAGCCCCGGACCCCGACTTCTGCGTCACTGTCCAAGCGGGCTCGAGCTTGCGAGGGCCCCAGGAG
>CAUYUJ010018443.1:0-34461 GCA_963575745.1 Prorocentrum cordatum
GAGGAGGAGGAGGAGGAGGAGGAGGAGGAGGCGGGCCCAGCTGGGGAAGACATGATGCTGTCACGCTGGGGGTCCGCATCTGCCGGGGTCGGGCCGCATCCTCTCTCAATTCAGGAGGGCGTCTGCCGTGATTCGGCGGCCGCGCGCTGCCAGTGCTGCAGCGCGGCAAGCGAGCCCCCAAAGATCCCCACGACACGCCCAGACAGTCCGACAAGGTCCAGACCTTCTCAACAGGACCCTGATAGGCCACCAAGAAGCACTCCTCCTCACCACCTCTCCTCTCCTTCCTCCTCCTCCTCTCCTCCCTCTCCGTCTTCCTCCTTTTTTCCTCCTCCTCCTCCTCCTCCGCCTCCTCCTCCTCCTCCTCCTCCTCCCCCTCCTCCTCCTCCTCCTCCCACAGACGCTTTCAAGAAACACCACATCGGCTCGAAGGCGGCCTCAGACGATCCTGGAAGTCCCCATCGTAGCCCTGGCAAGTACGGACTCGTGCTCCTCGTCCCTCCTCTCCTCGGCGTCCTCCTCGTCCTCTCCTCATTGGCATCCACGCTGTTCGCGCTGTCTTTGTCCTCGTCGTCCTTCCCGTCGTCGTGGTGTTCTCCGCCTTGTCCAAATCGTGCTCCACGTCGTCCTGCTCACTCGAGAGCCTCGTCCACATCCTCGTTCTCCCCTGGCTTCTCCTCCGCATCCACGCTGTCCTCCTCGTCTTCCACGCTCGTGCTCGTTCTTCTCGTCTTCATCCTCATCGTCCTTGTGCGTATCTTCCTCCTCGTAGTCCTCCCCGCCTTCCCCTCCTCCTCCTCCTCCTCCTCCTCCTCGTCCTCCTCCTCCACCACGCCGTCCTCCTCACCCGCCTCATTGTCGTCCTCCCCTCCCTGAAATTCTCCCTCGTCTCCCGGGCCGTATGGACAAGAAGCGGCGTTCCCCGTTGTTGTCTGGCCAGGGTCCCTCCCCCCTGGCTTGGTGCTCACGCCAGGTCGCATTCACCGAGGCGTGCATCGCGTACTACCGGGGCGACCCCGTGGTTGCGGACGAGGAGGAGCGCGTTCCCTCTCTCGCCTCCCTCCTCGTCCGCACCCCGCGGGGACCACACTCGGCCTCTCGCACAAGGTGGGCATGCTGCAGATCGGATCCTAGGATCCCTCCAGCGCTGCTCAACTTCGGCTTCTCCGCGCGCCGCTCTGCCGCCCTCCCTTCCCCTTCCTCAACGTACGTAGCTCTCCCTCCGCCTCCCACTCCTCGCCATACCTCCTGCTTCACCTTCCCTCCCGCATCCTCCCTCATACTCCTCTCTGCCTCCTCACCCTTTCCGCCTGCACTAGTCTGAACTTGGTCGGCTGAGTGCGGGCGGGTCTGAGTATGAGTTGGTATGTTTGTGATTGGACCCAAGTGGTATGAAAGGGGTCTGACTGCGAGTGTGCCTTAGTATGAGTGGGTTTCGGTATCTGTGAGAGACTATGGATGAGTCCGAGTGTGGGTTCAGGGTATGAGTGGTTCAGCTTGAGTAGCTGAGAGATGGTGAGTCTGAGTATGAGCGAGCCTGTACTCGAGCGATTATGAGGGGAAGGGCGAGTGAGTCCGAGAACGAGTGGCTCTGAGCACGAGTGAGAATATATACATATATATATATATATATATATTATACGTATATATATATGAGTATATATATATGCGCACATATATAAATACACATATGTGTGTAAATGTGCAGATCTGATGTGCGTATGCATACGTGCATGTATGTGTGTATATATGTATACATGCATGTATGCATGTACGTGTGAATGTACGTATGTGTGTATGTATGTAGGTTCGCGTGTCTGTGTAACTGTGTGTATGTATGCGTGTGTGTATGTATGTATGTATGTATGTATGTATGTATGTATGTGTGTGTATGTATGTATGTATGTATGTATGTATGTATGTATGTATGTATGAATGTACGTGTATGTGTATATGTACATGTGCGTGGTTGTATGCATGTGTGGATGAATGTATGAAAATATGTATGTATGTCTATACGGTTGATTGGTAGTGTGGTGTGTGTGTGTGTGTTTGTTTGTGTGCGCGTATGGTGGTGTGTATTGTGCATGCGTGTATGTACGTATGGTTGTGAGCATGTGTGTTTGCATGGGTGTACGTATGTATGTATGTATGTATGTATGTTTGTATGTACGTATGTGTGTACATGTATGTGTGTATGTGTGTGTTCGTATGTGTATGTGGTATGGCTGTATGTGTGCGTGTATGTGTGTATCGGAGGTGAGGGGGTGAGATCGAAGTGGAACGGAGAGCCCCCCTACCGGGAAATCGGTTTCGGTTTCGTGTTCGTGCGTGCCGTGCGTGCGGGCGAGGCGAAGCTGCGTGGGCGGGCGAGAAATGTCCCGCCTCTGGCTGAGGCGCGGCCGGACCAAAAGTCTCCCTTCCGGCAACCAGTGCCGCGCGGTGTCCCGCCAGTGTCCCGCCGGTGCCCCGTCGGTGTCCCGATGATGATGATGATGATGATGATGATGATGATGATGATGATGATGATGATGATGATGACTATGTTGATGATGATGATGGCCGTGGTGGTGATGGTGATGGTGTCCCGATGATGATGATGATGTTGATGATGCTGATGTTGCTGATAATGATGATGGTGTCCCAATGATGTTGATGATCCTGATGATGATGAAATGATGATGATGAAGATGATGATGGTGATGATGTTGATGATGATGATGACGGTGGTGACCCGATGATGATGATGTTGATGATGAGGATGATGATGAGGTGATGATGATGATGGTGATGACCCGATGATGATGGTGATGCTGATGTCGATGATGATGATGGTGTACCGATGATGATGATGATGGTGATGATGATGATGGTAACGATGATGATGGTGTCCCGATGATGATGTTGTTGATGATGATGATGATGGTGTCCCGAGATTGATGATGTTGCTGATGTTGTTCATGACGGTGATGATGATATGATGATGCTGGTGGTGTTCCGATGATGATGATAATGAAGTGATGATGATGGTGTCCCGATGATGATGATGTTGGTGATGATGGTGACGACGACGGTGTCCCGATGATGGTGATGATGGTGATGATGATGGCCATGGTGGTGATGATGATGGTGTGCCAATGATGATGATGTTGATGATGCTGATGTTGCTGGTGATGATGATTGTGTTCCGATGATGATGATGATGATGTTGATGATCCTGATGATACTGATGATGCTGAGATGATGCGATGATGAGGATGGTGAAGGTGATGAGGATGGTGTCCCGATGATAATGATGATTATGCAGTTGATGACGATGCTGTTGATGATGATGATGGTGATGATGATGGTGTCCCGATGATGATGACGTTGATGATGATGATGACGATGATGGTGTTCGATGGTGATGATGTTGATGATGAGGATGATAATGAGGTGATGATGAGTTTGATGATGGCGGCCCGATGAGGGTGGTAAATATGCTGATGTTGATGATGATGATGTAGTCCCGATGATGATGGTGTTGATGGTGATGTTGACGATAATGATGGTGTCCCAATGATGATGATGATGTTCATGTTGATGTTGTTGATGATTAAAGAGTGTCCCGATGATGACGTTGACGATGTTGTGCATGATGATGAGATGATGATGATGGTGGTGTCCCGATGATGATGATGATGATGATGATGATGATGATGATGATGATGATGATGATGATGATGATGATGATGATGATGATGATGGTGCCCCGATGATGGTGATGTTGGTGATCAGGATGGTGACGATGATGGTGCCCTGGTGATGATGATGATGATGATGGTGATGATGGTGGTGTTGATGATGATGGTGGTGAGTTGATGATGATGATGATGGTGTTCCGATGATGCTGATGATGCTGATGATGTTGGTGACGATGATGATGATGATAATGACGTTGATTGTGAGATCGATTGTGATATCGATGTGGTATCGATCGTGAGGCCGAGTGTGAGATAGATTGTGAGATCGATTGTGAGATCGATAGTGAGATCGAGAGATCGATAGTCATATCGATTGTGAGATCGATCGAATGAAATGTATCGAGTGATGTCGATTGTGGGATCGATCGAGTGATATCGATCGAGCGAGACCGGTAGCGAGGTCGATAGTATGATCGATAGTGAGACCGATCGAGTGAGACGTTGGTTCCTCCCCCCCCGAACCTCCTTATCACCCGAAGTGTAGTCGTATAGGTATATATGCGTATGTGTGTAAGCGTGTGTATGTGTTTATGTGTGCATGGTTATGTGTCTATGTGTGTATGTATGTATGTACGTACGTTTGTATGTATGCATGTATGTATGTGTGTCTGTCTGTACGTGTGTACGTCTGCATGTCTGCATGTATGTATATATGCATACATGCATACATGCATACATACAAACACACACACACACAAGTATACATACATACATACATACAAACATACCTACATGCATGCATGCATGCATACAGATGTGCCGATTATATGATGACCGTCGCCGTACTAACCCAGGGGGGCCCAGAGGCTTGCAGGGTGTTTTTCGGAAGTAGTTTGGGCCCCCCTTGGGGGCTGTTTTGGCGTCTCTTGGGGCCTTTTGGATGCCTCTTGGGGAGCTGGGGCCAGTTGGGGGCCTCTGTGGGGGTCCTTCGTGCCTCTCGGGTGCCGTTTTGGGGCCCCCTTGGGCCGTCTTGGGGGCCGTCTTGGGGCTCGTCTTGGGGCCCTCTTGGGCTGTATACAACTACTATACAACGGGGTAGGCGTTCCAGGGGCCCAGCCCAGGGACCTCAAACCCCTATGAGGGGGATTGGGCCCCTGGAGCCCGCCCCAAGAGGGCCAAGACGGGCCTGGAGGGCCTCCAGGCAGCCTTCGGAGCCGCCCAGACGGCACCATATTGCGCCCAGGCGGTTCAAGACAGCTCAGGACTGCCCGAAGAGGCCCCCAAGCGGCTCGCAAGAGGCTTGCAAGAGGTTGCCAGGAGGCCAGATCCACCAAAAACTGCAAAGGAAAACCACAAAAACTGGACGATCCCGCTTTCCCCCTTCCGCGAGGCCTCTGAGGCCACGGGACAGTCCAGAGGTGGCCCCAGAGGGCCCCCTGACAGGCCCCAAGAGGCACCGAGAGGGCCCCTGGAATTCCGGAGACGCTCCGAAGGGGTCCCCACAAGAGTCTCCGAGAGGCCCCGAGAGACCCCGAAGCGGCCCCCTCGGGGGCTCCACGAGACCCCATAGAACGCCTCCAGCATGCCCTTGCGAGGCTCCGCACAGACCACCTCGAAGCCACACATGCTTGACAAAGTTCTCAGCCTAGATGTGGTCCGAGTAGATGGGGTCGGAGGATCGCGCCACATCGCCGATGCATCGACGATGCAGCTCGATGTGGAGCCCGTGTTTCCCCACACCCACGTCGCCGATGCATCGCCGATACATCGGCGATGCAGCGCGATCCTTCGACCCCATGCACTCGGACCCCATCTAGGAGGCCCCAAACATCCGAATTGTGTTCTTCATCACATCACACTCCTCGTCGCCGCCGTCGTCATCCAGATGTTCCTGGAGTCCCCGGAGAGGCTTCTGGGAGCATCTTCTCCCCCATCTTTCCTCCTCTCCCACGTCGCCACAAATTCCCCAGAGACCTCGCGGGTGGCCTTCCGAGACCCCCAAGACGCCTCAAACATGTTTTTCAGAGACTCCCTAGAGAACGTTGGGAAGCCACTCGAGCACCGACTCCCCCATCCCTCCTCTTCCGCCTCCGCCTCCACCTCTCTATCTCATCCTCCTTCTCCTCCTGCTACTCCTCCTCCTCCTCCTCCTCTTCCTCTTGCCTCTCCTCCTTCTCCTCCTCTTTTTGCCGTGGAGGGTCAACCATTGCGTGTCTGCCAGGGTGTTGCATAACATGGGAGGTTGTCTGGAAGGCACCCGTGCATTCTTTGCCAAGGCTACACAGCTGGGAGCAGAACATCTTCGAAGTCGGACGGGGGAATCTCATAAAGACTAGAGTCTTCGGAAGGCGAACATCAGATGTCCCTTGTATGTTGTTCAACGTGTTCTGGTTTTCGGATTACGGAGTTTCCGGGGCTCTCAAACGGCAGATAAGGACCGCAAGGTCGTTTCAAAAGGGACGGGAGCGGCCTCGTAGCCGTCGTGCCCGGGGGGGTTGCGGAGGTCGGGAGGGTGGGGGGGTTGGCTGGGGGTTGAGGGGGGGGATGGAGGTCGGGGGAATGGGTGCAACGGGTGGGGGGGGGGCGTGGTGTTAGTATGGTTGGGTTTGGGCGGGCTGGGTATTTTTTTGATACTTTGTTTTTTGCTTGTTTCGTAATTTTGTTCTTGTGTTCTTGATTTTGCTTTTTTTTTTGCTTGTTGGTTTTTAGTTTCTTTTTTTCTTTGTTCTTTTTTTTTTGGTATCCTTTTTGGTTCCTTGTGTCTTTTGCCAGGAAAAAGAGGAGGTTAGGGAGCGGGAGTACCAACCCGGCCCCGCTGAAGGCCCTCGAAAGCCCAGGAGCGCCCCAGTCACCCAAAGGACCACCAGAAGAATTGATCAAGAGGACCCCACGAAGGCAAGATGCTCCCAGAGGCCTCTCCGGGAACATCTCGCCGACGACGACGATGACAGCGAAGATGGTGACAATGGTGGTAATGAGGGTGATGATGAGTGAGACGACGGCTGTGACGACCTCAACGCTTAGCGTGGTGGTTTCCATGATGATGGCGGTTATTGGGACAGCGAGTGGAGATAGTCATTCGGGTGCGGACGATTATTGTGATTGTGACGTCGCCGCATTACCAACAGCAGTGAACCGATGATGCCAGCTATGATGGCGGTGTTGATGATGATGATGACGATGATGATGATGTTGATGACGGTGTTGATGATGATGATGATAATGATGATGAGGATGATGATGATGATGATGATGATGATGATGATGATGATGATGATGATGATGATGATGATGATGATGATGATGATGATGGTGATGCTGATGATGATGGTGATGTTTGACGTTTCCGGAGACCTCTCTGGGAACATCTCGCCGACGACGGCGATAATGGCAAAGCTGATGACCATGGTGGTCATGAGAGGGGTGATGGGTGAGACGCCGGCTGCGACAGCGTAAACAGTTCGCGTAGCATTTTCAATCGTGATGGCGGTGATGGGGATGATGGGAGAGAGAATGAGGATCATGATTCGAGTGCGGACGATAGATGTGATAATGACGACGCGCAGCTTCGAGATCGCCGAATCACTACAAGCAGTAAGCCGATGATGACAGCCAAAATGGCGGTGGTGATGATGATGTTTGACAGTTATGACGGCCATGGCGAATATGAGTACTACCACCAGGATGATGCCACATAACAATGAGGATGCGGAGGAAGGGGGTGGGGACGGTAATTAATATGAGGGGTAATGATGGAAGCGAGTATGGCTCGAGTTTGTGCATACTCGAGCCGACACAGCACGTGCAGCAACCACCCGACCTGCGTTTGAACCTGAGCGCGCCTAATTATGCGTATCATGGATGAGACGATGGCTGCGAAGACGTACACGCTAAGCGTAGCGGGTCCCGTCGTGATGATGGTATGAATGATGATGATGATGAGTTGAGAACGAGGATGATGATTCGAATGAGGACGATGTTGCTGCTGATGTTGGCGAGAATTATGATGAGCGAATGGGAAGTGCAGCATCACTAATTAACAACACCAGGCCAAGGATGCTACAAATGAAGCTGATCGTGAATAAGACCAAGATCCTTGGCATGACGACGTTGCTGATGAGAAGAGATGAGGACGAGGAAGACGCTGAGAATGAAAATGACCACGAGAATGAATGCAACCATAGCGCGCCTGGCGCGCTTGTGCATGATAGATCTGTCCAAGCTCTTCCGGTGGTCCCCCGGACTGCGCTAGAACCTGAGCGCCTCAGAACAACCCAAAAGCCCCATCCAAAGCCCACACGACGACCCAGGAGAGCCCCAAGACACCCCAGGAGCGCCAAAAGCTGACCAAGAGGACCCCACGAAGGCATGGTGTTCCCAGAGGCCTCTGTGGGAACATCTCGCGATGATGCCAGCCAGGATGGCTGTGTTGATGATGATGATGCTGTTTGAAAATTGTGATGGCCATGAGGAGCGTGAGTATTCCCATCATGATGTTGCCGAGTACTACGGAGGGTGAGGAAGACGGGGGGGTATCAAGAGGACACCACGACGGCAAGATGTTCCCAGAGGCCTCTCCGGGAACATATCGCCGACGACGACGATGATGGCGAAGTTGATGACCATAGTGATGATGCAACAACTTCACGGATGGAGGGCGGGTCGGTTTCAAATGTGGTTCTTGCCTTAACGCCGCGCGCGTTCGTTTCAAAAGTTCGCAGTAGCTTCACGGATGGAGGGCGGGTCGTTTTCAAGATGTGGATCTCGCTTAAACGCTACGCACATTCGTTTTAAAAGTTTGCAACAGTTTCACGGACGAAGGGCGGCTATTTTTTAAATGCGGCTCTCGCTTTTGAGCCGCGCTCATGAGCTTTGAAAGTTGGCAACAGCTTCAAGGATTTGCACGGTCGAAGTCCCAGCATTGGTGTTCTGGCAAAGTTTAAGCTTGACAGATCGCAACAGCCATGTTGATTCTCGGCGATGAAGTGCAAGGAATTCTGTTTTGGCACGGTTTTGGATTGTCAGGACGCTGCAGTCATATTGATTCGCGACGCTGAAGTCCCAGGAATGTTGTTGTGGCACGATTTAAAATTATGAGACGACTGTTGTCCAATAGGCCCAGGGCCCTATGAAGAGAGAACTTGAAGGGAGGGTTTATGTAATCGCTTCGCTCATTCCGCCGGCCCATAATGTCGCATAAGCGGACGATGAGGAAAAAAGGAGGAGGCTTCTCAATTGTTTCTTGGAGAATTCTTCAGACGAAATTGGGTCGTCGACAAGACGGGTCTCTGGAAGACGTCGTGGGGTTGATTGGGAGGCCTCTTGGGGGCTTCTTGGGCTACTATCTGGGGGTTTCTGGGAGCTTCTTGGGGCCCTGCTGGCGGTCTCGTGAGGCATCTCGCGGGAAAGGGCCGGACATGGTAGCTTGGAGTACCATTCTTGGGGTCTTTGGGAGCTTCTGGAGCCTTCTTGATGGGCCTTTGGGGCTGTCTTTCAGCGCTCTGGGGCTGTCTTGGGCTCATCTTGGGGGCATGTTGGGCCGTGTTGGGGCGATTTTGAGGGCATCCTGGACAGTTTGGAACGTTGTGAAGCCTGAAAGTTGTTTATGCGAAAATGCACGTTTTCTCTTTTCTCAAGGGAATCGGACGATTTGTGTTTCTTGGGGCCCTCTTGGAAGGCCTCTTGAGGCTCTCTCGGGGCTTCTTGGCGGCCTCCAGGGCTGTCTGAAGGCCATCTTGGGCGTCTTGGAACGATCTTTCGGCGACTCGGGGCCTCTCGGACCGTCTGGGGGGCGTCTGAGGCGCTCTGGGGGACCCTGCGGGGACCTTGCCGGGAGTTTGCCCGGAGTTTGCCAGGAGTCTCCCGGGTTTCGGCTGGGTTTTTTTTCGTTCCAGGACTCCCAGGGGCCGCCACGCGCGCGCGAACTAGAAATTGCAAACGTTTAGCCAGAGATCTTAGCACGCCCCTGACCCGTTGGACCGGCGAATTGCAACATCGTCGATGCGTCTTGTGTTTACATTGGTCCTCCTCCTCCTTCTCCTCCTCCTACTCCTACTCCTACTCCTACTCCTACTCCTACTCCTACTCCTACTCCTCCTACTCCTCCTATTCCTCCTACTCATATTCTTCCTCCTCCCCCTCCTCCCCTCAGCAATCGAAAGCCTTGGGGGGGCCAACGTCACGAAAAAGACGTGGCGTCGGAGGAGAACGAGAACGAGGAGGAGGAGGAGGAGGAGGAGGAGATCTGTGCGCGCAGCGCCCCCCCCCTCCTGGACACGCGTGTTGAGGCTGCTGCCTCGCGTTTTCTCCCATGAGTGCACCAACTCCGCCGGCCCAGTACGACAAGCTGAAGGCGGCCGTGATGGCTTCTGGCCAGCGCAAGGACTCGCGCGCGGTGCCAGCTCTGCGCCCCCATACCCCCCGGTGCGAGCGGGACGGTGCAGTTGTTCGTCTCGTCTTGCCACACCACGCGCCTCAGCTCGCAGAGGGTGTGCTCTCGGCGAGGGGGAAGCGGGAGGAGGAAGGAGGAGGGAGGGGCAGCGGGGAGGAGGAGGGAGACGTGCTCCTGACGTGCCACGTTCTGTTTGCATGTCCTTCTGATCCCATATGAGCATCCGTGCTTCCTCGGCAGAGTGGAGAGTGAAGGGCCAGGTTCGGCGAGAGACCGAGGGGGATGAGGCCGAAGGGAGAGCAAGATAAGGAGGAGGTGGAGGAGCGGCAGTACCAGAGGAAAGTGGGAGCAGCCTGAAGGCAAGAAGGAGGAGGAGGTGGAGGAGGTGGAGGTGGAGGACGCGAAGGGGGATGGGAGGAGGATGGGCAGCAGCAGCAGCAGAAGCAGGAGTGAGGGTAGGAAGGAACGGGACGAGCAGGAGGAGGCCCAATCCGTGTCCTCGTTCGGCTCGCCCTCCTCTTTCCGAAGGAGGGAGGAGGCAGAGAGGGCACTCCGCCTCCTCCTCCTCCTCCTCCTCCTCCTCCTTCCCCCTGTCCCACCCTCCTCATCCGATTGGTCCCTGTCCAAGCTGCCATTGATCCCCTGGGACGCCCGCCACTGGAGGCAGGTTAGCGCAGCTGCCGATGCTGATGCTGATGCACAGGCCCTGGATATCCCCCGTGAGCGGGCTCAGCCCGTGCCCGGTGGCCGAGTTTGGGAGGCGGAACTCGGAGAGGACCAAGAGGTGCTGGAGGCGGTTCCCTGGCTCTGCCCCAGGGGGGCGGACGCAACATCAGATTCGGCATGACGCCATCAAGTCATACGCAGACAGTGCCCTCACATAGTCGCTCGAGGCACAGTCTGTCCTGGCACCAGCTGTGTGCGCGAGATGTGTTAAGCCGAAGGGCAGCAAGAGCGGGACACGGGTGTAATTCACAGGGCGCCCGACAATGCCAGACCACTTGCAATCTACAAGGGCGCCCTGGAGGGCGCGAAATTATTCGCGCTTCGCGATTCGGCTCCGATTCCTCATCTTCCTCGTCTCCCCTGCGGGCGGCGCGAGGTTCGAAATAAGGAGCCCTTGCAACATCGATCACCTCCCACTAGTTGATGGGACATAGGCTCAGCTAGCCGCTTGCCGCGCCGTGCCAGCGCACGTGCATCGGAGTACAATATAGTGTCCGTCCGTGACGGGCATCTGTTTTCATCAACATGCTGGACGTGGAGCGAAACGCGCACATGGCCCGCATCCTGCTGAGATGGGGCAGCCAGCCATGATGCTCTACGACATCTGGGCGGCTTAGCTGCATCGATACGCCCGTTATGAAGCGCAACACGCACCGTGCTTAAAACGTCCGTGTCAATACGTTGCGTGTTGGCTCGGCACTTGTTGACTTACGTTTTGGCGGACGTATCGCGACAGACTTGCGTTTTCAGTCTATGTGTTGAGCTCTGTGTCAACACGCTGCGGGTTGCGTATTGCGTATCGGGGCAGTTAAGTTGCTGAGATGAGGAAACCAGCCATGGTGTTCTACGATATCCAGGCGGATTGTCTCTCTCTCTCTCTCTCTCTCTCCCCCCATCTCTCCTTCTCTCTCTCTCTCTCTCTCTTGTTCTCTCCCTCTTCAACCAGGCGATCTTCTTCATCCCGACCGCGATAGGGGCTCCCAGGTTGCATACAGGATGCTTGGGTCACCATCCAATCTCGGATTTGCCACGGAGCAGGACATTTGTGCCTGAGAGGGGCGTAGAAAAGATGCCCTGCCGCTTGCTTCATGCGGGCCTTGGTCTTCCACACCACCCTGAGGATGCTCAAATGAATGCGACCGCCAACATTACACCAACACGGCGCCTTCGCCGACGATGTGGGTGGTGTGCGCGACATCTTAGCCAGCATCGCCTCCTCCATGATGGCCTGGGAGTCTCACAGAAGGCATGCGGCAGAGCACTGCATGAATCCAATGCTCAAGAGACTTACGCCAGTCTGCCGACCCCCAGAAGAGTCCACGGTTGAGGCGTCGTGGACTTCTTGGGCATGGTTTAAGGACTCATGTGGGCGTCTTGGGAATTGTTTGGTTGAGCCTCTTGGAGGCAGTTTTGAAGCGTCTTGGGGGCCGTCTTGTGGCCTCTTGGGGGCCTCTTGGGGCTTATTGGAAGTCTCTTTTGGGCCGCTTGGGGGCTTCTTGGGGCTTTGGGGGGGTGGGAGCGCTTGGCGCGGGAAGACCAGATTTTAGGCTCGTGTTCTCCTTCTTGGCCGCTCTCGGGGCCCTCTCGATCTTTGACTGTCTTGAGCCCTTCTTTGGGCCGTCTTGGAACCCTCTTGGGCCGTCCTTGGGCCTGGGGCCCTCGTAGGGGCCTCTAGGGCGGTTTGGGGGCGGTCTCCGCGGCCTCGTGGGCCGCCATGGCGCATCGGAAGCTCGAGAAGACGAAAACCCAACAAATAATGAAACATGTAAGGGGCACCATTGTGTTCTGCCTCGTGGGGCCCTTTGGGGAGGGCTCTTGGGCCTCTCTTGCGGCGTCTCGAAGGCGTCTTGGGGTGCCTTGGAGCCATCGCAGGCGTCTTGAGCCAACCGTTTGGCGATTCGGGACCGTCTGTGAGGCAGCGGAAGGCAGATTTGGAAGCCTTGGAGTTTCCAAAGAGGCGCAGGGGGGGTTCGTGCACCCCCCCCTTCCCTTAAACAAGATTTTGGGGCCTGGGGAGTGGGAAAAGGGGAGGGGGGCAGAAACAAGATTTTGGAGCCTGGGGAACGGGGAACAGGGGAGGGGGACAGCCATGCATCCCACACGCTTTCTCACCCCTGGCAAGCGGGGGTCGGCGGACTGCACGTGTCCAGTATGGTAGCTCCTCCTATGATGGACGGGGACGCAGCAGTGCTTTCCATGCCACCAGCTAGCGATACGGCAACGTTACTGGGAACGCCGTGTGGAATGATCGCTCTGGCGGCACCTCCGCTGATGAGGAGGATAGAGATAGAGAGGGAGAGCGAAGGAGGGAGGAAGGAGAGGACGAGGACGCAGGAAAAAGGAGGAGGAAGAGTACCAGCACAAGCCCAAGACCCGTCAACGATGTTGCAGTAAACCCTCCCTCCAAGTTCCCTCTTCACAGGTCCCTACAAGGATTTACTTCCACTGAGGGAAGCGCCCCGTTGGAAGACAACCTCTTGACAATCCTGAACCGTGCCAGAACATCATTCCTTGGATTTCAACGCCGCGAATGAACCTTAGTGTCACGTTCTGACGATCCTGAATCGTGGCAGGACACTTCTCCTGGGACTTCAACACCACGAATCAGTGTAACTGATGCGCCCTGACTGTCCTACACCGAGCCGAAACATTTGCCTGAGACGCCAACCATAAGAACCTTAAACACTGCTGTGAACTCTCAAGGCGAATGTGCGCGGCACTCGGGCGACAGCCATCTGTTCAAAAGAGGCCGCCCTCCATCCGCGAAGCTCTTGCAACTTTCTAATAAGTTGAATGTGCGGGGCGCCAAGGCGAGAGCCACATTTTGAACAACCCGCCTTCCATGTGATCGTTTTCTTATTCACTGTTTTGCCGATCGGCGCGGGCCCTCGCATCCCCCCTCCCCCACACCCTTCCTTGGAGTAGATCTTGGCTGTTTTTGGCGCCTGCTGCACGCAGGGGGATTCTCCCCCGCAGGACGCACTGTTGCAAACAGTCGCCTTAAGCAGGGGTCCGGAACCGGACCCCCCTCCCCATCCCCTCCCCGTTCCGCCCAAGGTCGAAACGCCGAAACATATAACGGCCACATGCTGCGAAGGTCTCGCCATGGTTACATTCGAACGTGCGCGGCGTTCTCAACACCACGAACCAGCGTCACCGATGCGTCCCGACAGTCCTGCACCATGCCGAAACACCTTCTCCGGGACGTCACAAGCGTAAGAGCCCTCGAGCCTGCTGCACTTGTGTAAGACGGATGCGCGCGGCGCTCGGGCAAGAGCCGCATGTTTGATGGGGACCGCCTTCCACCCGCGAAGTTCTTGCAACTGTTCCGTCGAACGTGCGCGGCGCCAGGGCGCGAGCCACATTTTGAAAACGGCCCGCCCTCTCTCTGTGAGGCTCCTGCAATGTGTTGGCACGAACGAAGCTGCGCGGCGTTGCGGCGAGAGTCACACGCTGAAGACCACCCGCACTCCGTCTTTGAGGCTCTTGGCAGCTTTGAAGACGAGTGTGCGCGGCGCTAGGGCGGGAGCCACATTCTGAAAACCACCCCGCCCTCCATCCGCAAGCTCTGAAGACGAATGCGCGCGGCGCCCGGGCGAGCGCCACACATTTTGAAAGCAGCCCGCCCTCCGTCCGCGAAACGATTGCACGTTCGCAGCCTTGGGATCAGCAGTTGCGAGGAAGTCCCGGGCGAAAGGCCCAGCCCGCCCAACCGACACGTCTCGTGGTGCGACGGGGAGAAGTTTTTGCTCCAGGCAGAGGAATGGAGCAGGAGAGGGAGGAGGAGGACGAGGAAGAAGACGAGCAGCAGGCAGTGTGAGCAGGAGCAGGAGGAGAAGGGAAAGGAGGAAGGAGACAGGGGGGGAGGAGGGAGGAGGGAGGGAGGGAGCGACGGAAGGACGGAGGGAAGGAGGAGAGGGGGGAAGGAGGAGGAGGAGGAGGAGGGAGGAGGAGGAGGAGGAGGGAGGAGGAGGAGGAGGAGGAGGAGGAGGAGGAGGAGGAGGAGGAGGCGGAGGGGGGGAAGCAGCAGGAGGAGGCGCGAGGAGCGCGGGAGTAGAAGGAGGAGGAGAGGAGGAGGGGGGGAGCACGAGGAGGAGGAGGAGGAGGAGGAGGGGGGAGGAGGAGGTGGGAGAGAGGAGGAGGAGGAGGGGGGATGGAGGAGGAGAGGGACGCGGAGGTGGAGGAGGCAGGAGGAGGAGAAGCAGCAGCAGCAGGAGGAGTTTTGGGGGGAGGGCGAAGCGGGGCAGGAGGGATGATGGAGGATGGAGGAGGAGGGAGGAGGGAAGAGGGGGAGGAGGAGGAGGAGGAGGAGGAGGAGGGGAGGAGAGGAGGAGGAGGGAGGAGGAGGAGGAGGAGGAGGAGAGGAGGAGGAGGAGGAGGAGGAGGAGGGGAACGAGGAGCAGGAGGAGGAGGAGGAAGAGGAGGAGGAGGAAGAGGAGGAACAGAAGGAGAGATGAGGTGAGGCAGAGGTGAGGGAAGAGGACAGAAGGAGCAGAGGCCCCTTTACGCAGCGTGGCTCCCGGAGAGACCGCGGGAGGACGTGACGGCGTTCCTGCTGTACGAGCGAGGCCAGCAGTTCCTGAACGAGACGGAGTTCGCGGAGATGTCGGAGCCCCCGATGGCGCGGAGACGACGAGGGAGCAGCAGCAGCAGCAGCAGCAGCAGCAGGATGGAGGCACTGGTCTCCTTACGGGCGCGAGCGCCTGCCTGGCGTGCCGCGCCGCCGGTCCTGGCCCACCGCGCTCCGGTGCGGCACGCCGACCACGCCCCAGCCCTCGGGCGTCGGCGTCTCGAGCTGCTCCCGGCCTCCTGCCCCGCGGAGCGGGGCGACGCGCTATCCGCTCGCAGGACACAGCATGTGGCTGGGGCCGCCGCCGCTACAGGCGAAGGAGAAATTCGCTGCCGCATCTGTGTTTGCGTCATGCTGGTGTGATCACTGTCCTTCTCCACTGAGTAGGGCTGAGAGTCGGAGATCGCCCTCCTCTGCAGGACAAGCCCAAAGAGACGTCAAGGGGGTGCATCAGGGGGGCCGTCACGGTGGTGCATCTGGGTGGGGGCGTCGAGGGAATGCATCAAGGGGGCGGTGTCTGAAGCGCGCGGGGCAAGCGCGCAGATTGGTTGTACCCATTGGCGCACGTTCCTGGGCGTCTGCAGACCTGACCCTTCAGCCCTACACATCTCCTCCCCTGCTTAAGTCGGCCTGTCCCTCTACAGGAGGAATATTCAAAAATAGTAAAAAAATAGTCTGGGGATTATTTTTTGATTATGTTTGGAATATTTCTTGCGTATTTTTATTTGTTCGTCGAAAATCCGCATGTAGGGGAACACGCCCGACCGAGGAGAGAGGAGGAGGAGGAGGAGGAGGAGGAGGAGGAGGAGGAGGAGGGCGAGGAGAAGGACAGCGCGGAGCTTTGCGGCAAGAAAGGTCGGCGTGGGCTCGAGAGGTCCGGCGAAGGCACTGAAGAGGGTGCGAACTCTCTGGACACCGCCAGGCATTTGGGGGGCCAGCACCTGGGCGAAGTCCACTGGCACCCCCGGGCCCAAACCATGGGCCACCGAGACGCCCACGACGGCGCCGCGCTCTTTGCCGCCCCCGAAACAGGGCAACGGCGCTGGGGGACCTGGCGGACCAGACATGCGTTTCGACGGCGGCGAGGCAGAGGCAGTCCGCTCCAGCGTGCGGCTGTCCGGGGCAACCGAAATCAGGAGGGGAAAAAACACATAGACACAGTTGATCTTCGACTCCCAGGAAAACAGGGGAAAATTTGGGAAGGGGGTGGGGAGGACGAACACCCAGAAAATATGGGACTATGTGGGGGATCCTGGGAGTTGTATGTACCTCGTTGTGTGTCCCTGGGCCCCCTCACAAAAGGCGAAGCGGACCGCCCCAGACAGCCGACGTCGTGACTTTGCTCGCGGCGCGGCTCCCCGGAGGCCTGCGCCCTTGCCGTGGGTCAGGTATAGCCAGGACCCCAGGAAAGGGGACCCGGTTACGGTAGGTTTGCGTCGTGTCGACCCGCGGCGACCCCAGCGCGGGCGTTCAAGGTTGAACGCCGCCGGCGACCCAGAATCGATCGACGTTGAACGATCGGACGTTGCGGCAGCGGCCGATCGTTCAAGGTTGAACGATCCCTGCGGTGTCAAAAACCAACGCTGGGGTCGGCACGACACGAACCTGCCGTAGCAGTAGGGCACCTGAGCCCCTAAACTGGCCAGAATCACTAAACCAGGTCTGCCGTCGCTGGTGCTTTTCGGGCGACGGCAGTTCCGGCTGGTGGAATGGGACGAGGGGGGCGTCCCCGGTACAGATCACTACACCAGGTCCCGCTAAACCTAGCTCTGCCAACGCCCGACTGGGGGCGGGCCGCTCGTCCCAGAGTCTCGTTCACTTGCTGGTCCCGGGGCCCCCGGCGAGGGCACGCAGAGGCCCGGAGCGAGCAAGACGTCTCCACAGCGAGAAGACGTCAGACCTCTTCGCGCAGTGAGAAAATCACGGCGGGAGGTTTCTCGCTGTTTCCAGCCTCCGGGGGCCCTCACCGGGCTTCGCGGCCGTCTATATAGGGATTCTGGATTCAGGATGAAAAAGTGGTCCCGGAGAGTGGGTCCAGACCTTTGTGGGTCGCGTCATGAAAAACGTCATGACGTCGGAGGTCTGGGACGTCAGGGCCCCCCCGCCCCCAGGACGAGCTCAGGAAGCTCGGCATGAACCCGGTCGACCTGGACCAGTGCAACCTGGCGCAGATGGAGGAGCAGGGCTCGAGCTAAACGGCTTTTTTTCGTCGCTTTCGTGGGCCGCGTTTTCGTGTCCTGGTTTCTCGTGTCGCAGCAGGGGCAGAACGAAGACAGAACGAAGGCAAACGAGCACACGACTGGGGGAACGAAGGATGGCATCAACATAAAAGCTCGGAGGTCCGCGCGGATTTCTCGGATCGGCGCTGGACCCCCCTCCCTGGCGCGCGGAGCGCGCCAGGGGCGGCGCCGGAGGCGCCGCCAGGGGGGTGCAGCGCGGATCCAAGAAATCCGTGCGGACCTCCGAGTTTGTACGTTTATGCATTCGTGGTTCCCCCGAAAGAGTTTTGTATGTTTATGTCAGTCGTCGTCCCCCTAAAAACACAGACGAAAGACACTGCCTAGCTCGAGCCCTGCGGAGGAGATGTACATCGACACGCTGTGGGCGTACCTCTCCCCACCCCCTCCGGGAGCCCGGCCAGCGGCGGCGCCCCCAGGCGGGAGGCAGACTCGTCACCGCGTATTCCGCCTGGCCCACCAGAAGAAGCAAGTCCCCTTCGATCCCCTTCTGGTCGGCAGGCTCGAGCTCGTTACCCAGACCCACGCGAGCCACGAAGAAATCACGACGGGAGGTGCGCTTCGCTGGTTTCGGCCTCTGGGGGTGCTGACTGGCCCTCGGGACCCTCATGAAACGACTCGGGGTGAAAAACCGGTCCCGGGCAACGGGTCCAGACCTCTGAGGGTCGCGCCCTGAAAAAATCAGGACGTCGGGGGTCTGGGGGAGGATGAGGAGGAGGAGGAGGAGGAGGAGGAGGAGGAGGAGAGGAGGAGGAGGAGGAGGAGGTGGAGTGAGGAGGAGGAAGGAGAGAGGTGGAGGAGGAGGAGGGAGGAGGAGGAGGAGGAAGGAGGAGGGAGGAGGGGAGGAGGAGGAGGAGGAGGAGGAGGAGGAGGAGGAGGCGGAGGAAGGAGGAGGAGGAGGAGGATGGAGGAGGTGTGGAGGAGGAGGAGGAGGAGGAGGGAGCTCGTGCTGCCTCCCTGGAGATCATGGCGTTGCCCTGGCGTTTTTTCGCTCCAGTTTTCGGGCCCGAGGACTCTCCTGGAGATCGATCCAGCGCTCGAGGGAAGAGGGGCCCCAAGGGCTGCAGTCCTCCTCGTCCTCCTCGTCCTCCTCGTCCTCGTCCTCCTCCTCCTCCTCCTCCTCCTCCTCCTCCTCCTCCTCCTCCTCCTCCTCCTCCTCCTCCTCCTCCTCCTCCTCCTCCTCCTCGTCCTCCTCGTCCTCCTCCTCCTCCTCGTCCTCATTGTCCTCCTCCTCCTCCTCCTTCTCGATTCTCTGCGATGGCGCAATGTTTCATGCAGCGTCGGATCTCAGGGTCGTTAGCTCGTGCTGCATCGCAGGCTGTCGAGTTGCCCCTCGGCGGTGCCCGTCGGTGGCGGCAGCGGCGGCGGCGATGAGGACACGACGTGCCCCCCTGCTGTGAGGCTCCGACCTCCTCCCTGCGGAGCCTTGGGGATCGAGGCCTCTGGGTCGAGTTCGATCCGATCGCTCCGAGGTTTTCGGGCGACGTGTTCGGGCGATGCTTTCTGAGGTGCTCGTCGTTTCTTGGAGGTCTTCCTGCCTCGGGGTGCGTTCCAGCGGCTGCGCCTCGCGGTGAGCGTTCCAGGGGCGCCCAGCTCGTCCCGATCGTGACACGCTTCATGGCCCGAGACCGAGGTCGGGGTCAATTTCGATCCGATCGATCCTGGTCGATATCCAGTCTGGCCGGCGCGATGCGATTCGGTCCCGATGCTCCAATGATCCGATGCGGGCTGACGCCCGCACGGCGCTGTTGCGCATCCTTCGGCCACGCGCAGAGGTGGGTAGGGAGAGGGGGGGAGGCTTCTTAGGAGCACCCCTGCTTCTCAGAAAGCGTGGGCCCTCTCTGCAGATACAGGGCTGGCGCCTTCTAAGAAGCAGCCTCCTTCCAAGAAGCCTCCCCCTTCTCCCCCCCTGCCCCCTTGTGCGCGCCGCCGAGTCCTGGCGCGGCCGATCCGACTCGATTCCTGCTCCGTGCTGGTGCGGCTGGATGCGATGCTCATGCCGGTCCGATCCGGTTCCCCGATGCAGTGCCGACGGTTCCTGCGCCGAGGGTCGGCGGTGCGTTCACAGGGGGGGGCGGAGGCAGAGAGGAGGAGGAGGAGCAGGAGGAGGAGGAGGAGGAGCAGCAGCAGCAGCAGGAGGAGGAGGAGGAGCAGCAGGAGGAGGAGGAGGAGCAGCAGGAGGAGGAACCGGAGGAGGAGCAGCAGCAGCCCCCATCCGCGAGGAGGCGGGGCCTTTCCCAGCGGGCCAGCAGGTCTCAGAAGAAAGAAGCCCAGCCGCCATCCGAGAGAGAGCCCCGCCCCCTCTCGCCGTGCCCCCTCTTGGCGCGAAGCGCCGAGTGGGATCGGCAGCCATGATCGAGGATCGAGGATCGAGGTCTGTCGCAAGCTTCTCCCCAGCAGGTCTCAGAAGAAACCCCGCCGCCCTCTGAGAGAGCCCACCCCCTGTCGCTGGGCTGCCTCTGCGCGAAGCGCCGAGTGGGATCAGCAGCCACGATCGAGGATCGAGGATCGAAGTCACTCGTATAAGCTTCTCCCCCTGCGTGCCCGCTGCGGGTCCCGAGGGTGTCGTCCAGATGGGCAGCTGTCCAGGATCGGGCCCGGCAGGAGGGGGTTTGAGGCATCCGCTGCTGTGCGCGGCCAGTTTGCAAGAACGCCCGCGAGGGCGCGAAGGTATTCGCTTTTCGCGATTCGGCTCCACCTCCTCCTACTCCTCCTCCTTCTCCTCCTCCTCCTCCTCTTCCTCCTCCTCCTCCTCCTCCTCCTCCTCTTCCTCCTCCTCCTCCTCCTACTCCGCCTCCTCCTCCTCCTCCTCCTCCTCCTACTCCGCCTCCGCTCCTGCCTCCTCCTCCTCCTCCTCCTCCGCCTCCTCCTCCGCCCCCGCCTCCGCCTCCGCCCCCGCCTCCTCCCTCTCCTCATCCTCCTCCTCCCTCCTCCTCCTCCCTCCTCCCCTCCTCTGCCTCCTCCCTCCTCCTCCGCCTCCTCCTCTCCTACTCCGCCTCCGCCCCCGCCTCCTCCTCCTCCTCCTCCTCCTCCTCCTCCTCCTCCCTCCTCCTCCTCCTCCTTCCTCCTCCTCCTCCTCCTCCTCCTCCTCCTCCTCCTCCTCCTCCTCCTCCTCCTCCTCCTCCTCCTCCTCCTCCTCCTCCTCCTCCTCCTCCTCCTCCTCCTCCTCCCCCGGGGGATGGCTCGAGGGCGCGAAGTTGTTCACGCAGCGCGAAGCGCGAAGATTGGCGCCCTCGGTTTCGGCCTCGCCGCCTGGCGCTTTCCTCGATGCATGGGTGGCTCTGGCGCCAGGAGACGCCGTCGAGAGTCCGTTGCATGAGCTGATTCGCTAGCCACCCCCTTTTAACCTCCCTCCCCCCTTCGGCCGAGCCGACAGGCCGGGCCCCAGCGAGGTGTCTGGGGACCGGTGTTGAGCGGAGTTGTTGTCGGGAGGCGGAGGGGAAGTTTCGAGCGTTCGCCAAGCAGCGCTTGCATGTAGGAGCTCCGCTTCGGGCGCTCCTGAGAGGGCATCGCTGTCGAGGGGTCGAGAGTTTGACACCTCGGCGGAAGGGCGATGGAAGGCAGCGGAATTCAAACGAAGGCGGCTCCGCTTGGGGAAAGGCCCGCAAAAGCTGGCGGAAGTAACAGAATAGTTCAGAGATTATGGGTTTCAAATGGCGGAGATCAAACGTGAATAGTGTACCCCGTACGAGATGACAATAAGTTTGTGGTCTCTAGGACGAGCCTTCTGTACGCCAGGGGGGTGAAATGACCCTGTCTGTTGTACTTGTTATGATGGCTTGGCTTGGTCTCCTGTGGCTAGGGGTGTTAGCAAGAAATAGGCACCCATAGCCTACCCCGCTCAGGAACGTGGAGATTCGTTATCTGAGGCCGATTGCCGATCTATCGGCGATGTATTGCGAATTCCACGTCAATGTTTTCCCCTTGAGCCAAATCCCCTGAAATTCCCTCTTCGGCTTGGCTTCCTATGGATCCCCGTGGCTTTCCGCCCCACCAGCCACTGTCTGGTGCGCTTGTTCCAGTAGCTGCTTTGCCTCCTGTAGCTTGGCCTCCTATGGATCTCCGACAGAGCTCAGCATTCGCAGGGCCTTCTCTCTCTCTCTCTCACACACACACGCACGCACGCACGCACACACACACACACACACACAGAGAAAGACATATATATATATATATACACACAAAGACATACACACACAAGATTCCACCCACACACACACACACACACACACACACACACACACACAGGGACACATACGTGGCGCTCCAAGAGTCAATTGTTTGAAGTCCGCGCGCTGGTACCATTTTGAACGTGTTCGTGTGTTCGCAAGCTCCAGAGACCTCCAGGGGCCTCCGAGGACAACTGGACACCTCTGGAGACTTCAGGGAGGAGTGGCAACGCTTGGGGGCCAGTTGAGGCCTCAGCAGGCCCCAGACTACCTTGGGGGCTGGTTGAGGCCAGCCAGGACCACCTCCAGGAGCTGTTCGTTCGCGACCCCTACTAGCTTTGCCACTCGCCATTCCTCATCTCAAACTGGGTTGAGACCACCTAGCAACACGATAGTGCTCGGCGATATGGTTTCGCAGTGACGGGTTAACGTGTCATCCTTCGCAGGGTTCTGCCGAGCCAAGCCGATGAATGCCCACGTGCACGCAGCGGTAGACGGAAGCACCAGCTTTGCCCCCCCGCCTTTTCTTCCTCCTTCCCCTCATAGAACCCGCCCGGCTTCCCTCCCTTCCTCGTGCTGGAGGGATTCCTCCTCCTCTGACTCTGACTCTCACCGAGCGCGTTCCACTACTCGCAAAGTGCCTGCTCGCAAACGCTCGCAAACGCCCGAAAAACAGATGCCTGCTTCGATGTAACTCCTCGTAGAAACTCCCCCGGCGGATCCAGGCCATTTGCGAGGAGTCATTCTGCGAGCAGTGGAACGGACTCCTCACCTCCTCCGCCGCCTCCGCCTTCGCCTCCCCCTCCTCTCCCCCCGCCCCGACAGAGCCGCACGGCGCAGAGCCAAATGGATCCCAGATCCCCGAGGCCAGCTCGGCCACCGTCCCCAGTGTGGCGACACCCGGAGGACCGCCAAGAAGACCGCGGTGCCTCTCGTCTCGACCTCGTGGGGGGGCTCCCGCGGGACTTGTTTGGACGGTCTTGGGGCCTGTCTTGGGCACCCGCGGAGCAGCCTTGCGGGTCCCTCGGAGCGCTCTGGGGCCGTCCTGAGGCCATGTTGACCTCTCTTGGGGCCGTCGGGGGGATTGGTGGGGCCGTCTAGGGGCCCCGTCAGGTCGATAATCCCCCCCCAAAAAAAACATGGTGGAAAGCGAAACAACCTGAAAACCACTGGTTTTAGCATCTCGAGGCCATCCTGGGGAGCGTCTTGAGGGTTTCTGGGGGCTTGTTGAAGGCCTCTTGGGATCCGTTCGGCGCTTCTTGGGAGCCTGCTCGGTGCCTCCTGAAGCAGTGCTGGACCAGCTTGGTGGCCGTGGTAGCCTTCCCCGGCCGCCGTGGAAGCCTCGGAGAGAGAGTTTGGACTGCGCCAGCGAGGCGTTGGAACGCCCAGGAGACTTCCAGAGGGTGCATGCTCCCTACCTCAAGAATCGATATGGTTTGGCTGTTGCTTGTTATTCTCTAGGCGGGCCCGAACTCAATCTACTCCATCCGCCCTCCTATTTCATGTTTCTATATACTTCTTCCGACCGGCGTGCATGGCCCAGAGGGGGGGAGGGGTTGAGCGATTGGCGTTCAACCACGCCTCAACGTGCCAGGGGGCAGGGTGGTTGATTTTCACCAGGCTCCACAGGGCCGCAGTATGTATCGAAGACGCATACGACGAATCACCGCCGCCCCCTGCCTTTTAGGATTTGCCTATGTGGCCAAACGTTTGGGCTAAATTTGGCCACGCTATTGAACCATGCGTTCCCCCCAGCCGTTCTGGAAGCCATTCGGGGAACACGTGGGGGAGGAAGAGGCGGATGAGGAGAGGGAGCCTCTCGGAGGCCTCTTGGGGACCTCCTTGGGCCTATTGGGGGTCTTGGGGGCTTCTTGGGGGCTTCTTTCGCAGTCTTGAAGCGGTCCTGACTCGTCTGACGCCGTCGGAAGCCGCCTTGGGCGTTTCTCTGAACGGACTTGAGGCTCTCTTTGGGTGCTCCAGGGCCGCATTGGAGGCCATCTTGGGCGTCTTGGAGGCCTCTTGGGCCGTCTTTGGGCCCTCTTGGGGCCATCTTGAAGGCCTCTTGAGCCGTCCCTGGGCCAGCTTGTAGACCTCTTGCGCGATCTTGATGGCATCTTGGGCCGTCTTGGCCCGTCGGAAGCCCGACACGGATCAAAAGCCACAATCCGTTAAGCAAAACCTACAGAAAATCAATGATTTGGGCCTCGTCGGGCCTTTTTGTGGATCCTTTTGGAGGCCTCGTGGGCCGTCTTCAATGTCTCTTGGGGGTTTCTCGGGTCTTTTTGGGTTCGTTCGAGGTCGTCTGAGGCCGTCGTGAGTGCATCTTGGGCCGTCTGGGCCATACTGTTCGGCCATCTTGGGTCCTCTTAGGGCCATCTTGGAATTCTGGGGGGCCGTCTTGGAGGCCATCTTGAAGCCGTCTTAAGCGAAAAAGCCGACGGTAGGTGCGTTTGAGGAGGCCAGCGGGCTGGGCCGAAGCCCCACAGGGAGTTCTTTAGCAAAGAACCAAGAACTTGCCAGACGTTTGGCACGCCGTGCACCCCTGTGGCAAGACCAAAGGGGCGGCGGATCGAATGGTATTCGGCCCATCCCGCCACCTTGCCCGGGTCGTGGACCACAGACATTTTGGAAGTTTCGGGAGGTTTTCTTGGGGGTATTTGGAGGTATTCGGGGGTATTTTGTAAGTATGTGAGCCCCCTTGGTCGGTATCGGCTGGTATTTAGGGTATTTGGGCACCCTTGGTCCGTATTTGGGGGTATTTGGAGGTATTTGGAGCTTCTTGGGGTCTCGGGGGGGCTTCTTGCAGGTATTTGGGCCCCCTTGGGCCGCATCTGAGGGGCTCTCTTGGGGCTGCCTTAGCGCCGTCTGGGGCCCTCTCGGGCCGTCTTGGGCTCATCCGGAGGCCGTCTTGAGCAGTCTTGGGAGCTTCGGGGCTCCCTAGCGACCCGCTTTGGGTGCTTCTTGGAGCCCTCTTGGACAGTCTTGGAGCTATCTAAGCCATCCTGCAGCCATGGTCAGCCGAGAAGCCGAACATGTCTAAGAATAGATGTGAACGCACGTAGGGCTTTGACAATCCCAGGACATCCCAGGAGCACCCTTCCATTGGGAAGGCTCAAACGGCACATCCCAGGAGCGCTCTGGAGCGCCAGAGAACTCTGACAAATCAGGGACCGGGGCTCTTCACAACCTACGCCCACAAGTGTGTAAGACTTGGAGCTCTCCACTACGTGCTGACTGCACAGGGGTGGATCACCTTTTCTCCCACTTCTCGAACAGTTCAGAGCATGTTGTTGTCTTTCTCAGGACCCACACGACCGAAATGTTTGACACCTAGGTCGCAGGGATATGGTATCCATATGCCCCAGGGCCCAGAGTGCCGCAACACGCGGCAGCTTGCTGCCCTAGCTTCGAGAAGGCCGCAACATGTGGCAGTTATCGCTCAGCGCCCAGAGAATTGCAATCGAATAAGAAAAACATAACAACATAAACATGTTCAGAGGTCCGCTCGGATTTCTTGGATCGACGCTGGGTCCCCCTCCCTAGCGCGCGGTGCGCGCCATGAGCGGCGCTGGAGGCGCCGCCAGGGGAGCCCAGCGCCGATCCGAGACATCCGCGCAGAGCTCCGAATGATTACGGTTATCTAGTTTCTTTTTCCGTCACAGGGTTGCAATGTATAATATGTCTGATTCATATGTTCGCCAGGTCGCTGAGGGCCGCAGAAGGCATGCAGCAACTCGCCTCACAGCCTGGAGCTGCAACCAGGTGACACGTGAGCGACGATGGAAAACGGGATCGTTCTCACCGACATAGGCGCGTAAGCTGCCCGCACCAGGAAGCGCGCAAGTGCCCTCGCTTCCGATGCAGCGCAGCATGCCGCGCCAGCGGCCCGCGCGAGCCGCCGCGTACGGTCGCGATGCCATCTCGCGTACGGCCCGTGTTTTCTTTCGTCGCTCGGGTGGCACCTGTCCTCCCCCAGCCGCCCAGAGGGCCTTGACCTGCGGCGGCCCTCCTCCTACGGGCCCGGGTGCCGCCTCTCTCCGGGGCTTCTCGGAAGGCTCGGGTTGCAGACCGGCGGCCTCACACGGGTGCTTCCTGGGGGGTCTTGGGAGCCCTCGGGACATCGTCGGCGATCTCTCGAAGAAGAATAAACGATGACCAGCGTGGACCCTGAAACGTGCGCTCCTGCACTGCGGAGATGGAAGCTATGCGGTGCACGCCACGTGCTGAAAGCTATGATTTGTGTGAGCTGTGTGGTGTGAGCTATGGATGGAGGTGAAACCCACTCTGCAGAACTTGAAGTCGTCATCTCCACTGCTCGCGCAAACATCCCACCCACCCACCCGCAACTTGGTTTGCAAAACCTCTTAAGACCGACTACGACGACACCGACGACAACGACTACGACGACACCGACGACGTCTCCGACGACTTCGACGACAACGACGCCGACGCCGACGACGACGACGACGACGACGACGACGCCAACGAAGGCGACGACGAGGGAGGAGGAAGGACGACGACGGCGACAACGACGACAACGACGACAACGACGAGTGAGGAGGGAGGACGGCGACGACGCGAACGACGAAGAAGGAGGCAGGACGGCGACGCCGACGACGACAACGACGAGGGAGGAGGGAAGACGACGACGACAACGAACGACGACGACGACGGCGACGAAATAGGAGGGACGACGACGAGACGCCGACGACGGACGACGACGACGACGAGGGAGGAGGAGGAAGGACGACCACGGCGACAACGACGACGGAAACGACCACGACGCCAAAGAGGACGACGACGACGAACACGAGGACAGACAGAGGGCGACGTAGGCGACGACGACGACGACGACGACGCGGGAGGAGGGAGGACGGCGACGACGACGACGACGACGACGACGACGACGACGACGCAAGAGCGCGCGCGCACGCTTTTGTTGAAAATCCGTGTTGCGAAACCTTGGGTTTTTGTAGGTTTTTTGGACACGATTTTGAAATCCTTCCGAAACCGATGGGTTTTGAAGGTTTTCGGCATACGCCCGCGACGACGCGCGCGTCTGCACTTCGTCCCGTTTTTTGCAGAGGATTCTCGCGACGGCACACGCGCAAGGGCGTTCGACAGATTTCGACATGCGCGCGCGACGCCCGTTTGGTAGCATGTTGCGAAAATCTTTAAAAGAAAAACAAAACAAAACAAAAAACAAAAAAACATGGTTTTCTTAAGATTGCGCAAGAGCTCGCGCGGAAGCTGTTTTAGCAGATCAGTGTTGCGAAACCCTGTGTTTTTGTATGTTTCGTGGAAACTCGATTGCGAAATCTTTCCGGCACCGAAGGTTTTTGAAGGATTTCGGCATGCGCGCGCGACGACGCGCGCGTGTGCACTTCGTCCCATTTGTCGCAAGGGATTCGTGAAAAAGTGCTATGTTAGAACAAAAAATGTCACCGCATAGTGCGTTTTACAAGGGACCCTCAGAGGGGGGGGGGTACCAGTTGGCATTTGACATTGTGATTTCATATTTAGGATGGACATGTGGTCTGAATCATGTACGATTTACATACCCGAAATGGGGACCGATAACGCCGGGGGGCGGGGGAGAGTCTATTCTGCTTTTACAGAGGAGAATATATTGGACGTAAGCTACGTGCTGCACGCCAGGGTGTACAAGCTGTGCGATGTGAGCTACGCGGTGTAAGGCGGCCACGGGCGTCCACGTGCCGGATCCTCGGCAGGCCCCCGCCGGCGGAAGCGGGCGGCAGCGCGGCGAATCCTCGGTAGGCCCCCATGGGCGTCCACGGGCGGCAGCGTGGCGAAACCTCGGCGGCCCCCTCATGCTCGATGGGTGGCAACGGGCGGCGACGTGGTGAAACCTGGGCGGATTCATCCAACTCTTAACGCTTCGCGTATCACCACCAGCCCCACCGCTTTAGGTTCATTCGTCTTGGCGCGCCCCGCTCTGACTGGACTCGCCGCTGGCGCGCTCGCCTGCGGCCGCTGACTAAAAAGTAGCAGCACCAGTCGATGCAGGAACGATGCCCAGGGGAGCCTCTTGGGGCTCTCTCAGGGCCCTCTTGGGGCCCGTTTAGGGCTCGTTTGAGGGGTCTTGGGGCCCTCCGGGAGCCCTCTTGGGAGCCTCTTGGGAGTCCTGGAGAGCCTCTTTGGGCCATCTTGGAGGCCAATGGGGGGAAGCTCCTTTATCTAGCCCTCCCCTCAAGAGCCCTCAAAACCACCTCGGTGGCGTTATTGAGGCGCTTGGGGGTGCTCGTGTTGGGCCCTTCTTTGGGATCTCTTGGGCCATCTTGAGGCTTCGGGAACCACTCAGACCCGCAAAGGCGAGAAAGCAAAATGCATTAGATTCCTTTTTCTTTTTGAAGGATGTTGGACTCTTGGGGGGATCTTTGGGTGTCTCCGAGAGCACTTGGAGCCGTCTTGTAGCCATCTTGGGGCCTCGTGGCTGCATGCCTGAAGCTATCTTGACCCAGATTCGGCTATCGTGAGCCAGCTTGGAGGCCATCTTAGAGCATCGGAGGCCCTCTCGGAGCGATCTTGGCCGAAAACGGACCCCCTGACACATCCGTCCCCCTCACATCTAGGCCCCTCTGAAGGGGTAAAGGGGAGGTCAAGCTACCCACAAGGAACAGGCCGTCTCGCTCATTCCCACACGCCATCCCAACACAGAAGTAGCATCCGAGTCTCACCATGGGCAGAAGCCGCCATCGACAGCCATCGGGAACCAATGCAGACGCCAGCCAGGTGCGCGAAGCCCGAGAAGTGAACCGCACCTTCCAGCTGCGCCACGCGCACCAGGTGCGCCACATTGGATACATTGGAGGCCCATGCCAAGAAACACCCTGCTTGCCTCCAGGGTGCCCTGGGTTTCCTGGGTTTCGATGGCTTTGCGATGGAGAGCATGACGTGCCCACACCAAAAGTCAAAGTCGGTGGACGCCCTGGGGCCTCGGGGTTGCATTTCTTTTGGAAGGTGTCTTGTAGCCGGGCCCCCGCTGTGCGTCCACGCTACCGCCGCCCCCGTCAGGCAGCAGTACAGGGTGCCGGCGGGTCTGTGTTTGCGTGCGGGCGTGCCGCCACTGCCGCTCTATTTTTTGGGGTTTGTTGCGCACGGACTGTGGGCCTGCGCACCGCAGGCAGGCAGCATGCCGCCTCCCGCCCCCCCCCCCCCGTCCTTGGCAGCATGAGCTTTGCTTGCTTTTCTCTTGAAGGGCATGGTGGGCCTGCACACGGCAAACAATACAGTCAAAACGTTGAAATAAGGAACAAATTGAGTTCGGAAGGGGCTCGATGTTCCTTAGGCTCCTCCATCGCTGTTCGTCCTGCCCTCCTTGGGCACGGCGGCGCCTTTACGGCCAAAATGGGGCTTCGTTCCTTATTTGGCGTTCCTTCTTTCAGCGGCCCGATTGTATACTGCCCCCCCCCCCCGCCGTCCCTGTCAGAAGCCCATGCAAGGGGATCGCGGGTCCTCCGCGCATAATCCAGATGTTGGCGCAAAGTGCATTCGGAACTGTTTTTGTTCCCAGGGAATGCGGGAGGGTGTTGGCCTGCACGAAACAAACAATAGGGTTGCACCCCCGCCGTCCCTGTCAGAAACCATGCGAGCGGGTCGCGGGGCTTCCGCGCATGCCCCAGATTTGGAAGCAAATTGTATCTTACACTCTTTTGTAAATAGGGATGATGGGAGTGGGGTGCGCATGGGTCCGGGTTGGCTGCGGGTCGTGTGGGGGAGGGGGTGTCTGTGGATAGGGAGCAGCGAGGAATCCCTCCCCGAAGGGGAAGAAGGAGGTGATGGAAGGGGAAAAAAAACGAACTCGTGAGACCACCCACGCCAAGAGAGCTGGTGGGATTCCTCAGCAGCCGTCCAGGCGCGGCGGGCGGCAACGGGCGGCGACGTGACGAGACCTCGGCGGACCCCCCAGGCGCGGTGGGCGGCAGCGAGGGGGGCAGCGGGACGGGAGGCAGCGTGGCGAGACCTCGGCGGGCCCGTCTCGTTCCTCGGCGGCCGAAGCGAGGGCCCCCCCCCCCTTTGGGTGCAGGCGCCGCTTTTGGGGGGGGGGGGAAGCTGCACGGGCATGGCCTGCCGAGGCTCTGGCGCTGCTCTGGCTGAGGTCGGCGCTGGGCGCCCCCTGGCGGCGCCTCCAGCGCGGCCTCGGGCGCGCGCCCCGGCACGCCAGCGGAGGGGGCCTCCGGCGCCCGACCCGAGAGGTCCGCGCGGACCTCCGCAAGCCGCTGCTTGCGCGGGTGTTTCCCTCCCTGCCAAGGAGGCGTGCTCGGGCGGTCTTCGGCGGCCTTGGCGCCATCCGGGGAAGCCTTCAGGCCGTGCGACGGGGTCGTGGGTCCGTCTGGAGGGGGCTCCTGGGGCAGATCGTGTCAGACTGAGTCGCGGTTGGAGTAAGTCCCTCAGCTGTCCCCAGGCCGTCGTTGGCTAGTCTTGGCCATTCAGGCTTCCCGCAAGATCCAAATGTTCTAGTACTGAGGACAAGCAAGGACTTTCGGGTCGCTCATTTACGCTCCAGGGGCAACGGCGGTGAAGGTACGCACATGCAGAGACGGGTGATCACAACAGAGAAGCGTACACATACACGTGGATGTGCAACATGGGGCTGATATGCGCAAAGGCGCATGGTCCTCATGATTTCCTCCCTTGCGTGCCCCGATGCCCTGTCGTGACAAGTGGCCCTCTGTGACGGTAACGGGGTGCACAGGTACTACAATGATGGCACGCAGTTGCTTTCCGACGAGCAGTACAACAAGCTCAAAGAAGAGTCACGCCGCCCGCCGCAGCCCTCAGAGCAGCTGCCGGCCGGCTGTTGCGCTTGAGCAGCACGGCGGGGGCGGTCGTTTAAGGAATGTGCCAGGGAGGCAGACCTTCGAAGATGCTTTATCTGATGATGGCGGTTGCGATGTCCACGGTCAAGCCTCGATTGGTGTTCCACCAGCTTTCAGACCCTGGATTCGTCATTCAAGGGGTCCTCATCCAATATCCTCATCGTGTGTGCTTGTGGAGAAAGGCAGCCAAGCTGCAAGCTCGAGGACGGACGTGCGCGGGTTTCGTAGTCGAGGTCGGTTTGGGATACGGCTTCGGACACGTGCGATGTCTCGGACGACCGCAGGAGCGCGAGCGACGTGCGCACGCGCACTTCGCTGATGCAGCGCGTGTGTCGCTGTTAACGTTCTGTGCCGCTGTCGTTGCTGGTGAGCGCACGTGACAGCCCATTCGGCGCAGAGACCATAAGCAGCACAGCACATACGGTGTTTGAGAGGAGACACCCAGTTCCTGCTGCGCTCGGACACGGAGTCGGCTTTGCCGCAGCACGCGGTTTGTGTGTGTGCGTGCGCGCGGGTCTTGGATCAGGGCGTTTGCGCTCGCGTGTGCGCAAGGTGGTCATTGCGTGCCTTCTTTAGCAATGTGATGCGCACGTGGCCAAGCATGCGGGTGCTTGTCGCGGGGCTACGGCCAGCTGCACGTTGGGCTTGGCGGCCGCGAGGTTGGCGTGGCAGGGCTCTGGCTTCCCGCAGCTGCGGCGCGAGGAGGTAGAGTTCGTGAAGGCCAGGCCCTACACATGCAAGTCTACAGCTGCCGTCGCCATTCATGTTGAGGGCACTGGGCGTGGAAGCAGCAATCGTGCCACAGCCAGATATGCCATGTCAGCATATATTTACGGAAAACATCTGAACGTCTCGGCCTCGAGCCACCTCAAGACATCAGTGTCGGCTCGAAGATGCGCACTTGACTACACGACCATGTGAGTCATGCTCTTCGGCACGGGCTGTTCTGCTCCTACAGGATGAGACTTTGAAGTACCTACAGTTTTCTTTCTTGGAATCATTAATTGACAGGGGTGACAAAGGGAAAGGTAGGGTTGACAGGCCGTCCACGGTACAATGCTCGTTGAACGTCTTCCCTGTAGCGTTCGCAAACAGATTTGCGGTCTGTCTGAGTTAGAGAACATGAATCACTCCCCGACTCTGCGCATATTACCAGACGTAACGGCAATTGTTGCGTCTTGGGACATTTGATTGTTATCTTTGGTACATGCTGTGGGGCCCGCCCACGCCAGCTCAGTTCATGTCAGACACATGTTGCTTGAACCAGAGTGTACGTCTGCCGTGCGTTCGTAACATGATTACTCGTAATGTTAGTCTGGACCTCTGGCTACTAGTATCATGCTTGGTCCTGCTCCCCCTCGCAGCAGAATTCTCCCGTGCGAGATGCACACGAATGAGAGTATGCGACGCGCATGAAGCACTGAGCCGAGCAGTTCTGCCCTATGGTCCTATCTAGGGCCCGCGCACCAGCAATGGTGCTAAGGCCACCCGCACGGGCCGCCGGGCTCAGACCGGCGACGGCAGGCTTCGGTTCGATTCGCTTCTTCTGCGCGGGGGCTGCAGGGCCCCTCTGGGGCCTGGCCCAGGGGAGTACCCCCGCATCGTGAAGCGCAACGGGGCGAGCGTGGGCGGGGCCCGCCCGAGCCAAGCCTCTGGCTTCTCCGGGGGGCCCAGCCTCAAGAGCGGGACGCCGTGATCATGCCCAGTGCGCCCGAGCCGAAGGCCAGCGAAGGAAGTGCACAGACGGAAGCATCAGACGCCCACCAGCGGCAGACCGCGCAGTGTTCCTTCCTGGCCGCACTGCGCGCGCCTGGTGGAGATGCGACGACGGGGCCCCGCAGCGGCGGAGGGCTGCTGTCCGCGGACGGCGGGCGGCGACGACCAGCAGCAGCTCGCCGTCGGTCTCGGTGTCGCCGCGGACGTGGTCCACTGACGGACAGCATGGCGCCAGCCTGATGGGGCCCTGCTCCCGGTTTGGGGTAGCAGTTGCTGCTGTGCGTCGTGCGTGCCCAGCTCGCCGTGCCCATGTCGGGCGCCCACTTCTTCAACGTTGCCGGATGTGTGCTCTGGTGGCCCAGACTTCTGGCAGATTTGTCGTCCTGCCCGTGGGCAGCAGCTGTATCGACCCCTTCCCTGGGGCCAGAGTTTCGTCCCAGATGGTCCTCTGATGGCCCGGGGGGGCCTTGGAAACAGCTTCGAAAAGATCTCCGCCGGAGGTTTGGGAAGGAGGATGGGCGAGGAACGCTCCTCAGGTGGCCATTTTGCCAGAAGGCTCTGGAAGCCTCTGGAGCCCGAAGGAGGGGGGGCAGCGACAGGGGGGCGTGGCACCACACCCACCCCGCCCAGGAGCGTGCGGGTCCCCCGTCGAGGGCGCAGCGACGATTCATCGCCGATTCACCGCCGATCGGTGGGCGGGAAGCGGGTGCGGAGAGCAGGGATACGGTGCCCAGCAGCGACGGCTGTCCCAAACCGATGGCGGCCGCTCGTGGGCAGGCGGCCTTCTGCCTCGAATAGACACACACGCGCGGCGGCACCCACAGCGAGCCTTGCCCACAATGAGCAGGAGACGGAGGAGGAGGAGGAGGAGGAGGAGGAGGAGGAGGAGGAGGAGGAGGAGGAGGAGGAGAAGGAGAAGGAGGAGGAGGTGGAAGAGGAGGGAGAGGGGGAGGAGGAGGGGGAGGAGGAGGAGGAGGAGGAGGAGGAGGAGGAGGAGGAGGAGGAGGAGGAGGAGGAGGAGGAGCTGCCGGTCTCCGTGCGCAGTCTTTCCGATTTCGACCGCGCCGAGCCGATTCCAAGCCGACGCTTCCCTCCCCCCAGAGTCGGTTCCCCCCCGCCTCAGATCCGAAGGCGTCTCTCCGAGGGCTGGAAGCAACGACGATGCCATCCATGCACTGCCCCTTGCCGGCCCGTCGTGCTGGCCCTGATGCGGCAGCACTTCTGTCGATGTACTCTTCCACGCTGGCCAAGGGGCGCTCGAGGGACCAGTCTTCGAACACGCCTTGCCACGATCGTTGCTCGAGCCAGCGCTTCTTCCGCCAGCTCGCCCCTCCCGTTGCCCCATCTCGCCCGCGGCGCTCCGGGCACTGTCCGAGGATCAGTGATACAGACCTCGGAAAAATTAGCGAAGACGCATGCCACATTCATCGGTCAACACCTTCTCCTCCCCCCAATGTTCAAAGTTGGCGGTGGGTCTGATGAGTTGCACTTCGACAGCAGTATCCCCCGCGCGTGCCAACTTTGAGAGGGAACCGGAAGATGGCACAAACAGAAAAGCTCGAAGGTCCGCGCGGATGTCTTGGATCCGCGCTGGGCCCCCCTCCCTGGCGCGCGGAGCGCGCCAGGGGCGGCGCCAGAGGCGCCGCCAGGGGGCCCCAGCGCCGGTCCGAGAAATCTGCGCGGACCTCCGAGTTGTTATGTTTATGTCAGTGTTCGTTCCCCTATTTGAGTTTTGGGGGTGCGCGGTCAAGGGTGGAAAAACCACCCGGACCGGACAATCGGCGTTTCCTAAACGGCCTTGGGCGTGTACTAAACAGCCCTGCCCTGCTCGATTCCTTCTTTGGGCGCGTTTACTAAACGACTTCGCGTGTCGGGGGATTTTTTGACTTCTGTGGGGGAGTCTCCACTAATTGTTTCCCCCTGCCGTGTCGAGGGCGGCCTCGGTATATCCCCTCGATGGAGGCGCGGCGGCGCGCCCGGGGGGGCCCAAGCGAGCGGGGACGTGGCCTTCTCGGAGGGCAAGCGGGGCCTCCGAGGAGGCCCAGAGAGCCCCGCGAGACGATGCAGGCCCGCCCCCTCGGCCTTCCCCCCTGGGGCGCGCCGCCGAGAGGAGGAGGAGGAGGAGGAGG
>CAUYUJ010018443.1:34561-60466 GCA_963575745.1 Prorocentrum cordatum
GGAGGAGGAGCCGGCTCCTCCGCATCCTCGAGGGCCGAGATCAAAATGTCGGCGGTCCCAGGCGTCCCTGGCCTACCACCGCGGGGAGCCCATAGCCACGGACGAGGAGTGGGAGCAGCTCAAGCAGAACGTCCAGCCCTCAGCATCGCCCTCCGCGCACGCGGTACCCCTCGTCGGGGGTTGCTAAAGGTGCCCCTGGCCCAAGGTGCTCCCAACGTCTAGCAGCACCCGACATGAGGAGGAGGGCTCGGGCCGAGCGAAGGGAGGGGTTAGGGAAAGAGGGGCCGGTACGACAATTGCACAGGAGAGAAGTGGAGTGGAGGGGAGGAGAGGGAGGGCGGGGAGGGGAGGGGAGGGGAGGGGAGGGGAGGGAAGCGGAGGGGAGGGGAGGAGAGGAGAGTGGAGGATAGGAGAGGAGAGGAGAAGAGAAGAGGAGGAGGAGGCAGGAGGCAGGAGGCAGGAGGCAGGAGGGAGGAGGGAGGAGGGAGGAGGAAGGAGGGGGAGGATGAGGAGGACAAGTGCAAACCCAAGATTCATCAACGATGTTAGAAGACTCCCTTCCTCCAAGCTCCCCCTTCATAGGCCATTACGAGGATTTATTTCCACTGAGGGAAGTGCTCCGTTAGGAAGACAACCCTTTGAAGATCCTGGAGCGTGCGAAAACACCATTATCGAAACTTCGACGCCACGAGTCAACATGATTGTTGCGTCTTGACGATCCTGAACCGTGCCAGGACACCATTTCTTGGACTTCAACCGAATCAACGTAACTGCTGCGCCCCGACAATCCTGAATCGCTCCAAGACACAATGTCTGGTACGCTAACCAAGTGAGCCCGTGAAACTTCTGCAAATTTTTAAAGCGAATATGCGCGGCGCTACGGCGAGAGCCGCATTTTGAACACCGGCCGCCCTCAATTCGTGGAATTCTTGCAACTGTCTAAGACGAACGTGCGCGGCGCTAAGGTGAGGGCCCCATGCTGGAAGCAACCCGCCCTCCATCGATGAAACTGTTGCCAACTTCAAAAATTTCCAGATCGTAACATGGTAAGGAGGTCTCAGGCAAAACGCCTAGCACGCCCTTCCGTGGCCTCGGGGTGCGACAGGGATGAGCCATTTATAAGGGAAAATGAAGGAGGATGGAGGAGGGAGGAGGAGGCAGGAGACAAGAGGGAGGAGGGTGGAGGAGGCAGGAGGGAGGACCGATGCCAACAGTGCCAGTGCCCAGGAGGAGCTGGAGGAGGGAGGAGCAGTGTGGATTCCAACATCACATTGCTCTGTTGGGCTACAAGACCTTCCGTGCGACCACCAGCGATACGGCAAGTACCGTGGGATTGTTGTTGGGAAATATTGTTCTGGAGGCACCTCGGTTGAAGATAAGGGGGAGGCCGAAGAGGGAGAACGGAGTTGGGAGGAGAGAGCGGGGGCGAAGAATGGAGGAAGGAGGTAGGAGGAGTAGGAAGAGCAGCAGCAGCAGGAGGAGGAGGAGGAGGAGGAGGAGGAGAAGGGGCAGCAGGAGGAGGGAGGAGGAGGATTTGGAGAGAAGGAGGAGGAGGAAGGAGGCGGCTCAGATGGCTTCCAGGGACCCCCGACAAGAGGCTTCAAATGAGCGTTGAAAAGGGCCAATTTCACGACTGGCAACACCCACCCCCTTTCCGTATGAGTAACCCCTCCTTGTCGCAACACCCAACACCAGACGTGTCCGTAGGCCAGGCCGGGCGTTCCGCCTCAGGTGCATTCACGTACCATTCTTACCTATACGACAATGTTTCTGGTGATATGGAGGTTCGGGGGGGGGAACCAACGTCTCATTCAATCGATATCGCGTCGATAAAACTTTCGCTCCCACCACAGATCTCGCTGTCGATATCACAGTGAATCTCTCTGCCGATCTTACAATAGATGCCACTATCGATCTCACTGTCGATTTGGCCATTGGACTCACGATCGATCTCACGATCGATATCACAACAGATCTCACCATATATCTAACAATCGAATTCACGATTGATCTCACATTTGGACCCACTATCGATCTCGCAACAGCTCTCACTATCGATCTGACTACCGATATTACAATTGATCTCACCAAGGATCTCACGCTCGGTATCACAATCGATCTCAAAATCGATCTCACAATCGATCCCAATATCGATCTCACTGTCGACCCCTCTATAGATCCCACCAGCGATCTCACGATCGAGCTCACAACAGATCTCACGATCTATCTCACAGCAGATCTCACTGGCGACCTCACAACAGATCTCACAATCGATCTCACTATCGATATCACAACAGATCCCAGCATCGATCTTACAATCGATGCCAATATCAATTTGACAATCGATCTCACGATCGATTTCACAAGCGATCTCACGATCGATCTCGCCACAGATCCCACCATCGATCTCCCAGTCGATCACACCATCGATCTGGCGATCGAACTCACGATCGATCTCACAACATTCGGCCGATCTCGCCATCGATCTCGCAACAGCTCTCACTATCGATCTTTCTACCGATATCACAATCGATCTCACCATCGATCTCACGATTGGTCTCACAATCGATCTCATAATCGATTTCATAATCGATTCCAGTATCGACCTCACAACAGATCTCACCGCCGCGCCACCGACGGGCCTCCCCGCTCCTCCGACGGGGCACCCCGCGCCACCGACGGGACAACACCGCGCCACCGATGGGACACCCACCGACGGAACACCGCCGGGCCACCGACGGGACATCCCCGGCCACTGCGCGCCAGGGGAGGGGGGGGGGGGGGGGCGGACAGCCGGCTCCACAGCCCCTAGCCACGGCGGCATCATTCTTCTCGCGCGCCCACGCAGCTCTGCCTCGCACGCACAACACGAACACGAAGCCGAAACCGATTTCCTGGTGGGGGGTTCTCCGTTCCACTGCGATCTCACTCCTTCACCTCCGATCCTGAAGTTTGAAATTTCCAGCCGTTTGATATTGCCAGCAGCTACATTGATGGAGGGAACGTCCTTGAAAACGGGGTCTCTCGTTAGCGCCGCGCACACTTGCTTCGAAACCATCTAGCTGTTACACAGATAGAGGTCGGGCACGTGTCCAAATCAATTGTCGCTGTAATTAGCGCCGCGCACATTCGTCGCAAAAGGTTGCAGCCGCTGCGAGCACGGACAACGGCTCCTTTCCAAAATGTGGCTCTGATTTAGCCCCGCGCACGCTTGTCTTGAAATTTCTCGATGGCTTCACGGATGGAGGTACGCTCGTTATCGGAATGGGTTTTCGCCGGAGACGTCGAGACGTCTTCCAAAACACCACGATCGCAAAATTGCGCAACAGCTACAGCACGGGTGGAGGCCGGCTTGTTCTCAAATTTGAGCTGTCGAGTGCGATTTCTTCACGAGGTACCACCACGAGCGACAAGTATGCAGTGGCTATACGGATGGGGGGGCGGCTCCTTTTCAAAATGAAGTTCTAGCCTGGGAGTTTTCCGAGGAAATGACTTGGAGTTTGCACAGATATAGCAGCCTTACGTATGGAGGACGGCTCTTTTTCACATTTGGGCTCTCGGACGAGATTTCTTCAAACATAGAGCACAGAAGTGCAAATTTGCGAGACAGTTACGCGGATAGGGGGGCGGGTCCTTTTCAAAATGGGGCTACCGTTGGATATTTCAAATGGTGAAGTTAGTGATTCTACCTTGTCGCATTCATTATCGTTCGCTAGAAGGATGCAGGGCAGCTCCTTGCCAACAGGGGGCTCTCGTCTGGATGGCAGGCAAATTTGGGTGCTCGTCCTTCAAAGCGGTGCTTCTTGCAGCGGAATGCCAGGCTTGTCTGGGAGGCTTACGGGGAGGAGACTTGGGGCAGGTGGACGCACGGCAGCATCGTTGATACATCGTGGGTCTACTATGGTCGTCAACTTCCCCAGGCACTCGCCGAACTGGACCGAAGCCCCCGCGCGAGGACATGGGGAAGCTCATGGAGCAGGCGCTGCAGCCGCCGCCGGACTCCTACGCTGGGCTGCCGCGTGAGGCAGACAAGCGCGCCCCAACGCGTCCGCGTCCTAATCGGAGAGCGCGCCCACGGCAGGGGCCGCGCCCTTCGCAGCGGGGGGTCTGGCGAGGCGACGCCGGCGACGTTGTCCGCCGGTGCGAGAGACGAAGCTGTTCGCAAGCTGATCCCTCAGAGGTCTGGACCACTTCGCGGAGACTGGCATATCTCACCCTGGGTCCTGCTTGACGGCCCGAGGGCGAGGGCTCCCAGAGGCTGGGGCCACAAGCTGCCCGCCGTGCTTCTCTCTTGCGCCTCGTCCTCCTCCTCCTCCTCCTCCTCCTCCTCCTCCTCCTCCTCCTCCTCCTCCCTCATCCTCTCCTCCTCCTCCTCCTCCTCCTCCTCATCCTCCTCCTCATCTCCTCCTCCTCCCTCCCTCCCTCCCTCCCTCCCCTCCCTCCTCCTTCCTCCTCTCTCCTCCCTCCTAATCCCTCCTCCTCCTCCTCCCTCCTCCCTCCTCCCTCCCTCCTCCGTCCGCCTCTGCCCCGGCAGGTCCTCGCCGTCGGCGGCAACCAGAAGCGCACGGACGTGGCCGCCTTCTTGCTCTACAGCAAGGGCGCGGAGCGACCGGCACCCCCCGCCGCCCGCGGGGGCACAGAGGGGGGCCCCCCCGAGTCTCGGGGGGCGCGTTCTCGGTGGTTTTGTTGACCCTCGTGGGCTTCCAGAAATCCAGGGGCCTCTTGGGGCCTCCCAGGGAACAGTGCCTGGCTAGCCCGGACATCACCCTGGCGCGGCTCCCTTGCCGCGCCCAGGCGCAAAACGAGTCGTCGTCGTCGTCGCCGTCGCCGTCGCCGTCGCCGTCGCCGTCGCCGGTGACAAGGAGGTCCTGCGTGCGTGCCCGTGTGCCTGCTCGTGCCAGAGCGCGCCCGTGCGCCACGGGAGGGGCTTCCGCCCCGCGCGCCCCGCGCCACGGCAAATTACGTGCGAAGGGGGAGGGCAAGAGAGGAGCGCCCCTGGGGATCACGAGACGAGCAGACATCGGGGCTCAAGACACGGTCGGCCACGCGCAGAGGGGGGTGGGGGGAGAGTGGGGAGGGCTTCTTAGAAGCACCCCTGCTTCTTAGAAGGCGCGGGCCTCATCCATAGATGCGAGGCTGGCGCCATCTAAGGAGCAGCCTCCTTCTAAGAAGCCCTCCCCCGTCCCTCCACCCCCTTGTGCGCGCCGCCAAGACGGGGGTCAATGCAAACGGGGGTCAGCCAGGGCACTGGATCCTGCAGGAGCCTGCGAAGGCCCTCTCTGGCTGACCCGGGTTCGCGAGCCGCTCGTGGCCGCGAGGCGGCCGCGCACGTTGGTTGACCGGGGTTTGCGAAGCCCTATGTTGCAGTTGGTGTTCCTGCATTGCAGTTGTTTCGTTTTCTGTTGACCTGGGCCTGATTGACCCGGGTTAGCAGATCCCCGAAGACATTGATTTGTTTTTTTGTTGTCCTCCCCATCTTCTTTGTCTTCCATTGACGGTCTCAAGGGTGCTTGACAACCAAGAGGATCCAGATGTAATTTGTTCCGTGTCTTGGTGAAGGAACCCCTTCCGTTGGGTCCGCAGGAGGGCCTCGCAGCAATGTGTTCCGTGGTGATTGGAGTGCCAGGAAGGGCGGCGAGGAGAAGGGAAGGAAGACGAGGAGACATTGGACCCCGAGAGCTTCGAGAAGATGAAGAAGGAGATGGCCAAGCTCGGCCTGAACGTGAAGAAGGTCTGGCTGCTGTCCGCGTCCCCGCCCTCCCTCAACCACTTACCCCTCGTCCCTCCCTCCTCCTGCCCGTCTTCCCTCCTGCTCGGCCCTCCTACTCCTCCCTCATCCCGCCTCCCTCCCTCCCTCCAGACCCCTCTCCTTCCAGAACCCACAGGAGCCCGCAAAACCTTTTTGGAAGAGCCTGAAAGCTTCCAAATCCTCTTTCCCCACCCCTCTCCCATCTTCCTCCACCCCGGCCTCCAAAGTAGGGCCGGAGTAGACAGGATCGGAGGATTGCGCCGCATCGCCGATGCATCGGCGATGCGGCCCGATGTGGAGCCAGATTTTTGTCCACGTCAACGTCGCCGTTGCGTCGCCCGCGTCGCCGATGCATCGCCGATGCATCGCCGATGCATCGGCGATGCGCGACCCTCCGACCCCATCTGCTCGGACCCCACTTGGGAGGCCTCCAATCCCCTCCTCCTTCCCCGTCTTGGCGAGGATCAGGGCTGCGCGCGTGCAGCTCCCAGAAGAGGTCCCGGCTGCTCCCCCCAAAGGACCCCCAGCACGGCCCCCCGAGGCGGTCTCGGCACCCCGCGCCGCTTTTACTCCTGCGCATCCTCCTCATCCTCCTCGTCCTCATGCGCCTCCCTTCTCCATCCCTCTTCCTCCCCTCCTCTTGATCATCATCCCCTCATCCTCCTCGTCCAACCTCTCTTCTTCTCTCCCCTCTCCCGTCCTCTCTCGTTCCTTTCGTCCGTCCTTCCGTCCTTTCTTCCTCATTCGAATCCACATCCTACTCCTCGCCATTATCATCGTCATCATCCCTCCTCAGAATCAGCATGTGTAATCCTCCTCCTCCCCTTCCTCCTCCTCCTCCTCTTCCTCCTCCTCTTCCTCCTCCTCCTCATCCTCCTCTTGCTCGTCCTCTTCCTTATCCTCCTCCTCCCCCTCCTTCTCCTTCTCCTGCTCCTCCCCCTGGTATCGACCCCTCTCCCCCTCAGAGCATGCCCCCCCCCAAAGAAGCCCCGCTGATCGGCGGGTCCAGGGCTGGTCTGTCCAGGATCGGTGCACGTGGATAGCCTGAGGCGCGCTCCCCGACCCTGCCCCTTCTCTTCTGGACCTCCACCCCTGCTGCACCTCTTCCTCCTCTTCGTCCTCCTCCTCCTCCTCGTCCTCCTCGTCCTCCTCCGCCTCCTCCTCCCTCCTCCTCATCATCCTGCTGCTATATATCCTCCTGCTCTCATCGCTCCCCTTCCTCGAAGCGCTTTGGACGAGGAGGGAAGGTCCACTGGCACAGCCCTCCCAGCTGCCCGAGAAGAGCTTCCGCGGAGGGCATGCCTGCACCAACACCACCACGTGAGCCATTGCGGCCGGCTCCATCAGTCTTCTGCCAAGCTTCGGGGAGCAGCGGGGGTCAGCACTGGCGGGGTCGGCCAGCCCAATGTGGCTGGCCCAGACTTGGGAGCCGCGTGGAACCGAGCCCCCCTCCCCCCCCTGATGCCCCACGAAGAGCAGCAGCCTCTTCCGACTCACCCGTGCCTCCCCGGACACCGCGTCGGAGTGGCCAGAGGGAGGTATTGCTCTGGCGGGCGGAGGGTCGGGGCAGATGTTTCTGGCCCACCTCTTGCTCTTGGCGAACGTCCGCCTGACGCCCCCCTGCGCCGTCGTGACCCACACCGCTGGCCTCTGGGCCTGGGAGCTACTTCAGGGCCGACCAGGGCTCGCGACGTGGCCCGGGCGGGCTGGCCGACCCCTGGCCGGCGCTGGCCCGCGTCAGCGCCAGCCCCCCGTCGGCCGCGAAGCTCTCTCGCGCGCGCTCCGCCCCCGAAGGCCGGCACGAAGGCGCTGGAGCAGACCCTCAGCATCACCACCGACAGGCCACGGCATCATCAGCATTAACAACAACAACAACAACAACAACAACAACAACGACACCATCCGCATCAACAACCTCATCAGCATCATCAGTACCACCTTTTGCTCCATCATGCTCATCCTCCTCAGCATTTTCATCATCATCATCATCATCATCAGCAGCAGCAGCAGCATCAGTATCATCATCATCATCATCATCATCATCATCATCATCATCATCAGCAGCAGCAGCAGCAGCATCATCATCATCATCAACATCATCATCATCATCATCATCATCATCATCATCATCATCATCATCATCATCATTATTATTACCATCATCATCATCATCAGCAGCAGCATCATCATCAGTGTCATCATCAGCAGCAGCAGCATAAGCAACATCATCAGCATCACCATCATCATCATCATCAGCATCACCATCACCATCAGCATCTTCATCTTCATCATCATCATCACCATCATCATCAGCATCATCATCATCATCACCATCATCAGCATCATCACCATCATTGTCATCATCATCAGCATCATCATCATCATCATCATCAGCATCATCATCATCGTCATGGAACTTTCTGGCTTGCCATCCCGCACGCGCGGTGGATGCAGGCCAGCTCGACGCTCTGGCAAGCGGCCTTCCTGCAGCGGCTGGGCGCCGCGTTCGCCCCTCCGGGGGCTACCTGCAGGCTGCGGCGCGCCGCTGCCGTCGCGGACGCAGGCGAGGAAGCGCGGGAATGCGGCGAGGTGCTCGGCCGGCGAGCTGCGCACGCCGTGGCGTGCCCCGGGAGCGCCACGCGGCTGCGGGCTCACACTGGGGCCGCGCGCGGCCTCGAGGAGAAGCTCCGCTCCGCAGGCGTTGTCGTCGACTTGGAGCGGCGGGTGCTTGGGCTCTATCAGACGCTGCCAGACAGCACGGTCCGGGAGAACGTCATGGACCTCGTCGTCGCCTTCCCTACCAGCGCCGAGCGCTGGTGGCTGGACGTCACCGTCCCGTCGCCTTCAATTCCTCGCTCGCCGTCGCTGGTCGCGCCCCCGGGGCCGCCGCTGCATCCAGCGACCGGGCCAAGGAGACGCGCTTCGGCGAGCAGTTGCACAGCATCGCCGTCGAGGCGGGCGGCCGCTTCAGCGCCAGCGCCCCCGCGGCGCTCGCGGAGCTCGCGGCCGCCTCGCAGGCGTACGGCCGCGTGCAGCGCGACGGCCGCCGCGGCACCACGGCGAGGCGGCTCGCCGAGCGGCTCTGCACCGTAGCGGTGCCGTGGGCGACGGACGCCACAATCGCCGCCCTCGGTTGCTAGCCCGCCGCCGGCGACGCGCGCAGACAGCGGCTTGACCTTGGCCACCAAGAGGTGCCTGGATCATCATTATCCTCATCATCATCACCAGCATCAGCATCCGCATCATCATCAGCATCAGCACAATCCTCATCATCAGCAGCAGCAGCGTCATCATCATCATCATCATCATCATCATCATCATCATCATCAGCAGCAGCAGCAGCAGCAGCAGCAGCATCATCCGTCGCCATTTTGGCTCAAGTCGTGGCTCGAGACGCCCCATGAGCGCTCAACCCTGCTCCAGCCCCGCCAGGCACTACAGTCCCCAAGCTCATCTCCGAGCCCATTAAACTCCACTCCGTCATGGGCGCGGGCGCCAGCGCAGGTGTCGGCGCCGCGGCGCAGCGCTCCACCCCGGACCAGCTGCTCGGTCTGGCGGAAGGCATGGAAGAGGTCACGAGGGCGAAGCTCGCGTTTGCGCTGGGCGGCGCGGACGCCGCCGCGATGGACGACCCAGCGGCGGACAGCGTAGAGGAGGTGGGCGAATACATCGTCGGAGGGGGATTCTCCGGCTGCTGGTTCGCCGACAAGCTGAGGGCGGAGAAGCCGGACCTGCGGGCGTTCACGGTCGAGGGCTCGAACTGGATCGGCGGCCACATGGAGTCGCACGCCAACGACGGCGAAGGCAGCGCCGTGCACGATGAGTTCAGTGGCACGCGCATCTTCCCCGACAAGATGCCGAAGGTGAGCGAGCTCGTCGCGCGGTTCGGGCTCGACTTCTTTCCATTCGAACTCGGCGACGCCACCGACCTCTTCCACGCCCAGGGCACCACTGCGCGCAAGCATGACGGGCCCATGCCGTCTGGCGGGGAGTGGGCGGGCAAGAAGCCGACCGACATGTCCGCGTCTGTCGCGGGTGCTTACACGGCGACGGAGTTTTTGGCTGCAGTGCGGGCACCATGCCTACAACTGCCCCGAGCTGAGGTCGCTGTCCGTCTCCGAGCCCTTTCGTCAAGTACGCCGAGGCGTCGCCCGCAGAAACCGCCCGCTGGTTCGCCTGCTCGGGCTACAACCTGCACGGCGACGACGTGCAGTCGAGCATCTACGCGCACGACGGGGAGCTGCACGGCTCAGACACATCGCACCACCACTTCCTGAAGAAGGGCTACGCGACGATGGCCACCAAGCTGCACGAGGCGAGCGGAGCGCGCACTCCCCACGGCAACCAAGGTCGTCTCGGCGCGAAGGGGCGGCGGGAAGATCGCGGCGGCCCTAAGCAATCAGAAGGAAGCGGCCGCGCCCAATGTCATCATGGGCGCGACCGCCAAGCAGTTCGGCGGGATCTCGGGCTGGGAAGCCGTCCTCTCTCCAGAGCGCGCCTCCGCGGCGAAGTCGCGCAAGGCCATCCCGCCCTTCGAGTGCTGCCTGGACTTCGGCGCGCCGCGGCGGCAGAAGCACGGCTTCGCGCGCGGCAAGTCAACCACCGACACGGACGCCCGCCAGATCCTTTACTGCGACAATCATGACCTCCTGATCTACGTCTCGGACGGGGGCGGCGGCAACGTCGGCGGCGACTACGCCGCGAGGCGGGGGCGCGAGTTCGCGGTGGATCCGAGCGCCGCACCGCGGCGCACGTTCGACACCATGAAGAAGGCCCACATGGACATCGGAGTGCAGGGGGGGCCGCCCCGAGCCAAACTGGGCCGACTGCGCGCGTGCCTACTGGGAGGCCGGGTCGCGCAAGTGGAGGAAGGGCGCGGACGTTGATGAGTGCGTCCGGGCCATCTCGGACGGGAGCGGCGACGGAAGCAATGCGCGCATCCCCGGCGAGGCCTTCAGCGACATGCAGGAATGGGTGGAGGGCGCGATCAACACGGCAGAGATGATTTTCGAGAAGGCCTTCGCGTGACACGCTGTCTGAATTTGCTTCGCTCTGGGCGAGCGCGCCGCGCGCCAAAAGCTGTGGCGCGGAAGCACCTATTATTTACTATTCCCAACCATCCTGTGATGTTGGGTCCTCGTTTGAAGAGACAGCGCCACGCGTTCCTCGCTCACTCCTCCTTCCTCCTCCGCCCTCCCCCCTCCCATCATCATCACCATCAACATCATTCGCTGCCAGCATCACAACCCATTGTGGCACACCCTTCACACGCATCGTGGCACCATAGGGAGCCCCACCCGAGGCCCCAGCGACAACGTTCCCATGCGTCCGCGCTACCCATTTTGGCACACCCCTCACACGTTTCTTCGCCCCATAGGGAGCTCCACCTAAGGCCCCAGTGGCGACGTTCCCACGCGTGTGCGCCACCCATTTGGGCACACCCTTTTTCACGGTTCGTGGCCCCATTGGGAGCTCCACCTAAGGCCCCAGCGGCGACGTCCCCACGCCACCCATTATAGCACACCCTACGGATCGTGACCCCATAGGGAGCTCCACGGAAGGCCCCACTGGTGACGTTCCCACGCGCCTGCGCCACCCATTGTGGCACACCCCCCACACGGATCGTGACCCCATAGGGAGTTTCACCGAAGGCCCCGCTGGAGACGTTCCCACGCGTCCGCGCCACCCATTGTGGCACACCCCTCACACGGATCGCGGCCCCATAGGGAGCTCCATCTGAGGCCCCAGCGATGACGTTCCCATGCGTCCGCGCCACCCATTGTGGCACACCCCTCACACGGCTCGCGGCCCCCAGCGGCGACGCCCCCATGCGTCCGCGCCACACATGTCGGCGCACCCCTCTCACGGATCGTGGCCCCATAGGGGGCTTCACCTAAGGCCCCAGTGGCGATGTTCCCATTCGCGCGCGCCACCTATCGTGGCACACCCCTCACACGGATCGTGACCCCGTATGGAACTCCACCTAAGGACCCATTGGTGACGTTCCCATGCGTTCGCGCCACCCACTGCGGCACACCCCTCTCGCGGATCGTGGCCCAATAGAGAGCTCCACCCAAGGCCCCAGCGGTGACGTGCCCACGCGTCCGCGCCACCCATTTTCGCACACCCCTCACACCACGGATCGTAGCCCCCACGGGAACTCCATCTAAGGCCTTAATGGCGACTTCCCCATGCGCCGCGCCACCCATTTTTGGCGCACCCCTCACACGGTTCATGGCCCCGCGCCATTTATTTTTGGCATACCCTTCCAACGGTTCGTGGCCCCATAGGGAGCTCCACCTAAGGCCCCAGCGGCGACGCCCCCTTGCGCCGCGCCGCCAAGTTTGGCGCACCCCTCACACGGTTCGTCGCCCCACCCATCACACGGATCGCGGCCCTACAGGGAGCTCCACCTGAGGCCCCAGCGGTGGCGTTCCCATGCGTCCGCGCCACCCATTTTGGCACACCCCTCACACGGTTCGTGGCCCCATACGGAGCTCCACCTAAGGCCCCAGCGGCGACGTTCCCGTGCGTCCGTGCCACCCATTGTGGCACACCCTTCGCATGGATCGTGGCCCCAATGGTGACATTCCCCGCGCCACCCATTCTGGAACACCTTTGACACGGTTCGTGGCCCCATAGCGAGCTACATCTAAGGCTCCAGTGGCGACGTTTCCACGCGCCCTCGCCACCCATTTTGACACACCCCTCACACGGTTCGTGGCCCCATAGGGAGCTCCATCTAAGGCTCCAGCGGCGACGTTCCCATGCGTCCGCGCCACCCATTGTGGCACACCCCTCACACGGTTCGTCGTTCCATAGGGAGCTCCGGTTAAGGCCTCAGTGGCGACGTTCCAATGCGTTCGCGCCACCCATTTTTGGCACACCCCTCGCACGGTTCGTGGCCTCATAGGGCATTCGACCGACGGTTCCAATGGCGACGTTCCCACGCGTCCGCGCCATCCATCTCGGCGCACCCCTCACAAGGTTCGTGGCCCCATGGGGAGCTCCACCCAAAGCCTCAGCGGCCTCACATTTCGGCGCACCCCTCACACGGCACGTAGGGAGCTCCATCTGAGGCCTTCGCGGCGACGCTCCCATGCGTCCGTGCCACCCAGTCCCGGCACACCCCTCACACGGATCGTGGCCCCAGTGGTGATGTTCCCATGCGTCCGCGCCACCTATTTGGCACACCTTTGACACGGTTCGTGGCCCCATAGGGAGCTCCACCGAAGGCCCCAGTGGCGACGTTCCCATGCGTCCGCGCCACCCATTTTGGCACACCTTTGACACGGATCGTGGTCCCATAGGGAGCTCCGCCTAAGGCTTCAGTGGCGACGTTCCCGTGCGCTCGCGCCACCCATTTCTGGCACACCCCTCACACGGTTCGTGGCCTCATACGGCATTCGACCGACGGCTTCAATGGCGACGTTCCCATGCGTCCGCTCCATCCATCTCGGCGCACCCCTCACACAGTTCATGGCCCCATAGGGAGCTCCACCCAAGGCCTCAGCGGCGACGTTCCGATGCGTCCCCTCACACGGTTCGCTGCACAAAGGAAGGTCCACCTAAGGCCCCATTGGCGACGTTCCCATGCGTCCGCGCCACCTATGTCGGCACACCCGTCGCCCGGTCCGTGGCCCCACAGGGAATTCCATCTGAGGCCCTAGCGGCGACGTTCCCATGCGTCCGTGCCACCCAGTCCGGGCACACCTGTCACACGGTTCGTGGCCCCATAGGGAGCGCCACCGAAGACGACGATATACACAATTGTGGTAATCACATTTGCGCATGGTTGGGGTCCTTCGCCAGGCTAATTTATTTTGGTTTCAGGTGGCACGTTTCACCCACATCGCCGAAGCTTGTTTTTTTCGTTTGTGGAGAAGCGTGCTTGGCGAATTCCAATCGTATTGGAGAAGTGCATGATAATATAGCAAACAAGACCAGCTGCATCGCTCACATGTGAGGCTAGCCAGTCCCACCACGAGCTTAAACTTCAGCGTGACAGCAGTATGGTAACCATTCAGGACTGATCACTGAAGTGCCGTGTGGGATGATTACTGCTCGAGTAGTTGCCAGAGGACCTCCGCCACAGAGCATAGAGAAACAATACGGCGGGCGGACGGGCGACGGACGACGGACGATGACGACGGGTGTGCCCACGGGGAGGGGGGGGGAGAAACAGACACCGATACCCGTTGCTCCCCAAGCCTCTCTTGGGGTGCGCTCTGGCCGGGACTTCGAAGCGCATCCGCCCGTGGCGACGAGGGCCCCTGGGGAGGCGCAAAAAGCAGAAGCGAGGGAGGGGCATCTGTACTGGAACCCTTGGCATCATCAGCAGCAGCATCATCATCAATATGATCAGCATCATCAGCAGCAGCATCAGCATCATCATCATCATCATCATCATCATCATCATCATCATCAGCAGCAGCAGCATCATCATCATCAGCAGTATCATCAGCAGCATCCTCATCGTCATCACCGTCGTAAGATTCATCGTTGTCCTCGTCGTTATCATCGTCGTACTCGTTAGCATCATCATCAGCAGCAGCATTATCATCGTCAGAATCATCAGTTGTTTCATCATACTCATTATCAGCATCACCGCCATCGTCAGCATCATCATCCGCATCATCATCAGCAGCATCAACATCAACATCAGCATCATCATCTGCAGCATCATCTTCACCAGCATCATCATTATCATTATCATCATCAGCATCACTAGCGTCATCAGCATCAGCATCATCAGCAGCACCATTAGCATCCTCAGCATCATCATCATCGTCATCATCAGCATCGGCATCATCAGCATCGGCATCATCGTCATCAGCACTATCATCATTGCCAGCATCGTCATCATCGTCATCAGCATCATCATCACCACCATTATCATCATTGCCATCATCATCATCATCATCGTCATCTTCAGCACCATAATCCTCATCATCAGCAGCATCATCATTATCCTCATCATTAGCATCAGCATCATCATCATCATCATCATCATCATCATCATCATCATCATCATCATAATCCTCGTCATCGCCATCATCATCGTCATCATCGTCATCATCGTCGTCATCATCATCATCGTTGTCGTCGTCGGCGTTGTCATCAGCCTCATCGTCACCACCGCCGCCACCACCGCCACTGCCACCATCACCGCCCTCTCCGTGGTCCTGGGCCTGCCTCCCTCGGGGCCCCCCCGTTTCCTCTCATGCCCAGCCTCCCTGGCCCTGCGGACGTCCCGGGCCCATCACCGCCGTCTCCGTGGTCCTGGGCCTGCCTCCCTCGGGGCCCCCCCGTTTCCTCTCATGCCCAGCCTCCCTGGCCCTGCGGACGTCCCGGGCCAGATCGCACGGGGGGCGCCGTGGACGAAGGCGGGGGCCGGATCTAGAATCGAGGAGGATCGAGGGAGGATCGAGGGTCGAGGGGGATCGAGGGTCGAGGAGGGTCGAGGGTCGAGGGGGATCGAGGGTCGAGGAGGCTCGAGGGTCGAGGAGGATCGAGGGGCGAGGAGAAGCGAGGGGGGTCCAGGTGGATCGGAGAGGAGCCGAGGGGAGAGATCACGGCGAGCGCCCCCCTGGGAGAGGTCACTCCTCCTCCTCCTCCTCCTCCTCCTCCTCCTCCTCCTCCTCCTCCTCCTCCTCCTCCTCCTCCTCCTCCGCCCCCTCCTCCTCCTCCTCCTCCTCCTCCTCCTCCTCCTCCTCCTCCTCCTCCTCCTCCTCCTCCTCCTCGGCCGGAAACGCCCGGCGTTGCCCCGGGAAGCTCGCGAGAGCCTCCGAGAGCTTAGGGTCTCTACAGTCACTGACTCCAGCGATTCGAGCTGGTGCACTTCGGCTGCATCGGCGATGCTGACCGACGTGGGGCCCGATTTTTCTGTCACGCCGACGTCGCCGATGCGTCGCCGACGTGGGCGATGCATCGTCGGTGCAGCGCCAGTGCATCGGCGATGCGTCGGCGATGCGGCGCGATCCTCCGACCCCGTCTACTCGGACCCCATTGGGGAGGCCTCCGTTAGGGTCTATGCAGTCAGGACGCGGGTCTCACAGCCACTTCGGGCTCGGGAGGCGCTCTGACTTTCTGCCCATTCCCTGGGTCCAGGTTCGAGTCGGGCCTGTCCCTCTACAGGAGGAATATTCAAAATTAGTCCAAAAATAGTCTGGGGACGATGTTTCGATTTTTTGATACATTTTTGAATATTGTTTTATTTTTATTTGTCGTCCAATATCCGGCTGTAGGAGGACCTGCCCGACCTAACGCTAACTCTGGTCCCATGGAGAGATCACTGTGGGCGCTCCGAGGAGAGATCACTCAGACAGTGCCAAGGGGGGTCACCGCTAGGAGGGAGGAGGGGGGAGAGCCACCTCCCCCCGAAGGTCGGGGATCGCGGAGGAGGGAGGATCGACTGTCGAGGATGCTCTTGGACGTCCTGGTGTTCTTGGTGGTTCTGGTGGGGGTCCTGAGGGTCCTCCTCCCCCTCAGGGGGAGGTGAGGCCCCTCCTAGATGGCCCCTCTGGCATCGGCCGTAAGCTGTCTGTGCGGACCGTAGCAGGATGTGAGAGGGGCAGCGGCAAAGCCGGAGTTAGGGCCCTGAGCGTAGCCCCTCAAGCGCGTATCAACCCCCGTTGCACACGTTTCCCCGCGAAAGTTCAAAGCAGAAAGGAGGGGAGGAGAGACAAGAGAGCGGACACAGAAGCCCGATAGGAAAGAGGAGTTTCTTATTTGGTTCAAGGTTGGTGCCTCCTTTTGTTACTTTGCCCGTTCCTCAGAGGTTCCTCGGGTTCCCCGGATTCCCCGCCCCTGGTGCCTCCTATTGTTACATTGCCCGTTCCTCGGAGGTTCCCCGGGTTCCCCATTTTCCCGCCGCCATCACACCAGACTCGCGGGCGCCCAGAGTTCATGTCGTCGAATTCGTTCCAGGGTCATTCCCCCATTAAACTGACCTAAAGGGTTCTTATTTGGTCCAAGGTTGATGCCTCATATTCTTACTTTGCCCAATCCTCAGAGTTCCTCGGGTTCCTCGGGTTCCCTGCTCCCTGTGTCTCCTATTGTTACGTTGCCTGTTTCCCAGAGGTTCCTCGGGTTCCCTGGATTCTTCGGGTTCTCCTCCCCCGTTGCCTCCTATCGTTACGTTGCCCGTTCCTCTGAGGTTCCTCGGGTTCAAGCAATGCCAACCCATGCAAAGCAATGCCAAGTACTGCCAAGCGGGTTCCCCGGGTGTTTCAGGTTCCCCGCCCTTGGTGCCTCCTATTGTTACGTTGCCCGTTCCTCCGAGTTTCCTCGGGTTCCCTGTGTTCGTCGGGTTCCCTAGGCTCCTCGGGTTCACCGCCCCCAGTGCCCAAAGCAATGCCAAGCAATGCCTGCGCGACCCCAATTAGGGAAGCGATTCCTAAGCGGTGTTGCTTAGAATTGTTTGGCACTACATTATTTTGTTTTCCATTGTACTGCATTACTTGGCAGTGCTTTGCATTGCTTGGTGTTGCTTTGCAGTGCTTGACAATGCTTTGCACTGGTTGCCATTGCTTGCCATTGCTTGCCATTGCTTGGCGTTGCTTGGCATTGCTTCGCGTCGCTTGCATTGCTTGGCGCTGCTTGGCATAACTTAGCGTCGCTTTGCATGTCTTGGCGTTGCTTGGCATTGCTTGGCGTTGCTAGGCATTTCTTGGCGTTGCTTTGCACGGCTTGGCATTGCTTGGCATTACTTGGCATTGCTTGGCATTGCTTGGCATTGCTTGGCGTTGCTTGGCGTTGCTTGGTATTGCTTGGCGTTGCTTTGCACTGCTTTGATCTGGTTGGCGTTGCTTGACGTTGCCTGGCGTTACCTGGCACTGCTGGGAAACAAGACCAACAACCAGGGCGGGGAACCCGAGGAACCCGGAGAACCCGAGGAACCTCCAAGGAACGGGCAACGTAGCAATATGAGGCTTCGGGGGCGAGGAACCCGGGAAATTCTGATCAACGAGCAAAGTAACAATAGGAGGCACTTGTGGCGGGGAACCCGAGGAACCCGAGTAACCTCCTGGAAACGGGCAACGTGAAGATAGGAGGCGCTGGGGGGCGGGGAAACCGAGGAACCCGAGGAACCTCCGAGGAACGGGCAACGTGATAATAAGAGGCACCAACCTTTAACCGAGTAAGAGCCCTTTTGCAAGCCTAATTGGGGAAAAAAACTCACTCAAATCCAAAGAAAAATTAGGGGTGGAGGCAAATACTCTCAGGACAGATTCACGGGAGAAAGGAGAGTAGTATTCAGAGTGTGTACTTGTGGAGGGGGGCGGAGGAAGGACGAGGAAGGAGGAGGGAGTAGGAGACGGAGGCGAAGGAGGACGAGGAAAAGGAGAAGGGAAAGGAGAGGAGAAGAGGAGGTGGACGAGAGGATCAGGGGGGAGGAAGAAGGGAGGAGGAGGAGGAGGAGGAGGAGGAGGAGGAGGAGGAGGAGGAGGAGGAGGAGGAGGAGGAGGAGGGGGAGGGGAGGGGATGGGAGGAGGGGAGGATTGGGGGAGGGAGGGGGGAGGTGGGGGACGGAAGCGGGAGAGGCGAGCGGGGGGCAGGGAGAGAGAGAACCAGAGCACACAATGAAGAAAGTCGGACGATCGCTTCCAGAAGGTGAAGGGTGTGTGTATGTGACGGCCGCTCCCCTCCCCCTTCTATCCATCGATCCTGCTATCCTCTCGGCTCAGGTACTGGATTATTTTGGATATCCTACAGAATACTTCTGTGCCCGCTGCCCGTCGGGCGCGAGGATAAAAGATCTCCATCTTTCATCCTCCTTATCCTCTACCTACGGATCATACGCCAGGTTCGACTCTCAGGTCGTCAACTTCCGTTCACACGGGGAACAAGAGATGAGGAGGAGGACGAGGACAAGTGCAACCTCACCAATGATGTTGCAATACCCCCCCCCTCCCAAGTTCCCTTTTTCACTTGTCTTTACCATGTAGTGTCATTACGGAAACTGGCCCATTAGAAAACAGTTTTTGAGAATCCTGAATCGTGCCAGAACACCGCTATTGGGACTTCAGCGCCGCGGACCAACGTGATTGTTGCAGCTTGACATTCCTCAATCGTGCCGCAATGCTTTTCCAATGACAGTCAACGTGACTTTTGCCTCCTGACAGTCTAAAACAGCGTCAGAACATTTTAAAACTGTTGAAAACGTTGAAAACTAATGTACGCAGCGCTGAGACTAGAGCCACATGTTGAAAACGGCACGCCCTGCATCCGTGAAACCGTTGCAAAGTTCACGACGAATGTGCGCAGCACTTAGGCGAGAGCCACATTTAGAAAAGAGCACACACTTCATCCGTGAAGTTGTCGCAGACGTTTCAGACGACTGCGCGCGGCGCAAAGGCGAGAGCCACATTTTGGGAAGGACCCGTCCTTCATCCGTGAAGTGGCCGCAAACGTTTAAGACGAATGTGCGCGGCGATGTGTCGAGAACCACACTTTGAAAAGGATCCGCCCTCCATCCTTAAACATGTTGCAAACTTTTGTGACGAGTGCGCGCGGCGCTAACGCGAGAGCCACATCTTGAAGAAGATCTCAGGTGAAACGCCCAGCCCGCCCTACCGACAGGTTCGGGGGTGCGACATGGAGTCACTTATAATAAAACGGGGCGCAGGAGAGGGAGGAGGAGGAGGAGGACGACGACGACGACGACGTGGACGAGGCGGAGCCAGAGGAGAGGGGGAGGGGCAAGAGGAGGTGGGGAGGAGGATTGGGGGCGAGGGGAAGGGTCGCACCGCGCGCGCCAGGCTGTACAACAACTGGGGCGAGGCGCCCCGACCGGACCCTCTTGCGGCGCCCCCCTCGCGTCGCCCAGCGCGGCGAAAGTCTGCGCGGGCCGCTGCCCATGAAGAAGGAACGGGCAGCATGCCAAGAGCGGAGCGCGCCGCCAGGGGGGCGGGGGGGCCAGCGCCGACCCCACAAATCCGCGCGGAATTCCGAAGGTTTCTTCTTCTGGGCCTCCTCCTCGGAGGCGTGCCACTCAAGGCTCTCCATGCCCCCCTCCCCCTCCCTTCGGGGGTGTCCAGATGAAGGGGGGTGAGGACTAGGGGGGTGTGGATACCATGGCCGGAGCCATGGTATCTCCCAGAGTTCGCCCGACCTTCTCTCAGCACGCTCCCTTGCCCCATCCCTCGTCCGCGCACATGCAGCGAGCCATGATGCATCTGGCGAGCGCGAGGCTGACATCTCTGGGGCCGAGTGCGCTCTGCTCAGCTATCTGCGCAATCTGCAGCCCCGGCGCGCTGCGAGTGCGGGGAGTGTTGTGTGTTGTTTTTTGTTTGTTGTGATACAATTTAAATATGTCGAACTTTTTCCCTAACTCCAAAAAAACTACCAAGAAAAAACCAGAGCTCCTGCGTCGTCATTCCTTCGCACCGGCGTGCCCCCAGAGTCCCGGACCCCTCCGCCGGGGGGGCCCGCTCCTCGCATCCAGGCCGTGTCCTCTGCCGGCCCCTCGGGGCCCAGGGCAAAGGGCCCCCAGGGGCGAAAGGCTGGGGGCCCCCAGGCGGCGTGGTGACCAGACCGCGTGGCGAGTCAGCGGGGATCCTGGGTCACCGCGCGGCTTCTCGAAGAAGAAAACACCGCAGAGAACATACATTTTTGGCGCTCCGCGCAAATCTCTTGGATCCGCGCTGGGCCCCCCCAGCGGCGCCTCCGGCGCCGCCTCTGGCGCGCTCCGCGCGCCATGGAGGGGGGTTCCAGCGCGGATCCACGAAATCCGCGTGGAGCTTCGAAAGTTCATGTTTATGCTACTGTTCTTCTAGATCCAAGGCCACCACGCGGTTTCGGGACTCGGGCGGTTCTCCGACGACGTCTCGGGCGACTGGGGCCTCCAGGGTCTCGAGACCGTGCGGCGACGCGCGGTGAGGCCGCGAGGGGTTCCGAGGTCACCACCCGACCCGTCCGTCACCCCACGGCTCTGGGGTCCCGGAGGAAACGGCCCAACAAGTGTCCCTCGTGAGTGTTGCCGCGGCGCGAGGCGGTCAGGGCCTGATTCTCCCCCCCCTTCTTCGGCGAGGCCTCCGGACAGACTGCTCGAGAGGGCGTGCCCGCACGGTGGGTGCGCGGCTACGGAGAGCAGATCTGAGGGCGGGCGCACGAGAGGACAAGCTGACTCTGCGGTCGTGAGAGATCCAGGCCTCTCCTCCTCCTCTTCTTCCTCCCCCTCCTCCTCCTCATCCTCCTCCTCCATCTCCTCCTCATCCATCTCCTCCTCCTCCTCCTCCTCCTCCTCCTCCTCCTCCTCCTCCTCCTCCTCCTCCTCCTCCTCCTCCTCCTCCATCCTCCTCCTCCTCCATCTCCTCCTCCATCTCCTCCTCCTCCTCCTCTCCTCCTCCTCTCCTCCTCCTCCTCCTCCTCCTCCTTCTCCTCCTCCTCCTCCTCCTCCTCCTCCTCCTCCTCCTCCTCCTCCTCCTCCTCCTCCTCCTCCTCCTCCTCCTCCTCCTAGCTGGGGGTCCGAGTACAGTGGAAACCCATGCCAAGGAACACCCTGCTTGCCTCCAGGGTGCCCTGGGTGTCTTGGGCTTCGATGGTTTTGCTATGGAAAGCGTGGCGTTCCCACAACCAAAATCAATGAACGACCTGGGGTCTCAGGATCGGGTTTCTTGTGGAAGGTGTCCTTGTGGTCGAGCTCCTACTGTAGATGGGCTCGCAGGGTCGCGCCGCATCGCCGATTAATCGGCAATGCGGCTCAATGTAAAGCCCGATGTTCTCTCCACCGACGGCGCCGATGCATCGGCGACGCATCGGCGAGGCATTGGCGAGGCATTGGCGACGCTGCGCGACCCTCCGACCTTAGAAACTGGGACCCCATTTGAGAGGCCGCTAAGAGAGCTGCCGATGGGATGCCCGCTCGCACGGGGCGGCCGTCTCTGGAGGTCCTCGGGGGTCTCCGCTGCCCTCGGCCCCGCTGTCCGCGGCAGCCGCCCCTGGCGGCGGAGGCCGCATTGGAACGATCTTACCAAGATCGTTCATGGCCTCGCGCATGGGTGCAGGCGGGGAGTTTCAATTGGTTCCCCCGCCGAACACAGCAATCGAGGATGCATCGCCCATTCATGGCCCATAAAGACACCATTCCTGGGACCCTGCGCCCGACCCCCCATTTCACCCTCCATCTTGGGCGCCTTTGGAGCCGTCTCGGACGCTCTGAGGACCGGGCAGGCCGCCACGTGTCAAACACACAACAACCGAAGGAAGCTTTGTGATGTTCGCCCCTTGGGGGCTTTGAGGCACGTCTCGCAGACCTAGAGGTTGACACCAACACCACTATCGACGGCGTGCCTCCAGCGAGGGAAGAAGACCCCGATCTCGGCGATGGTGGTCATACTCCGGCTTCCGAGGTGACCGAAATGTTACCACCAACACCGAAATCTGGGATCATTTTCCCCTGTGGAGGCAACCCCCTGTGTTGGTGTTGGTGCCAATTTCCAGGCCTCCAGACGTCCCCGTCGGGCTCGTCTTGGGCTGTGCTGAAGGGCTCCTCGACCATCTGGTCGCCATCTGGATCCGCCTTGGATCGACCTGGAGCCAGCGTGCAGGACTGCTGCGGCCGTGTTTGTACGCTCCTGGGCCTGTGTCGCCCGTCGGGGAGACGTCAGGGGCCGCCGAGAGGGCCTCCGCGGGCCCTCCTCTCGCAGACCCTCGGGGGGCGGGCGGGCAGCGGCGACGAGAGCCGAGAGAGCTGCGGGCGGCTTGCCCGTGCGCCTGGCGCCCCGCGACGTCACGACCTTCGCACGGCGTGGACCCCCCCCCCGAAGGTCGACCCGCTTCCCCGGACGGGCTTCTCATTCGGAGCCGTTCGTCTAGGCCTCCTAGATGGGGTCCGAGCAGATGGGGTCGGAGGATCGCGCCGCATCGCCGATGCATCGGCGATGCATCAGCGATGCGGCGCGATGTGGAGCCCGATTTTCTCCACGCCGGCGTCGCCGGTGCATCGCCGACGTCGCCGATGCATCGCCGATGCATCGGCAATGTATCGGCGATGTATCGGCGATGCGGCGCGATCCTTCGACCCCATCTACTCCGACCCCATCTAGGAGGCCTCTAGTTCGTTGCAGATGGCCCCGGGGCCTGGCGAGAGCTCCCAGAGAGTCCGAGAAGAGCGACAGGCAGACCTACCCCAGCAAGACACCCGGATGGCAGCAAACGGGAGGAGGCGCGCCAGGGGGCAGGAGGTCGGCTTACTTGGGATCTCGTCGAGGCCTCTCCGGGCATCCTGGAGGCAGGGTTGAAGCCTCTGCGGGGCTGTTTTGGAGCCTCTCGGAGCCTCTTTTGGGCCTCTTGGGGGCCTCTCGGGGCCTCCTGGGCGCCCCTTGGGGCGGAAGGCTCGGATTTTCGGTTCGTGTTCCCCCTCTTGGGGCCGTCTTGGGGCCATCTTGGGTCGTCTTGGGCGCCTCTTGGGCCGTCTTGGGACCTTCTTGGGACCTTCTTGGGCCGTCTCGTGGCCTTCTTGGGAGCTTCTGAGACCGTCTTGGGGCGGTCTTGGGGCCTCTTGGGACGTCTTGGAGCGTCGGACGCTCGAAAACTGGAGAACCAAAAAAACACTCAAATATAATTTTTTAACATGGTTTGGGCCGTTCGGGGCCCTCTTGGGAAAGCTCATGGGGCTCTCATGGGGCGTCTCGAATGTTTCTTCGGCCGTCTTGAGGCCGTCTTGGACGTCTTAGGAAGTTTGGGGGCCATCTCGGAGGGATCTCGGATCCTCCTGGGATCTTCTCAGGGCTGCCTTGGCCCGTTTCGGGGCCTCCCTGGGTGGTGGTACCGTGCTGGAGGCCTACGCGGAACACCCTGAGAGCGCCTGGCCGCACCCGTGAGCGCCCGGGAATTTCGTGGTCTGGGTCCTTAACAGATACACCGTTCAGAACTGCGTGAGCCTTGGGGCGCTCCACCGCGTGCTGAATGCACGGTGGCGGAGTTTCTAACGTGGGATCGTGGCTGCCTGGACCAAAAATCCAGTTGGCACTGAGGCGAGAGCATGTTTCCCGAATAGGGCGTCAGGAAGCCTCAGGCGAAACGGCTGCCGGGCCAGCCGATCAAGGGAGGCGGCCTCGGGCTCCCCGTCCCAGTTTGGGGGGGCCCTCCGGAGGTTTCGTTTTGCTTGCCTCTGGTCGGATGCAACTCCTGGGAGGTAAAATTCCGACTGTGCCGTGGTCCGAAATCCGGCTTGATCCGGCTCAATTCCGCTTGATTCGGCTAGATCCCGTTTGATCGGGCTTAGTCCCGCCTGTTCCGAGGCCCAGTCCAGCGTAACAGCCCCCCAATGGGGTTTCAGATTTCTGAATCACTCCGACGAAGACCTCCCAGCAGTTGCCTCCTGGCCTCTGTTATCGAAACCTCAGCAGCGAAAAGCCATGAGGCAAAAAACATGTGTCACGACTTCTCCCCGACGGACGATCGAACTCGTTCGGTCCACGTGCCCGCCGACGGCGGCGCGCATACTCTATAGGCTTGGTCGCGTGCTTCGTTCGTCGGCGATGTGCGGCTCCTTGCTCTTCGTGTCCGCTCTCCTTGTCTTGGCATCGCTCGAACGAGTGCACTTGTTCTCGGCGGGGACCGTCGAGGAACACCCTAGATCATCTGGCGAAAAACGCACGCACGAGGCGGAGAAACGCAAGGGGAATGGACGTCCGAGCGTCGCTTCCCGTTGTGGCACTCCTCCCCCGCCCTCCTTGCGATGGATCCGGGCTGCCGCACATCCTGATTGGTGATGAAGCCGCCTGTGCTTCACGGCACCAAGTTGCTGTTTCCCATTTCGAGGCTACCGCCTCCACCGCCACGCCTTGACGGGCGCTCGCGGGCGCCCACGCGGCGCGCGCGCGGATCCGGCGTTCGTTTCGCTTCGCCTCGCTTACAGCACGCATTGAATCGCCAAGCTTCTTCCCGATCCGGTTTGCGAATGCTCGGCGCCCCGGCGCCACCGCCCCGTTCCTCAAGGGACGGCGTCCCGGCGGCGCAGGTGATGACGATGATCTTCTCGCTGGGAACCATACCCACGGCGCTGTGCGTGGCGGGCGCGTGGGCTGCAGGCCTGCCGCGCCGAGGAGGAGGAGGAGGACGACGACGACGAGGACGAGGAAGAGGAGGAGGAGGAGGAGAAGGAGGAGGAGGAGGAGGAGGAGGAGGAGGAGTAGGAGGAGGAGGAGGAGGAGGGGAGGAGGAGGAGGAGGATTACCAGGAGGAGGAGGAGGAGGACGAGGAGGAGAAGGTTTCCGAGGTCTTCAAGGTTTCAGGGTGTCCCAGGCGGACTTCCCGAGCGTGTTCCGAGCAAACAGTCTTTGAGGACGTCCAGAGGTCCACAAGGCTTCCAGCGGTGGAGGAGGAAGGGAAGGAGGAGGAGGAGGAGGAGGAGGAGGAGGAGGAGGCGGAGGACCAGTGCAAACCCAAGAATCAGCCACGATGTTGGGATACACCCTCCCTCCAAGTTCCCTCTTCACAGGCCCCCTACGAGGATTCACTTCCACTGAGGGACCTGCCCCGTTGGGAGACAGCCGTATGAAAAATATTGAAGCGTGCACAAACACAATTCTTAAGATTTCAACGCCACGAGTCAACCTGACCATTGCGTCTTCTTCAACGCCGCGAATGAACGTAACTGTTGCGCCTGGACAATCTTGAACCGCTCGAAAACACAACTTAACCATAAGAATCCGAGAAACTCTGCAGTCGTTTAAGACATTGCGCGGCGCTAAGGTGAGGGCCACATTTCCAAAAGGATCCGCCCTCAATCCGTGAAACACTTGCATTGTTTCAGGACGATTGTGCGCGGCGCTATGGCGAGAGCCACATCTTCGACCCGCCATCAGTCCGTGAAACTCTTGCAGCTTTTTAAGACGATTGCGCGCGGCGTCAAGGCGAGAGCCACATGTTGAGAATGGCCCGCCCCCTACCCGTGAAATTCTTAAAGGATTGTGCGCGGCGTTACGGCGCGAGCCGCATGTTGAAAACCATCCGCGCTCCATGTGTGAAACTGTTGCCAGTTCCTACGCTTCAGGCTCATAAATGGTAAGGACTTCTCAGTCGAAACGCCCGGTCTGCCCTTCTGACCAGCCTCGGGGTGCGACAGGGAGGAATTATTCATGAGGAAAAGGAATGGAGCAGGAGGAGCAGGAAGAGGAGGAGGAGGAGGAGGAGGAGGAGGAGGA
>CAUYUJ010018443.1:60566-63066 GCA_963575745.1 Prorocentrum cordatum
CTCCTCCTCCTCCTCCTCCTCCTCCTCCTCCTGCTCCCCATCCCCGCCCCCAGGCTGCAGGGCGTCCCTCCCCTCGGCGGCGCGTGACAGCCCCAGACCCCCTCGCGCTGTGGAAAAAAGCACGACGGGATAAGTGTTTTGCCGTTTTCGGCCTCCGGGGGCCCGCAACGGGCCTCGGGAGCGTCAAAAAACGATTCAGGATGAGAAGCCGGTCCCGGGGAATGGGTCCAGACCTCTGGAGGTCGCGTCGTGAAAAAATCATGACGTCGGGGGTCTGGGGTGAGTGACCCTTCGCCGGGCTGACCTGCTGTAGGGGTCGCCCCATGCACTGGCCTGTGCGCTTGGATGTGGGTGGTCCCCGCGCGGCCCCCTCGAGCCGCGCACCAGAGGTCGCTCTTAACTGCCTGCGTGCACCCGAGTCCATGGCAGGCATCGCCCCACCCTCCGCCCCGCCACCATTGCAGCCTCAAGAGCAGGGGACCCAGACCCCTTCGAGCCATGAAAAAAGTCACGACGGGAGGTTTTTCGCTATTTTATTTCCGGCCTCCGGGGGCCCTCACGGGGCCTCGGGACCGTCAGAAGACGGCTCGGGAAGGAAGACGGGTCCTGGGGAATGGGTCTGGACCTCATGGGGGTCGCGTCGTGGAAAAATCACGACGTCGGGGGCCTGGGGACGGCGCACGGGCACACTTTTTGAGCCAGCGGGCGCCCCCGCGAGCCGACGCGGGTGCAGGCGCCGACCGGGCTACGGCGGGACGCGCCGGAAGCCAATGGAGGCACGGAGGCACGCACACGCGCATCGCAGGTTGGCGCGGAGTGCCGCACTCCCGCGGGGACAGCCGCGCGGATCTCCGGCGAGCACGGCCTCCCCGCACGCTGGCGGGGACAGCCGCGCGGCAGTGGCCAGGCCCTGCCCCGGCCAGGGCGCAGCACGCACGGCGCCGGCGCTGCCCGCACCCAGGCGACGCAGCCCTAGACAATGCTTGGGCCCCCAGATCCCCAGCGTCGTTGTTGTTCCCCTAAGAGCTTGCTGAAGGGGGTGCTTTTGTGGCAGGAGCTGGTTCCGGCCGAAGGGGAGCGGAGCCGAGACATCCTCAACAGCATTTGGTGGTCCCGGCCGTTTCGCTTAAGACATCCTCACAACTCTCGTTTCTGAGTTGGCTGGGGTTGGCCGTTTCGCTCGAGACCGGGGCCCTCACTGGGCACTGGGCCTCGGGACCGTCAAAAGACGACTCGGGATGAAAAACGGGTCCCAGGAAATGGGTCCAGACCTCTGGGGGTCGCGTCATGGAAGAATCACGACGTCGGGGGTCTGGGGAGAAGGCGGCAGGACTTCTCAGAAGCCCTCCCGCCTTCGTAGAAGCTTCCCTGTCTTCGGGGAATCTTAAGGCTCAGAAAATTTCTCTGGAGGCCAGGCGACTTCCGAGCCTTCGGAGGAGGCCCGCCTCTTCTCACTTGCCCCCCGGGCTCGCCGCCGACCATCACCTGTTCCGGCCAGCAGGACGGGCGGGCAGGTTCGAGGCTCCGGGTTTGGGAAGGTTTTCTGTTCCTCGGCCCCCGGGGTCAGTTTTTTTCGGGCCCTGGGACCACACCTGATGGACCCCCCAGGAGGGGTCCAGGGATCAATGTTGACCGCATTTGGCCCATCCCCCCCTCTGGTACGACGATCGTCCAGGGTCCGAGCCAGCCCAGACCCCCAGCCGCCTCCGAGCCGAGACTGTCGGCCGTGGGTATGATCCTCGCGGGGTCGCCGGATGCAGGACGGTTTGGGCCGTGCGAGGCGGAAGAGAGGTGCGCCCGCCCTCACCCTTGCCCGCGCAACAGGTCGGCGACGGTCTGTCGCTGCAGCCGATCTGGGAGGGGGGGGGCAAGGGTGTGCGCGGTTGAGTAGGGCTGAGGGTCAGAGGGCGCTTTCCTCGGCAGGACCACCAAAACGGGGACGTCAAGGTGGTCCAAGGCCTCGCCGGTTCAGCCGACGAAGATGTGCAACATTCAACCAGTCGCTATGTCCGAGGTTTTGGCTTGACGCCGGGTGTGTTGCATCAATTTCAGCTTGACCGAACAGGTTGGTTGTGTCTCTTGACGTCCGTTTGGGGTGTTCTGCCGACCTGATCCCCCAGACCTACTCCAGTGCGCGGTTCGGTCGGTGCGGCTGCGTCGAAGTCGGTTGCGTTCGGTCGGTGCGGTTCGGTCAGTCGGTTATTGTTCCCGGATAGCTCTCTGAGGGCTAAGAGGGCTTCAGATCGGAAGCTGGAACCGGGGGGCAGCTCCGAAGCTCTTTCTGGCGCCGGTCAAGCAGCGTCGCAGAATTTTGTTGGAGGCTGCAGCGTGTCCAGGAAGCGTTTTTCGACTCGTTCCCAACATGCGTGCCGCAAGCCTTTCCGAAGCTCATTCGGAGCTCTTTTCTCGAACCTGCCAGCTCCCCAAACATCCTCTCAAGCATCCTTGCAAGCGTTTCCCCAAGGCTTTTCACGCGGCTCGGACTGCTCCGCTATCTGGG
>CAUYUJ010018443.1:68066-80566 GCA_963575745.1 Prorocentrum cordatum
GGTCGCGTGCGGGTAGACAAAACGTCCGACAAACAGTCTACCGATGCGGATGGTCCCCAGCAAGCGAGCAGCTGGTACAGCATTTCCACGGAGTACAGAGAGCCTCAACAGACGCGGTGGCACACATTGCTGGCACAAGGGGCAAACCCACCCCCACCACGGCACGCTGGAGGACCCACATTGGCGAAGAAGCGGTGGCACTCGAGGGCACGGACCCACGGAGACAAGAGACGCAGTTGTTGACCAGGCCAATTAGGAGCGCAGAAATGCAATTCAGCAGGGAAGGAGACCCGGCGTGGCACAAGCCGAAGGGAACCAACATAGGGATCGCCTACCAGTTGGTCGCATCGATGAGCAGCCACGGCAAAGGCCTTGGCGAACGGAGCCATCTAGGTGGGAGGCGTCACAGGACGACGAGAATGCGCAGTCGAAGCTCGCGGCCTCCAAGCACCTCCAACGTAATACCAGTACGGGACAGGGCACACCGGATTGGACGTCCTTGTGGGAGAGGTGGGCGGACGCACATCACCGATCGGGCAGATCTTCTATTGCGGTCAAGGATCCTGTTCTGTTCAATTCAAAGGAATTTCGAGCCTTTGTTTCAGCCAGTCAGTTGCAAGCGAAGCACACGAATACGGCTTGACGGGCATGTTTCGAGCGCCTGCCTTTTGGCAGCGAAGAGATCGACGCGACAGGGACAGAACCCCGTCGGGTGCCAAGCGGAGCGAGTCCGATCGGAACCGCCGCTGGTAGCTGATCTTCAGGCTCAAACCCAGGGCGGTCGCGCTGCCTACGCGCGCCCACCCATGGCCCTTCCAATTCTCGAGTCGCCGGCTAATGCGACCGCGCGTGCACTGCGGCGCCGAATCGTTTAAGGGTTGCCCGCATGGGCGGGCAGGTGGATTACACGAGTACAACACTTTAGTTTCGGTTCTGTGGCTCCGCAGATCTTTTCCCACGTGAGCAATGGTTGCCAAGGCACCGGGCGCTCTGGAGGCGCACTCACACGTTTTGCAGGGGGGGTCGATGGGCCCGCCGCCCCATCCGCGCCAATCCGCACGGCGCATCGAAGTGGGCCATTGCCCCAGGGGCTACACACACCGGGCACGATGATGATAGTAGCGACGCTGGCGACGACAACGACAATGACGAGGACAACAGCACACGACGGCACCGATGCCGATCACGCCAGTGACGATGACGGCGCCCTCGCGTCGGCGACGGAGGTTTCGGGGGGAGTTCGACGCACGCGCGCGCGCGACCGACGCGCGCGAGTGGCCCGCGCGGTTTTAGTCCGGCAGGGATCGCGCCCCCCCGCACGCACGCGAGGGCGCTCGAATGATCCCTTGGCTTGCGCCACACCGCCGACCCCTCGAGGAAATGACGGTCGTTGCGCGTTGCTCGTGAGGGCCTCTCGCGCGCCTGTGGGGGGCCCCTTGGATTTCTTTCGGGGCCCCCCCGGGCGCCTTTTCGGGGCCTCTTGGGCCGGCATTCCCAGCATTCGCCGCGCGCGCGCACGGGGAGACGGGCGAGAGCCCGCGCATACAGACGGCGGGCATCTGTGAAAACATCAAAAGAATGATGATCGAATGGCCTTCGACGCATCTCGCCACCGCGCCTGGGCCGCGAATCTGAGGCCACTCGGATGGCTGATGGGGTCTCGTGGGAGGCGTCCCTGGGGCGTCTCGGAGGCAGTTTCATCTTGGGGGCCTCCTGGGGGCCCCTGGGGCCTGTTGGGGGCTTCTCGGGGCAGTCCAGAGGCGTCTTGGGGTGGAAGACTCGAAATGTCCGCTCGGGCTCCCCGGTCGCCCCTGGGGCCTCCTCGGCCGTCTCGGGGGCTGCTTGGGCCGTTGCTGGGCCCTATTGGGTCGTATTGGAGCCTTCTCGGGGGCCTTCTGGCCCGTCTTTGGGCGATCTCAGAGGCTTCTTGGGCCGCCTTGGGCGTCGCAAGCGCCCAAGAGGCGAATCTGTTAAAAATCTAGGTTGTCCAAAGGGACTGGGGCGATTCTTCTGGAGGCCCTCTAAAGACGCCTCCACGGGCCGTCTGGAGGCCTCTTGGGCCGTCTGGAGGCCAGCGCGGGCGTTCTGGATCGATCTGCCAGCGACTCGCGGCTTTCGCGGCCCGCACCGCGGCGCCTGGCGCCGCGGCCGCCGCGCGCCGCCCCGGCGCCGCCGCGCCGCGGCCGCCGCCGCGGCTGCCGCTCGCACTGCTGCCGCCGCGGCGGCCGGCTCGCTGGCCCGGGCCGCCGCCGCCGCGGCCCGCGCGGCCACCCTCGGGCCGGCCGCCGCGAGCGCCGCCTCCGCGGCCGCCGGCGTTCCTGGCGCTACGGGCGGGTCGCTCGGCTCCGCCTGGGGCAACTGGGCGCTCTAGATTGGATCCCCGTTCCGCCCCTTTCGGGGGCGAGACGGGCGCCGGGCCCCCCAGGGCCCCGCTGGGCTCGGAACGGACGGCAACACGGATGACTTCACCTGGGGGCGCCAGACAAAGCTGAAGCACGGCCGCGTGAGCACCATGGCCACCATGGGCTACATCACGCCCAACATCACCGGCAAGCTGCCCGGTATCTGTCGCTTCTGGCTGGTCCGCCGGCATCCCGGACGGCCTCGGCGCGACCTCCATGGACCCCGCGGCGGCCCAGGCACAGATCGCGACGCATTGCGCGCTCTGCGAGCTGCCCCAGAGCGAACTCCAGCACCACGACGGAGCCCAGCAGCACGACTCCGAGCAGCTCAAAGGATTCCAGCCTCACTTGGAGCGCCGGGGACCTGAGGGCGCCCCCGCAACCGCGCGCCTCTGCGAGAGCCGTCTGGGCGCGCCCGAGTCGCCCCACGCTGCCACGGCCGGCCTCCGCGGGACGAGGCCCTCGCCACGGCGACCCCGAGCACCCCGACGGACTCCAGCCTTCTCCTGGAGCGCCGGGGGCCTCAGGATACCCCCGCCGCAGTGCGCCTCAACGAGAGCCGTCTGGAAGCGCCCGGGTCGCCCCGCCTTGCCGCGGCGCTTGCCACGGCGACCCCAGGATGCCCCCCTTGCGACGCGGAGCACCGTGCCCCGGGCGCGCTGGTGTCTGCAGGGAGGAATCAGTCCCATCTCTTTGTGCTCGCACGGGTTTGGTGCGGCCCCAGACCCGAGGCGGAAGGTAGAGAAGGTGGAGCGGACCCCACGGACGCCCTCCATGCGATGCGGATCACTCCACCCTGGGCGTGACGATGTCCGCAGGCAGGGCTCAGCCCCAGCTCACTGATCTTGAACCGGTTAGGTGCGACCCTAGATCGAGACGGGAGGGAGAGGAAGCGGGGGCGGACCCCACGGATGCCCCCCACGCGACTCGGGCCACTCTTCCCTGGGTCCTGGGTGCGACAATGTCCGCGGCGAGGGCTCAGCCCCAGCTCGCTGATCTTGCACCCTCTAGGCGCGACCCTAGACCCAGGGCGGAAGAGGCGAACGTTTCGGATCACTCCACCCCGGGCGCGACGATGTCCGCAGGGAGGACTCCGCCTCACCCGATCGAGCTTGCACCGGTTAGGTGCGACCCTAGACCCGGGGCGGAAGGGGGGGAGGCGGGGGCGGACACCACGGACGCCTTCCGCGCGACTCGGATCACTCCACCTCGGGCGCGACGATGTCCGCAGGGAGGGCTCAGCCCCACCCCGCCGAGCTTGCACCGATTAGGTGCGCTGCCTTCGCTTCCTCGTTGCCACGGCCGGATTCTCGGGGCGTCAGAGAATGCGGGGACGGAGGAATGGGAGAGCCAGGACATCCTTCGTCGCCGCGGCCAGAAAGCGGATCCCAGCAGCTCAGTCGTGAACACCTCGACGGATCCGCCACGGCGACCCCAGGCACCCCGACGGACCCCAGCCTTCTCCTGGAGCGCGGGGGGCCCCAGGAGGCCCCCGCCACAGCCCGCCTCAACGAGAGCCCTCTGGGAGCGCCCGAGTCGCCCCTCCTTGCCACGGCGACCCCAGGATGCCCCCCCTGCGACACGGAGCACCTTGCCCTGGGTGCGCTGGTGTCCTGAGCTCGCTGATCTTGAACCGGCCAGGTGCGACCCCAGAACCGGGGCGGAAGGCAGAGGAAGCGAGGACGGACCCCATGGGTGCCCCCCGCGCGATTCAGATCACTCCACCCTGGGCGCGACGATGTCCGCAGGGAGGACGCAGCCTCAGCTCACTGATCCTGCACCGGTTAGGTGCGACCCCAGACCCAGGGCGGAAGGGGGGCGAGGCGGGGGCGGACACCACGGACGCCTCCCGTGCGACTCGGATCACTCCACCGCGGGCGCGGCGATGTCCGCAGGGAGGGCTCAGCCCCATTCCGCCGACCTTGCGCCGATTAGGTGCGCTGCCTTCGCTTCCTTGTCGCCACGGCTGGATTCTCGGGGCGTCAGAGAACGCAGGGACGGAGGAAGGGGAGAGCCAGGACATCCTTCGTCGCCGCGGCCGGAAAGCGGAACCCAGCAGCACAATCGCGAGCGGCGCGACGAACCCCAGTCGCAGCGTCGGAAGCAACACCGCGGAGGAGCGAGCCTCGGACCCAGACCTGGCATTGGGCATTGCTGAACGGACCGGGCAAGCCAGCGACGCCTCGCCAGGGTCCGGCTCACCCAGAAGCGAACTTAGCGAGGGCGCCGAACAGGAGTTACACCGCGAGTAACGGCGCCCCCAGGCAGCGAGGGGGCCACAAAGGGTGTCAACGGGGCCACGAAGGGCAACGAGGGGGGCAATGAGGGACTGCAACGGGTCCACGAAGGGCAGCGAGGCTTCGGGCCCCGCCCCCGGCAACCCCAGGCCCACTCACCAGCGAAGGTGGCGCGCAGAATCAGCCAGACGCCCGAGCCGCGCACGGAACCAGGCGTTAGGACAGGGCTGCGGGGATGGCCGATCCCCTCGGCTCGATTGAAGACGCCCCCACTGACTTGCCCGATGGCATGTGGATTCGAACACTGGAAACGGATGGCCACTGCAGGTCCACGCAATCTTCCCTGGCGCAGCCGTCTGCCAAGAGGCCCCCCTGGCAAGGCACCCCGGCGGGACGCACGGCTGCCACTACCTGGAAGGTCTCGGGCTGCCTCTCCGCCCGGCAGCAGGGGAGCTGCGCCCGCAGGTCGGCGCGGCGCCGCTGCCCCGGGAGGAGGTGGCCAGAAACACGGACGGTGCCGCACCCAATCGCATGGTCAGCAGAGGCCCCTTCGCTCCCATCCGCCCGCCCTCCCTCGACAGCGGATCGGACGGCCCCCACCCTCCGGGGGGCGGAGACAGTACCCCTGAAGGCGCCCCCGCGAAGGCCTCGGTCCAAGACGACGACTCCGAAGCCTACCCCGACACCGACGCCGACGCCGACGCCGACGCCGACGGCGCGCGCCCCAGGCGCCCCTCGTCGCCACGGTCGGAAAGCGGCACCCAGACGAGCCTGGTCCCAGACGACGCCAACCCCGACACCGACGCCGATGCCGGCGCCGGCCCCAACGACGACGCCGACGCCGACCCCGACGCCGACGCGCGCCCCAGATGTCCCTCGTCGCCACGGCCGGAAGGCGGAACCCAGCAGCACAATCGGGAGCAGCGGAACCCAGCAGCACAATCCAGTCAGGGCGGTGCGCGGCGACCTTCCTTGCAGTCGATCCGCCGGGGCCGCGGCAGTAGCCGGCGACTGGGTCATCACCGACAAGCATCAGAACGGGAACCCATCGCCCGCCCCGGAGGCCCCTGGCTCTTCCCCAGCCAGGACGGACGCTGGCGGAGTCAGGACCGAGGGCTGCCCGAGCGCCAGTCTGCGAGGGGAGACACCTCCGCCTGCTCGGCGTGAGCCCTTGCTCCTTGTTACACGCACTTGGACCGCTTCGCCAGACACGCGGTGAACCCACCACGGCCCAGAGCAGATATTGCGCTTTGCGCGGCGGCGGCACCCGCGACCCCAGCCGGCGCGACGCCATTGTCCTCCGCCGATTAGGCGCCCCGACCTGGCCCACCCTGTCCACCCGGGTAGCGGGGGCCGCCGACGCTGGCCACAGTTTTGCCCGGCCACGGAGCGCCGTTTGCTGCCCACCTCAGCGACGAGCGGCGGCTCCGGCCCTCCCCGTGGCCCACCTTGTCCTCCTGGGCAGGCGCTTGGCCCTCGCCCGCCCAGGCCGAGGGCGCGGGCTGGGCCCCAGTTTTGACCAGCCGAGGCGCGCCCACCGCTGTCCACCTTGACGGCGGCGGCCGCCCGCGCCCCCCCCAACGGCCCACCCTGTCCGCCCGGGCAGGGGGGCCGCCTCTCACACTTTCATCGCCGCGCACTGGTTGGGCGCCCCCCCTCGCTTGCCCCCCTTGCCCGCTTGGGCTGAGGGCGCCGGCTTCGGCCACAGTTTTGAATGGCCAAGGCGCGCCCGCCGCTGTTTGCCCAGACGGCGGCGGCCGCCCCTGCCCCCACCCCCCAACGGCTCACCCTGTTCGCCCAGACAGGAGCACCGCCGCTCACATTCACATCGCCGCGCACCGGTTAGGCGCCCCCCTTTCTTCTGCCCCCCCGCTTGGGGGACCTGCCCTTGCCGCCCTGTTGGCTCCACTGGGCGCCGCCGCCGTTTACCACCTCTCCTGGCCGCCCCGCTCGCGGGCTGGCCCGCCCCGTCCAGCCGGGCAGCGGGGGCCCCCCGCGGGTCACACGCTGGCTGGAAGGCAGTGCGTTGCCCCCCCCCCTAGTTTACCTTCAACGCAGCGCGCGGCGCAGCCAAGCGCCACCGCTGCTGCCCGGCGCTACCGCCCCGCCGGTGGGTTTTCTGCAGGCGGGGCATCCTCCTCCCCGTTCGATTTTGCCCTCCCCGCTTGTTCCCCCTCCCGAGCGCCACCATGGCGCCGGGTGGCTGCCTGGAGCCGCCACGCTGGGGCCCTGGGTTTGGTCTTGCCGCCCGCCGCCTCCGCCGGCCCAGCATTTTGCTGGACGCACCGTACCCGCGCCCTCACCTCGGGAACGCGCGCCACCGCCTGGTGACCCAGGCCTCTGAATGCATCACACCTTGGACCCGCTGGACTCGTTCTGGCACCTGCACTGCCCCCCGCCGCTGCTGGAACCCTGGCGCAGCAGCCGCCGCTGTCCCTTCCGGCGGGGCCGTGACCTGTCCCCTTGAGCTGCATTCACCTTTTCCACCCCTCTTCCGGCCGCCCGCCCTGCCCTTTTTCCGTCTCTCTTGCATTGTGGCACAATTCGTTACAACAGTGCCCCCGTTTAGTTAGCTCTTCCGCCAGCGCAGTTACTCTGCCTAGCCGCCGACAAAACATAGAAAGGAGAGCTAGAAAATGCCCGGTAGTGAGTTGTAAAAGTTCATTGGTCACGCAACCTGGTTTGCAAAACCCATGAGGCGGCAATTGTGTTGCCTGCCAGGCGCTGGCTGGCGCATCGCTGCAGCTTCGCTAACGCCCGCACAAGCTGCGCGGAGGCAGCGCGGGCGACGGGGCTCTCGGCCAGCCGCATGGCCTCTCGGCCCGAAGGGGTCGCTCCCTCTGTGTCGAGCCGTGGGCGGTCCCCGGCCGCGGCCTCGCCGCGCGCGCCGTGGGGGCGCCCGCCGCCGCGGACCCGACTGCCAGTTGGCCTTCGGGGGGGGCCCTCGTCGCCACGGCTGGACGCAGCGCGGAACACGCAGCTGCAGGTGGGGTGGCGGCGCACTGCGACGGCAGCAACGTAGCCGCCAGACAGACAGACAACACCAGTCGACGGGTGGTGACGAGGCGAGGGAGGCGACAGCGGCAGCATAGCCGCCAGACCGACAGACAGGCCCAGACGACGGGCGGCGACGGGGCGGTAACGGGGCGGCGACAGCGGCAACATAGCCGCCAGACCGACACACGGGCCCTGACGACAAGCGGCAACGGGGCGGCGACGGCGGCAACATAGCCGCCAAACAAATTGACAGGCCGATTTCCTTAGTCAAGTAAGAACCCCTCAGCACAAACAAGGTTTGAAGAATGATCGTGAAGCTTCAAAGCCACGGATGGGGAGGCGGGTCGTTTTCATAATGCGTTTATCACTTCAGTTCCGCGCACATTGGCTTTAACAGTTTGCATCAGCTTCACAGATGGAAGGCTGGTCGCTTTCAGAATGTGTTTCTCGTTGTCCGCACATATTGGTTTCGCAAGTTTGCAAGAGCGTCACAAAAGTGAAGCGGGTTTTTTTTTTCAAACTATGTTCATCGTTTTGGTTCCGCGCACATTGGCTCTAATAGTTTGCAACAGCTTCACGGATGGAGGGCAGGCTGTTTGCAAAATGTGGTGTTTGACGCGCAATCGGATTCAAAGTTCGCAACAGCTGGATTGATGAAGGGTAGTGCCGTTTCAAAAAGATTGGTTCTCGCTGGTGCGTTGGGCACATTGGTTTTGAAAGGTTGCAACAGATTGAAGGATTCGCACGTCTGAAGCCCCAGGAATTGCTTTCGGGTACGATTTAGGATTGCCCAGACATAACAGTCATGTTGATTCGTGGTGTTGAAGTCCCAGAACAGCGTTCTGGCACGATGGAGGATTGTCAAGACGCAAGAGTCGTTCCGAATCGTGGCGATGGATCCCCAGGACTGGCGTTTCGGCACCATCGGAGATTATCGGACAGTTGTTTTGCAATGGGGCAATTTCCGCAACAGAAGCACATCCTGGTAGGGAGCTATCATAAGGGAACTTGGAGGGAGGGTGTATTGCATTATTGTTGATGCGTGTTTGGCTTACTGTGGTCCTCCTCCTCCTTCTCTTTCTCCTCCTCCTCCTCCTCCTCCTCCTCCTCCTCCTCTCTCTCCTCCTCCTCCTCCTCCTCCTCCTCCTCCTCCTCCTCCTCCTCCTCCTCCTCCTCCTCCTCCTCCTCCTCCTCCTCCTCCCCCTCCTCCTCCAAGTGTCCCACAGACTCTTCCGTTGGACCCCTCCTACCCTCCGCAGCGTGGGAATTTGCTCACCAGACCGAGCCGCGAACCGTCCACTTCCGCCCTTGCAGACCTCCAACACTGCCAGGCTTCTTCCAAGGCGCCCGTGCAACATGAGCTGTTTTTGCCGGGGGGGACAGAGACCCCACCCTGACACGTCGATTAGTGAGTTGTCCGCTTTCGGTTCTCAAGAGGGCGTCGCGGTCGTCATTTTCCAGGCTTTCGCCCGCCAGGTTTCGAACCCCGAGGTAGTTTTCACTAAAACACGTTTTACTAAATGGGGTTCTGTCCATTCCCGATTTTACAGTTTGGGAGGCGCGAAACGGTTTCCAGTGGCCGATCACGTTGCAAAAAATGGCGTCGCACCTTCGGCAATGTCCAGCTCCGAGGGATATTGGCAATGCGGTGCGTGACGATCAGGTGATCAAGGGAACACCCGAAAATTACCCTGGCGACGTACCCAACCCCTGCGCAAAAGCGGGGCGCAAATAGTTTAGGATACTTTATAAGGGGGCGATGACGGAGCGAGGGTTACATATGTCTGCAGACGGAATTCGGGAGACTCGCAGGCCATTGGCTACAGGAAAAGGGCTTGATAAAGCTGATGAGTTACAAATCCTGAGCACTCCTAGCCACTTCGAAAACGGGGATCACAGCAGGCCTCGAAAGTGGCGACAGTTTCACAGATCGCAGCCCCGCAGGGATGGCGAGGTCTAATTTGGGTCCGCGCGTGGCGTCACTGTGCTGGGCCCCCCAGCAGGCCTCGAAAGTGGCGACAGTTTCACAGATCGCAGCCTCCAGGAGATGGCGAGGTCTCATTTGAATCTGCCCGTGGCGTCACTGCGCTGGCCCCCCAGCAGGCCTCGAAAGTGGCGACAGTTTCACAGATCGCAGCCCCCAAGGGATGGCGAGGTCTCGTTTGAATATGCCCGTGGCGTCACTGCGCTGGGCCCCCCAGCAGGCCTCGAAAGTGGCGACAGTTTCACAGATCGCACCCCCCCAGGGATGGCGAGGTCTAATTTGAATCCGCGCGTGGCCCTCACTGTGCTGGGCCCCCCAGCAGGCCTCGAAAATGGCGACAGTTTCACAGATCGCAGCCCCCCAGGGATGGCGAGGTCTAATTTGAATCTGCCCGTGGCCCTCACTGTGCTGGGCCCCCCAGCAGGCCTCGAAAATGGCGACAGTTTCACAGATCGCAGCCCCCCAGGGATGGCGAGGTCTAATTTGAATCTGCCCGTGGCCCTCACTGTGCTGGGCCCCCCAGCAGGCCTCGAAAATGGCGACAGTTTCACAGATCGCAGCCCCCCAGGGATGGCGAGGTCTAATTTGAATCCGCGCGTGGCCCTCACTGTGCTGGGCCCCCCAGCAGGCCTCGAAAATGGCGACAGTTTCGCAGATCGCAGCCCCCCAGGGATGGCGAGGTCTAATTTGAATCTGCGCGTGGCCCTCACTGTGCTGGGCCCCCCAGCAGGCCTCGAAAATGGCGACAGTTTCACAGATCGCAGCCCCCCAGGGATGGCGAGGTCTAATTTGAATCCGCGCGTGGCCCTCACTGTGCTGGGCCCCCCAGCAGGCCTCGAAAATGGCGACAGTTTCACAGATCGCAGCCCCCCAGGGATGGCGAGGTCTAATTTGAATCCGCGCGTGGCCCTCACTGTGCTGGGCCCCCCAGCAGGCCTCGAAAATGGCGACAGTTTCACAGATCGCAGACCCCCACAGGCAAGACAGGAAGAGGCAGGGAGGGAGGAGGAGGAGGAGGAGGAGTGGAGACCACACTGCTCTATTCAAAACGAATACCCAACCAAGGAGGGTTGGGAAAAATCAGCGCGCCGTGTTACATCAGTGCTGCACTCCAGGCTGCCGGCTGCCCGCCGGCTGCCGCAGCAGCACGCGCCGCTGGCGCCGGGCGTCCAGCGCGAAAGCTTCGTGATGGACGGGGCCGGCTGGCTCCAGCGCGCCCTGCAGACACCTGGCGCAACACTCCAGAATGCCAACTGTTCTCGCCGAGGGGCCATTCGGACACGCACCACAGGCGTAGCGCGATCCACCGCGAGGTTGCACGTGGCTCTTCACCAGGCACGCGCGCAGGGTGCCTGCGCCTCTTCCTGTTCAATCTCCGCCTCTGCATCCTCAAGTGGGGGGACCGTCCTTGAGTCCTGACACTGCGGGCACAGACGCGCACCCTGCGCACACGGTTCGCCAGAAGTCGCAGAGCGCCGCGGGCGGGTCGCGGCGCGGTCCGGCGCGCGAGAGCTCAGAGCTGGCGCCGTTTGACGCCTCGATGTTGGAGGCGCCATCCGGCACCTCGATGTGGGCCCCCACCTCGCAGTCGGGCCGAAGGTCGCCGTGGACCCGCGCTGGCCACCGCCCACGGGCCGAGCCGAGCACGGGCGGAGCCAGGCAGGGTCGCACGGCGCGCCGGCGGGCGGGCCCCGAGGCGAGCGGGGCGGCGGGTCAGCGCGCAGCCCCGAGGGGCCGCCGAGCCGGTTGTCCCAAGAGCATGGCTCGGATATCATATTTGACGCTATTGCCGTGTCGAAAGGTGGGGGTTTTTAGGCCCGCCAGAAAGCTGGGACATCGCTCCGATCTGACAGAGAGATGCAAGTTGCACATTCTTGTAGCTAGCTTGTGATGCTTGACCTCGGAGCTGATGATGTGAGAAGAAGATCGCCGCGTCGAGGCGGAACGTGGAGCTCCCTGACTACATGTCGCCTCATCGTTTTCCCGTCCATCCAGAGCAGCGTGCCAAGAGTCATTTTGCACAGCTTGAGGGTGCGTCGGCACGTGAAGTTGACTGTCTGAGCATGCGCATTGCAAACGAAATGATAGGATCTGCACTGCACCGAAGGCTAGAGAGACGTGACCAGTCCAGTTTTGGACCACACCTCTGGGCACAGCGCAGCTGTCACATGTTGGCCCCTGGGGGTTTTGAAATCGCAGCTTCGGTTGTGTTCCGAGGCCCAGGACCGCGGCCACGTGGCAGAGCAAATCATTGAGCGTTTCAGGTTTCAAGGGGCCCCTCCTGCGGTACTCACGGCCCTGGAGGAGGTTGACCCTAACGCCCCACTAGCTAAAACTGTCTGGGGGCGTCCGTGTATCTCGAACACGGTATGGTTGACCACCGATTTCCATCCCAGTCTCCCTCCAGCGTGGGCTGCGGGAGTGGTGCGAAACTTTTTAGCGCTGGAGGAATCCATTATTTTGCACAACATGTCGGGCCGAAGTGCCCCAATAATATATCAGATCCGCGTAAGTTTTCGCAATGGGCGGATGAACTTGCAAGACACTGCAAACTCCAAGGGGGATGAAGGCTGGGGTCCCAGAGGTAAATCGCCCCTTCGCAGTCTGAATTTGCAGAGGCACCAGATGGGACTCGCCCCTTGGATGGGGACTCCTCTTCCCGTCTTGCCTGTAGCACTTTTCCTCTCCAGCGCCCACGAGGGCGAAAGCAGGAAGCCAGGGTCCCAGCCCACTGGCCGCAAGAAAGAGGCAACCGGCAGCTTGCACTCGCAGTGCACACAGACCTGCGAGGGAGGGAGGGAGAGAGGGAGGCACAGAGCCCGGGCTCCTGCGCCGCCAGGGGAAAGCGGGGGCCCCCCCTCCAGGCCTCGCGCTGGACTT
>CAUYUJ010018443.1:88066-89521 GCA_963575745.1 Prorocentrum cordatum
CCCCAGGGGTCTCTGCCCTGGGCCCGAGGCTGCAGGGCCGCGAACCCGCCCCGCGGAGGCCGCCTTGGGGCGCCCCTTTTTCCATAACAGAAAGTTGTCATGTTCTTGATTGGAAGGCGCGTTCGGGGCGGCGTTTGTTTGCTGCCCTTTGCCGTTTCCAGGATATTCGGCCCCGGACCCGAGACGTCGAATCCTCCAACATAGCGAGGGCCACGCGCCCCCGAAGCCGCGAACCCTTGTCAACGATGTCGCATTCGCATTCCCGAGGAGGCAACAAGCCTCAGCAAGTCACGTCTCGCTCGCGCCCCTGGAATCCAATGGAATCCGATTGAAGCCTGAGGATTCCTGAGGAGTCTTTGGAAATCCCGAGGAACAATGCGGAATCCAGATGAAGCCCGAGGAATCGTGAGAGAACTTGCGAAATCCTCCAGGAAACCGAGGAATCCTCTGGCATCTTAGGAAATCCGAACGGGTTCTGAGAAACCCTACTACTACTACTACTACTACTACTACTACTACTACTACTACTACTACTACTACTACTACTACTACTACTACTACTACTACTACTACTACTACTACTACTACTACTACTACTACTACTACTACTACTACTACTACTACTACTACTACTACGACTACTACTACTACTACTACTACTACTACTACTACTACTACTATGACTACTACGACTACTACTACTACTACTACTACTACTAGTAAAATACAAACTACTTTTGACAACTACTACTAAATTTGTTAATACAAACTACGACCTAGATTTAACTTACTTGCTACAACTAACTACTAACAACTACATACTACACTACTCTTCCTACTACTACTAACAACTACTACTACATAATATTTATAATATTTAAACTAATACTACAACTAACTAACTACAAACTACTACAACTATTACAACTCACTAACAACTACTACGACTACTACTACCGAACTACTACCTACTACTACTACTACTAACTACTAACTACTGTTACTACGAACGACGAAACTAACGACACGACTACTAACTACTACTACTAGTTTTTTTTTTTTTTTTTAATTTCAAACTACTACAACTACTAAATACACTACTACAACTTACTTCCACTACTACAATACTACTAATACTACTACCCTTACTACTACTACTACTACTATCACTACTACTACACTACCACTACTACTACTACTACTACTACTACTACTACTACTACTGCTACTACTACTGCTATTGCTACTACTACTACTACTACTACTACTACTACTACTACTACTACTACTACTACTAACTACAAACTACTACTAACTACTACTAACTACTACTACTACTGTTACCACTACTACTGCTACTACTACAACTACTGTTACGACTACTGCTACTACTATACCTACTACTATTACTACTACCAATACTACTACTACTACTACTACTACTACTACTACTAC
>CAUYUJ010018443.1:98596-119233 GCA_963575745.1 Prorocentrum cordatum
GCATCGCCGACGTCGACGATGCGTCACCGGTGCATCGCCGATGCATCGCCGATGCATCGGCGATGCGGCGCGAGCCTCCAGCCCCCTCTACTCCGACCCCGTCTGTGAGGCCTCTGGCACCGGCAGGCGAGTTCAAGCATCGTGGCACGGCCCTCTCAGCTGCCCGATAAAGAAATAAGTCCAGGAGGGGCAATAACACACAAACACACACACACACACACACACACACAGACACGATGAATCGTCGACTCCAGAAATATGGGAAGTGGGGGGGAAGCCCAGAAAATATAGGAGGAAAGCATGGCGAATCCCGGGGTTTGTGTCTATTCATCTGTGCGTCCTTGGGCCCCTTTGAGTGTCCCACCGCTTGCGCCTGCTGTGTGAACCTTCTCAGAGGTCCGCGCGTGCTCCTCGTGGCAGGTCGGTGGGGCCCCGCGGGCGGCGCATCCGGCGCTGCCCCCTCGGGCTTAATTAAGTCGGACATGTCCCTCTACAGGGAGGACTGCCCCAAGATAGTCAAGAACTAGTCTGGGTACAGTGTTTCTATTCTTCCTGGACTGGTTGTTTGCCACATCTTTGAGTATGTGCTATTTGTCCTCCAAACTCCGCCTGTATGAGGACATGCCCGACCTGATCTTTGGGCGCGCTCGCCGCACTGCTCCCAGGGAGAGGGGTCCGGCACCGAGCCCAGAAGAAGAAAAACCCACCGAGGGCGTCCGCAAGTGCCCCAATCAGAGCTGGCCTCTGTAGGGGTCCTAGCGGATTCATTTGGTTAGGTGAGGTCCGTCGCCGATTTCGGTGGCCGCCCGGGCTGCCCGGGTGCCCCGGGGTGCCTGGGGGTGCCCGGGGGCCCGGGGGCCCGGGGGTGAGGTGCCCGGAGGTGCGCGGGGGTGCGCGGAGGTGCCAGGGGCTGCCCGGGTGCTCTGGTATCGCCTTTAGCCCTATAGCCGAAAGCCCTATAGCCCAATAGCCCTATAGCCCTATAGCCCTATAACCTTATAGCCCTACAGCCCTATAGCCCTATAGTTAGCCCTATAGCCCCATAGCCTTATAGCCCTATAGCCCTATAGCCCCATAGCCCTATAGCCCTAGAATGATTATGACTGGGTTTTTTCTCCAGTATCAGATTATTGTTGTCTGGGGCGTGCCGATGGTCTCCAAGTAGGTTTGTCCTGTAAGAGTTCTAACTCTAACCCTACTAATTGGTCCGTTACCCCCCCCCCATTCCTAGGCTGCCCCCCAAATTCCTATGGCTGTACCTATGCCTATGCCTATGCCTCCCCCTAACTCCTATGCCTACGCCTATGCCTATGACTATGCTCGCTTGCGCTTGCTTGCTTCCGCTTGCTTGCTTGCGCTTTCTTGATTTTACTCCTCCCATCCTCCTCCCGTCCTGCTCCCGTCCTCCGTTCGTCCTCCTCCTCCTCATCCTCTCGTCCTCCTCCTGTCCTTCTATCTATCTGGAGTCAACGCTGGCTGATATTCTCCAATCAGTGCTTGCCTCTGTAGGGGTCGTAGCGGATTCATATGGTCAGGTGAGGTGCGGCGCCGATTTCGGCGGCACGCCCCAGTGCCCGGTAGCACTATAGCCATATAGCCCTATAGCCCCATAGCCTTATAGCCCTATAGCCCCATAGCCCTATAGCCCCGTAGCCTCATAGCCCTAAAAAGATCATGATTGGGGCTACTCTCCGGTATCATGCATATTGTAGTCGGGCCGAGGCATAAAAGATCGGGGTCGGTTCGAGCAGGGTATCCTGATGTTCTTCGTGTTTGCTGGATCTCCTCTCGTGCATCCTGGGGAGGGTGCCCAGGGATGTTCTCTGTGTGTGTTTTGGCCGGCTGAGGGTCTCACGGGCTCTTGGAGGAGGTTCTTATGGCCCAGGTTCGACTGTGTTTGGGATGCGATCGGCTTCTGCCAGCTCGATCCGATTTCGACTTCCCGACGGCACGATGCCTGCACGGCGTGGAGTGTGCATCCTGACGAGGTCGGCTCGGCCTCGAGATCGACTCCGCGCCGACGCAGCCCGAACCGGTGCACGGTCCGATCGGACCCAACCTCCTGAGCCAATCTCTGGCTGATCCTGCCAGGTCCTCGGGACAGCGCTGACGTGGCAGCTGCTGTGCTTCCTCGACCTGCAGTTCCCGGAGCGGCCCCGGCCCGCCCCGAGGAACAGGCCCCCGGATGACGGTCGGCCCACGGAGCGGGACAGATCGCTCCAGAGCGCTCCAGGACGCTCCGATGTCGGTGCGGAGCGCTCTGGGACGGCCGCGGCGCCAGGAGCTTCCTCCAGAGCCGCCGGACCTCGGAGATCCCTGGTGTATCTCCCGATCCGACGGTGTCCCGTTGTCGGCTTCGCTTGGTGACCTGCTCGGCCTTTTTTTTCTCACCCATGATGTGTTGGGTTGAGCCCCGCAGCGTCCCGCGTCCTGACCTTCCTCCTCCCCCTCCTCCTTCTGCCCTCCGCATGCTCATGTCGGCACACCCCTCACACGCCTCATGGCCCCGTAAGGAGCTGCACGGAAGGCCCCAGTGGGAAAGTCCGCATAACATACCGCTTCATGTCGGCATTTCCCTCACATGGTTCGTGCCCCATAAGGAGCTCCACCCTAGCGGGAGGGTCCGCATGGCGTACCGCCTCATTTTCGCACACGCTTCACACGGCTCGTGGTCCCATACGCAGCTCCACCGAACGCCCCAGGGACCTTGCCGCTGGGGAGTTCGGTAAAGCTCCGTATGGGGCCACGCCGAAGTGGACATGCGGAGGGCAGGGAATGGATGAGGGTGAGGAAACGGAACGTTGCGGATTCAAGACGAGGATCCAATTCAAGACAGGATGGTTGGGAAACAACAGTCATTTGTTCAAAATGTCGCCGCCGCGCGCGGCGCGGGCGCGAGCGGGTGGAGGTGATGGGATCGCCGTTCGCAGGCGTTGCGCGGCAGCAGCAGGAGGAGGACGGGCAGGGGGATGGAGAGGACGAAGGGGAGGAGGAGGAGGAGGAGGAGGAGGAGGAGGAGGAGGAGGAGGAGGAGAAGGAGGAGGAGAAGGAGCAAGAAGAGGAGGAGGAGGAGGAGGAGGGGAAGGAGGAGATGGAGAAGGGAGAAGGAGAAGGGCGAAAGAGAAGTGAGGAGGGAGAAGGGAGGAGGAGGAGGACGAGGGAGCAGCAGACGGAGGAGGGGGAGCGATCCGCTTGGCCATGACCTTAGCGCCGAACGCACGCCTGGCCCAGCTTGCTTCTCCTCTGTCTCTTCCTCCTAACTAGCATGGCCATCATCTCCATCATCCTCAGCCCTTGCCACCCTGCATCACTCACCTCCCTCCTGCCCCTCCCCCTCCCTCCTGGCCCTCGCCTCCCCCTCTTCTCTCCTCCCTTTTTCCCCCTCCTCCTGCGCATCAGCACCATCATCAGAATGATCATCATCCTCATCCTCCACGTCGTAGCCCTCATCCTGACCCCTGAAGATAGCGCCTGGTTCGCACACGTCCCCTCATCATCGTTTAAGAAATAATCAGATTCAGCCTCTTCGTCAACTTCAGAAAGAGCCTCATCGCCGTTATCATTAGCCTCACCATCCCAACGACCACGACCACCGTTACCATCATCACCATCGTCAGCACCCGAATCATCATGACCAACAGAATCATCACTATCGTCGCCACCATCAACAGCATCACCATCAGCAGTAGCATGATCAGCATCATCATCGCCATCACCGTCGCTATCATCATCATCACTTCTCGTTTCCGTTACGCAGGCGTGTGTGGCTCTGGACGTTTTGTTGGGGTCGGGCGCCCAACCAGCAGAGACGTGACCCCAGCGCAGAGCAGCCGAGGCCGCGAGCGGGCAAACGAGTGCTGCAGAAGAGAAGCATCATGTGTGTTTGTTGGCGCAGGGGTACAATCATCGTACGACTGGCGTGTACTCCTGTTGACAGCTGCCGTCAACCTGTTCATTAATCACACTTTTTATATTTACAGTACCTTGTGCCGTGTGGACTTCGTGTGGGGCGTGGGTTGGCTCTGGTCCTCATGGCTGGCGCGGTGTACCTTCTCTTCTTTGGACGTGCTGTAAGTGTGGCTGGTTCGTACCATAGAAGCGCGATTGGGCAGAGTGTTCTTCCGTGTTGTGGACTCGGTGGGTGGCTGGTTTATTACAAGTTGTTGTCCTTCCGTTGTATCCTATATTCTCCCAGTATTCTTTCTCAGTGAGATGCCAGAGTGTATATTCGTTGGCCGAGGCCTACCTACGTCGTGCCAGGCTTGGCCTTCGGAAGTGATTGCTTGGCATTTGCGAGGCGATGTTTTGGATTAGTCAAGCGACTGTTCCAGACCACCGTCGTGTTGGACGATATGGACGACATGGTCATGTGTGCCTTGCTTTGTTGGCGCTGCAGAAAGGCGACCCCCCCCGTTGGGCTCGACGCGCGGCGGTGACGATTCCGAGCGAGATGACGTTTCGCATTTCGCATTTTGCAACTTGCCATCTGACTCGCGTCAGTGTGTTGGAGCTGGGTTGGCCGTCTACGTCCTACTTGGCCACCGTAATGTTCATGCTGGAAAGGCGAATGTTGCTCGGGCTCGTGGCCGTCATGGGCCTCTGAGGGGTGTGCTGACAACTACAAGGCATTGTTAGGTTTTGACTATCGCCGTGATCCTGCGTTGTCTGGGTATGTTTCTCTCGGGAAGCCGGTTGACAGCATTGATTATTTTCCCGTGGCGCGGTGTCCGACTGACGCCCAGGCGCTGTCCACTGAGAGGGCGTTAATTTAGAGGCCCCAGCCCAAGCTTCTGGGTGCAGATTATTGCCTCCACTATAGAATATCCAGCGCCGAGGCTTCCGTATCCGTCCTGAGCGTCCTGAACCACGTGCTCGAACTTTCCCGAGGATGCGGGGCCGCCCAACACCTTCGGCGCGCCGGTCGACGATGCCCCGCGATGTTTCATGCAAGAAACTTGTGAAGCCATGGAAAATCCATCCCTTTCTTCGTAAAGGTTTACGGAACTTGTAGGTGTTCCACCTTCTGTTAATGGTTCAGTATACTGGCATGATCGGCCTTCGTAACCTGGTGGGTTGGAACCCCTTTGCACCCGAACCTGCGACTGGCTTGCGGTGCTTCTAAGAACGCAGACCTTGCATATCCAAGGTCTTGGTTTCTTCGGCCGAAGGCTGAGTATATTGATGAGTTGGCTGGCTCTATCAAGACGAGGATGGGTGTTTTTTCATCCAAGTTTGCTGCGAAGGATCATCGCAATCGGATGCGGGGGCCGGTTCAGATTACCACCAGGGTCGACTATTATTGGAGTCATCACTCGTGATTTCTTTCGGCGTCTTCATTTGCTTCGCCGATTGTTCCAGCTTGCGTTGGAGAAGATGCGTCGTGAACCTGCGCGGCGGTGGCTCTGCCTTCATCTGTGCTGGCTACCTGCAAGGAGTCCTGTCTGGGTTCATACATTTCATGTGAAAAGGATGTTTCGTGGACTGTGTCATTCACTATTAGAATGCATCGAACTCGTGGCTTGGATGTTGTGCTATCTCCCGTGTGTTGAGCGCGTTCAGTGGTCCATGTAACAGGCCCGACGCCATCTCGCAATCCCGCTCGCGGCAGCGCTCGCGGCCGGATCGGTGTCATCGCCATCGGTTTCACCATCGCGTTCGGCGCCGTGTTCGAGGCGCCCTAACGCATGAGGCTCAAGCTCTCGATTGTTCACTCATTCCTGGGCTTCGGTCTGATCTGGAGGATTGTTTTTTCTGAATTGCTCGGTAGCGTAGAGCTGCAGCTCGGGGCGATAAGGATGCGACGAAGGCTTGGCTGATGGAGGATGGGGCGATCGGCCCGCACCTTGTTCACGTTGGTGGATGCAGCTCCATGGCGCCACTATCCGCCCCAACGGTTTCGTGATGTTCTTGTTTGGTATGAAGCTCGCGCGTTGTTGGATGTCATTGGGTTATTTCGCGTTCGTCGCGGCGTGCATCGCCGCGACGCACAACCTCCCACGATGCTCTTGTGAAGTCGAAGCGTTTGTTGTGTTCAGATTCTGCCGACTGGAAGAGTGGGTTCCCAGCTCACTCTTGCATGCGACGCAGCATCGATATGTCGTCGATTATTGTTGCTCGGCCGTGGACAGTCATTGGCCGCGCTGTCCGAGCTGTTATCGATCTGGTTGTTGGGAATATGACATTCAAGCGCCAGGGCCTGTGCATTGGGGGGATATTTTGTCAGCGCGGCAGTTTCCGTTCGCCTTGCCCATGAGGAGTTCTCAACGGTCCAGGAGGTCTCGAAGCTCGAGGCCTTGGGGTTCCCATCGGAGCCTCCACTCAAGTCTGCTCTGACGTAGCATTGATATGTGGATGCCGCCTTGTCTCCCAGTTTGCATTGTTGCGGCGACTGCATGGAAGCGCGCAAGGGGACAAGATTGTCGGAGCCAGTGTCGGCCGCGTTTCAGTCGTCGGGGTGTCCGACTGACTATGATGCCGCTTCTCTGTATCTTGACGGTGGCGTGCTGGAGCGGGGGAAGTGAGAAGCACGGCTTCACTCGTGTTCAATGAGCTGGGCTTTGAAGGACCAGCAGCGTTTGTGCAATAATGGGGCCTCATCAGAATCTCAGTACTCCGTGGCGCGGTCGTCTACCACATTTATTCTCGAGGACCCGCCGTTGCTTAGTCGTCTCGCGGCTGGTCGCGCGGCTGGTTTTTGGAAAGCACGCATGTCGAGTGTGGTCCTCGAGCGTGGGCTTTGGTTATTCAAGCTTGGGTACCCGATAGCTTTCATTGTTCAACGCGTGCTCTCCCTCCAACCTTCGTCGTTTATGTGCAATGCTCGTAAGTTTTAGTTATCCCTAGTTCGGTTTGTTGCCCGTGCTGACCAATGTTCGCGGAGTGGCACGGGCCGCGGCGGCCAGAGCAAAGGCATTCAGCCCCAGGGTCGCCGCAGAGACGACCGTGGCAAAAATAGTCGCGGGGATCGTGCTTGGCGCGAAAGCCGCGAGGGCCGCGGTTTTCGCGGTAGCGACCGTGGCCGTGGTGATCGTGATCGTGGTTATTCCCGTCGCCGTGAGCCAGATTCAGAACAAGGAATACGTCGTGCTGAGCGCCTGCTGACTCAGCGTAACCCAACTTTCAAGGACTTCCTGGAGTGGGAGCAGGAGGAAGCGCGCGATGCAGAGTTCAAGCGCCAGGTTGACATCTTGGCGAGTGCAGTTATTTCTCACTTGAATCAGGCGTTAACAGCTATTACCGACGCTTCGCGTAGCCGCACCAGCCGATCAAGAAACGATGCCTTGACGAGTTGCGTTGATCAGGGGCGTAGTGGAGCACGCAGTCGAATCAAGGGCTGGGTAAGACGTCGTACCCTAAGGGTGGATAGGAGAAAACGGGAGTGCATGAGAAGGAGAACGGGAAGGGGGAGGAGGGAGGAGGAAGGAGGAGGAATCAGCGGATGAAGGGGCGGAGGGTGAGGAGGAGGAGGAGGAAGAGGAGGAGGATGAGGAGGAGGAGGAGCAGGAGCAGGAGCAGGAGCAGGAGCAGGACGAAGAGGAGGAGAGGAGGAAGGAGGAGGAGGAGAGGAGGAGGAGGAGGAGGAGGGAGGGAGGGAGGGAGGGAGGGAGGGAGGGAGGGAGGAGGAGGAGGAGGAGGAGGAGGAGGAAGAGGACGAGGAGGACGAGGAGGGCGAGCAGAAAGGCCAGAAGCCTCCTGGATGCCTGTTGGAGTCCAGTTGTGGGATCTTGGAGGTCTGTTGGCGGTCTGGGGAGTCGATCGGGGCCTCTTGGGGGTCTCTTAGGCCCTCTCTTGGGGGCCTTCTGTGGGCCTCAGGGGGCCTCCTATGCGCCTCCCGGGGCCCTCATGGGACACCCTTGGAAGCCTCGGGGGCCATCTTGGGGCCGTCTTGGAGGAGATCGATCAAAGGAGAGGCCGTAGTACATTAGGTTCCCCCCGAGCGCCAAAATGTAGCCAAAACCTTCGTAAAATCAGTAATGTTGGTTTTCTCGCCGTGGCCTTTTTGGTGCGTCGGGCTGTTTCGGGGGGACTTCGGGGGCGTTTGGGGGGTCTCCTGGGAGCCTTTGGGGGGCCTCTTGGTGGCCTCATGAGAGGTTTTTAGAGCTCCTGGGCACGTTTTGGGGCCGTGTTGGGGCACCCTTCGAAGCCTCGGAGGCCATCGCAGGGCCAGTTTGGAGGAGATCGATTAAAGGAAGGGGGGTCATTACAAATTAGAAGTTGGTCCCCCCAAGAGGCCAAAATGTGGCCAAAACCTTGGAAAGAAAAACCAGCAAGTGCATTGCACAAAGAGGAAGGGGGAGGAGGAGGAGGTGGAGGAGGAGGGGGGAAGAGGGGGCAAGACATCGCCCCCAGGGGCCCAAATCCCAGGTGGCGAGGGGGGGGCGTGCGTCACGACGCGGAATAAAGTGCTCGGAGCGGAGGGGGCACGGGGCGGAGGTCCCACTGGAGCGCTGGGGGCGCGGAGAGGAGGGGGGGAGGTGGTGTGCGTCGCGACGCGGAATAAAATGGTCGTGGCGGAGGGGGCATTGGGCGGGGCTTGGGGCAAAGGGCCACGGGGCGGGGGTCCAGTTGGGGCGCTGGGGACGGGGGGGAAGGGGGGGAGGTGGTGTGCGTGGCGACGCGGAATAAAACTGTCGGGGCGGAGGGGGCACGGGGCGGAGCCCCCATTGGGGCGCTGGGGACGCGGGGAGGGAGGTGGGGGAGGTGGTGTGCGTCGCGACGCGGAATAAAGCGTGCGTGGCGGAGGGGGCAGTGGGCGGGGCTCCCGCTGGGGCGCTGGGGGACGCGGGGGGGCTCGGGGCAGAGAGCCACGGCGCGGGGGTCCCACTGTGGCGCTGGGCGGAATAACGCGTTCGTGGCGGATGGGGCAGTGGGCGGGGCTCCCGCTGGGGCGCTGGGGACGCGGGGGGGCTCGGGGCAGAGAGCCACGGCGCGGGGGTCCCATTTTGGCGCAGGGGACGCGGTGGTATGGGGGTGTGCGACGCGGAATGATATGGTCGGAGCTCCAGACCCTGTGCAAGAGAATAATGTTGGTCTTCTCGCCGAGGCCTCTTGGGACGTCTTGGGTGCCTCTCGGGGGCCTCTTGGGGAGTGGTGTTGGGAATCTCTTGAGGGACTTTTGGAAGCAGATTGGGGACTTCGGGGGGCCTCCTGGGCACCTCTTGGAGCCCTCTTGGTGCACCTTTGGGAGCTCGGGGGGCCATCTTATGGCCATCTTGGAGGAGATCGATCAAAGGAGGGGCCGTATCACGTTAGCGTCCCCCTCAAGAGGCCAAAGTGTGGCCAAGACCTTAGGAAGATCACTGATCTTGGCTTCCTCGCCGAGGCCGCTATGGACGCTCTAATCCCTGGCGAACCCCCCCTCTAGACCCAGGGGGAGGGGGGAGGGGGAGGGGGAAACCCGTCCCCGAAGGGGAAGAAGGGTGTTGAACGAGGAAAGTCTGACCGCTCCTCGCCCCCCGAGGAGGTCCTGACTGGCGAGTGCCCCTCCTGCGAGAGCGAGGTCCGGTGCTTCCGGGGTGGCGCGGAGCCCGTGGCGCAGGCGATCCGCCCGCCCCTCGCCGCTGGGCGCTGGCCTCGTCGTCGGCGGCGTCGGCGTCGGCGTCAGCGTCGTCAGGAGGAGGAGGAGGAGGAGGAGGAGGAGGAGGAGGAGGACCGCTCTGGCCACTGTTCTGGCCTCCGCGATCTCCACAGACAGCCGCTGCGCTGCGGGAGGATGACCAAACCCCGCCGCCAGTTTGTCATGCGGTCGCGCGGCTCCATCTTGGTCTCTGTGGTGGAGGGTGGGTGGATGGGCAGAGGAGGAATAGAAAAGACAAAGTAGCCTGGCTAAGAACCCAACCATTTGCAGTTGTGAGTACCGCAGTTGTGGGTTTCATCTTCAGTGCAACTCCCCATCGGACCACGGAACGTGTGAGGGGTGAGCCGATATGGGTGCCATTGGGGCTTTCGGTGGAGCTCCCTATGGGGCCATGAAACACGAGCGGGGTGTGCCGACCTGGGTGGCGGAAACGCATGTGAGGGCCGCCACTGGGGCCTCCAGTGCAGATCCCTATGGGGCCCCGAAACATGCGGGGGGGGTGCAGGGATGGGCGGCGGAGACGCATGTAAGTGCCGCCACTGGGGCCTTCGGTGGAGCTCCCTATGGGGCCACGAAACGTGTGAGGGGTGTGCCGGGATGTGTGGCGGGGACGCATGTGAGCGCAGCCACTGAGGCCTTCGGTGGAGCTCCCTATGGGGCCACGAAACGTGTGAGGGGTGTGCCGAATTGGGTGTGCGGGACGCATGCGGGCGGCGGCATTGGTGCCTTCGGTGGAGCTCCCTATGGGGCCACGAAACCTGTGAGGGGTGTGCGGGACGCATGCGGGCGGCAGCATTGGGGCCTTCGGTGGAGCTCTTATGGGGCCACGAAACGTGTAAGGGGGGTGCCGAATTGGGCGTATGGGACGCATGCGGGCGGCGGCACTGGGGCCTTCGGTGGAGCTCCCTATGGGGCCACGAAACGTGTTAGGGGTGTGCCGAATTGGGTGTGTGGGACGCATGCGGGCGGCAGAACTGGGGCCTTCGGTGGAGCTCCCTATGTGGCCACGAAACGTGTGAGGGGTGTGCCGAATTGGGCTTGCGGGACGCATGCGGGCGGCAGCACTGGGGCCTTCGGTGGAGCTCCCCATGGGGCCACGAAACGTGTGAGGGGTGTGCCGAATTGGGTGTGCGGGACGCATGCGGGCGGCAGCATTGGGGCCTTTGGTGGAGCTCCCTGTGGGGCCACGAAACGTGTGAGGGGGGTGTGCCGAATTGGGTGTGCTGGACGCATGCGGGCGGCGGCACTGGGGCCTTCGGTGGAGCCCTTTTTTATCGAGCCACGAAACGTGTGAGGGGTGTGCCGAATTGGGCTTGCGGGACGCATGCGGGCGGCGGCATTGGTGCCCTCGGTGGAGCTCCCTATGGGGCCACGAAACTTGTGAGGGGTGTGCCGAATAGGGCGTGCGGGACGCATGCGGGCGGCAGCATTGGGGCCTTCGGTGGAGCTCCCTATGGGATCACGAAACGTGTGAGGGGTGTGCCGAATTGGGCGTATGGGACGCATGCGGGCGGCGGCATTGGGGCCTTCGGTGGAGCTCCCTATCGGGTCACGAAACGTGTGAGGGGTGTGCCGAATTGGGTGTGCGGGACGCGTGCGGGCGGCAGCATTGGGGCCTTCGGTGGAGCTCCCTATGGGGCCACGAAACGTGTGAGGGGTGTGCCGAATTGGGTGTGCGGGACGCCTGCGGGCGGCGGCACTGGGGCTTTCGGTGGAGCTCCCCATGGGGCCACGAAACGTGTGAGGTGTGTGCCGAATTGGGTGTGCGGGACGCATGCGGGCGGCAGCATTGGGGCCTTCGGTGGAGCTCCCTATGGGGCCACGAAACGTGTGTGGGGCGTGCCGAAGCTGATGCCGAAGCTGATGGCGATGATGGTGACGATGATGAGGACGATGATGATGACGACGACGATGACGATGACCATGACGACGATGATGACGGGAGGAGGGCGGAGGGGGAGGAGGAGGAGGGGAGGAGACGCGGGAACCGTCTTTACAAAACGAGGACCCAACACCACAGGATGGTTGGGAAAAAACGTATGGCGCGTGTCCTGGAAGATGATGAGAGAAGGTGAGGATGAAGATGGGTGCCCGACGCCTTTCCCCAACAGTCATTACTCCAACAGCATACCAAGTGTCATGTTTCTCGTGGCACGGAGGCCCTCGGTGAGAGCAGGAGGGAGGAGGTGGAGGTGGGGGCGTGAGGGGAGGGTGGGGGGGAGGAGGAGTGTGATTTGGAGCGTCTCCCGCTTGCTCTGGGCCACCGCCAGCCGGCGCGGGAGGATGTCCAGAAATCGTTGGTGGTTTGCTCGAGGTTTTCATCCGATGATATCTCTCATTAGTTACAGTTTACTGGAGTTTTAGATGGGCACGAGTTTTGAGGCAGATGGGTGGTGAGGAGCTGCACGCACACGTTGCCCACCAGTTCCACAAGCTACTAAGATCATACCATGTTTGTTGTTTGGCCGCAAGTAGTAGTAATCATTCTGGCAACTCTTGTGAAGCGTGCTGACGTGCCTGCACTTTGCGTCTTCCTTCGGTGAGGGTTTCAAACTTTAGAGCCGCTTCGATTGGATCGTCGGGAGTTGGGTGGATGTGTCTTGGTGGATTGGTGGCCACAGTGACCCAGTCGCACTCGCTCAGCCACTGTGTCAAAACCCCCAGGGAGGGAACAGCACTAAGACCTTGAATCAGCACCGTTTCAGTCTGCAGCGATGGCACTCCAGCTCGACGGGCACCTTGACATTGCCCAAGGTCGAGCTCCCTGCATCGTAACCTAGGCCCTGTGCATTGTAGGCCATCGGTAGGGGCCACGCTTGCTAGAGGGGGTCGGGAAGAGCAGGAGGGTGGATGAGGAGCCTGGAGGAGGAGGTTGATGATGTCTGCCACGGTGGTGGCGGAGGCCTTCTACTGATGGTGTCACCGATGGCACATCTTGCAAAGACATAGCTCGCGCCAGAGAGTTTCCAGCAACGTCCGAATGCCAGCCATGGAGAGCAGACCACACAGAGCTCTTTTTCGTTACGCACAGCGCCGCTTTAAGCAGAGCATCGCATCATAGGCTCTGGAATTTACCCTCGTTGAGAGTCTTCGTATGTTGGGGCGGATGGGGGTTTAGATGCGGGGAGGGTGGGCCAGGTCCTCGACACTGCGCTTCCCCTTGCTATTTGCGTTCTGTGTCCAGCTGCACTCCCCTGTTCGACGCTCTTTTCAGCGCAACTGTCGAAGATCGCACTAACATTGCCTCGCACTCGTCCTTTTGGATGTGTTTCGCGTCCGTCTCTGTCAAGGATGCGTGATGCTGCGGGACGCAGCAGCCCCACCGCTGATGTTTACCTTTCGGCCTAACGTCAAATAGACAGGAGGAGGAGGAGGAGGAGGAGGAGGAGGAGAAGGAGGAGGAGGAGGAGGAGGAGGGGGGGGGGAGAGGGAGGAGGGGGAGGAGGAGGAACAGGAGGAGGAGGAGGAATTGCAGAGTTACGGGTATTGCGATTGTGTGGGTTATTAAATGAAGCAGCTTAACTGGTTCTTTCTTACGACTGGCTTGCTCGGTCTTGCTGCAGATTTTCGGCCACAGCCCTCGAGAAATCCGATCTAGAGAATTGGACCGGTTGCCATTGACTATTGTGCTGCATGGTTTCTTCAGTTGTGCAAGTTGCCGCGCTGCAAAACACCCACACAACTCGCAGAACCGAAGCCCCAACCCCATGTGATACGCCAACGTGTGTGTGTGTGGGTGTGTCATGAGTTTTCCCCCCCGAGATGTGCACTCGTTGCCCAAGAGGAGGTCTCTGAACGACGCCGTCCTCGTTATTCACATCGAAACATTGAGTTCAGCCATTCGGCATTACAGGCGAAAGAGGTCGACCCGGTATATCTACAACATGTGTGCCCGTTGTTTCCGAGGCAGTGCGACGAGGAAAACATATATCTCACACACGCACACACACGCATTGACAACAGGTGGGCGAGCGAGCTTGATATTCTTGCGCTGCCTGCGCTTGGACACAGCTTCGACCTCAAGCACTTCACCAGTGTAAATATACACGGTTTATGTGTTTTGTTCGTAAGAGAGAAATGTATATATATATACCACCAAAAACAACACGAACAAAAAAAACGGTGCATTCTAAATGCGCATCTTGTCCGAGCTCAACGTCAAAATTCCACCAGAGGTCTTCATTTGGGCTGGATGGTCTGCGCCCGAGTTTCGTACCAGCCCGTGCACACTGTGGAGTTGTCGGCGATGTGAACGACGTGCCCGTGGCTTTCCCGCAGGACGAACCACAAACGGTAAACTTCCTTTCGGACCACGGTATGTCTCGGACCAGGCAGAGCTCCCCACAAGCCGATAGTGATGCGCATATCATCATCCAGCCCTTACCCGAAACGACGAAGATCAGGCGAGTGAGTTGCTTTACCTCCACAGGCGTCGCCGAAAATGAAGGAAAGATTCGCAGCGGTCCCTTGTCCAAATCCAGCGAACGCGATCGGATCTGTCACGCGCCAATGCTCGCTGCGCGGGTGTCTTCGACCTCGACCCACGCTTTCGGCAAGAGACCACGTTTCCAGAAACACTCTTCCGACTCAGCTTGGGCGGAAGCTTTGGAAATAGATTGATCGTTCAATTTCGTACATTGGATGTGCATCCCGAGCCGAACACTTTCTTGTGCGGTGGAAGCTCGTCTCATACCTTTGTTTGTACCTGGCACACTTGATGGAGATCAGTCGCTTGCAAAGAGTTCGTCGCTTTGTTCCTAGCCAGGAAGCACGCGTCGCTACTGCTAGCATCAAAATAGCGAAGTGTCGTCCGCCCAGTGCCTTTTCGAGCTGGCGCAGTAAGTGTCTGTACAACTGGTTGCAGGTGTCGACGTTAGTTCCTGCTCCTCCGAAATGTTTGGTTGTTTCTTCAAAAGATTAGACTGAATCGAATTTTGAGGCTTATGGGAGACCTCGGGAGTCTACCTTTGGGTGCCCAGTCAAGGTCTCAATCTTGAAATCCCAACTGATGGATTCATCAGGAATGGCCCACGACGTTGGGGAGGTTGGGTGCCACCCCGCATTCAGCGAGTAGGTGATGACAGCCCCGAGGCCCTCGGATCCCACGGCTCCTTTGCGCCGCTGGAAGTGAGGACAGCTCCTTAACCATTCCTTCACACGCACGTGCGACTCTGCGACTCCTGCTCGCATGCCGCTCTTCGAAACCTGAGTTGCTACCCACGCCCGCAACATTTCCATTGGAAGCCGCGTCTGAGAGCCCGAGTCCGCGTAAAAGTTCGATTCGTGGGCCCGCGGGTCGCATTCGGAGACGCCGCCACAGTCGGCGTCGCGGACGCGGTTGGGGTCGCGCCGCCCTCGCCAGTTGCGCCCCCCCCCGGCCGTCGCCCCCCTCCTCCCCCCGTGCCAACAGGGCGGTCAGCTATATCCAAAACCAGTCGCCAACGCTCTGGTCGCGCTTCTCTGGAGCTTGGATTCGGCCCCCTGGAGGGAGCCTCGTGGGGAGCTTAAGGAAAAACAGGTGGGCGCTCGACTGCCAGGGGCCACGAGCTCGATGGAGAGACCGACGCGGGGTCCACGGCAGGTCGCAGACTGCACTAACAGCTCCAATGTACGCTCTCGCTGCAGGGCAAGCGGTTGAGTAGTCGAGATAAAATGGCTTGTGTGATCGCCTCCAGGCGCGCGAGTGAACTCGGCAGTACTGCCCAAAACATTTCTACCTGTGCGCTCGAGAAAACTCGTTTTGACCATGAGACTTGTCGAGATGCTACAGCCGGCAGCAACTGGCCAGCAGAGTTGGAGTGTGGCTAAAAGACAGGCAAGGTTCCGATTCCGAGTGGCACTCCGCCCCAAAAATCCAACCGGGGAGTGCCAATAGAAAGTGATGCACAAGTTGGGAAGTGTTCGAGATACAAGACGACTGACAGTAATTATCCCGACAAAGCAACCTAACAGCGATGTGTAGGAGCATATCTGGAAGCATTCCCCTTAAGATTCAGATGAGAATCCAGTTGTAGAATTCGGCTGTTCTCGCAGTCGTAGTCGCATTCGCGACGACAGTCGCAGTGGCGACGGCAGTCGCAGTCACAGCCTCAGCCTGCCTCAGCCTCAGCCTCAGCCACAGCCTGCCTCAGCCTCAGCCTGCCTCAGCCTCAGCCTCAGCCTGCCTCAGCATCAGCCTCAGCCTGCCTTCAGCCTCGGCCTCAGCCTCAGCCTGCCTCAGCCTCAGCCTCAGCCTCAGCCTCAGCCTGCCTCAGCATCAGCCTGCCTCAGCCTCAGCCTCAGCCTCCTCAGCCTCAGCCTCAGCCTGCTTCAGCCTCAGCCTCAGTCTGCCTTCAGCCTCGGCCTCAGCCTCAGCCTGCCTCAGCCTCAGCCTGCATCAGCCTCAGCCTCAGCCTCAGCCTGCCTCAGCATCAGCCTGCCTCAGCCTCAGCCTCAGCCTGCCTCAGCCTCAGCCTCAGCCTGCTTCAGCCTCAGCCTCAGTCTGCCTTCAGCCTCGGCCTCAGCCTCAGCCTGCCTCAGCCTCAGCCTGCATCAGCCTCAGCCTCAGCCTCATCCTGCCTCAGCATCAGCCTGCTCAGCCTCAGCCTCAGCCTGCCTCAGCCTCAGCCTCAGCCTGCTTCAGCCTCAGCCTCAGTCTGCCTTCAGCCTCGGCCTCAGCCTCAGCCTGCCTCAGCCTCAGCCTGCATCAGCCTCAGCCTCAGCCTCAGCCTGCCTCAGCATCAGCCTGCCTCAGCCTCAGCCTCAGCCTGCCTCAGCCTGCCTCAGCCTCAGCCTCAGCCCGCTTCAGCCTCAGCCTCAGTCTGCCTTCAGCCTCGGCCTCAGCCTCCGCCTGCCCTCAGCCTCGCCTGCATCAGCCTCAGCCTCAGCTCAGCCTGCCTCAGCACAGACCTCCTCACCTCAGTCCTCAGCCTCCTCAGCCCTCAAGCCTCAAGCCTGGCTTCATCCTCAAGCCTCAGTTCTGCTCGGGCCGCCCAACAGCCTCAGCCTTGCCGATCTGCCTCAGCTGCCTCAGCCTCAGCCTCAGCCTCAGCCTGCCTCAGCATCAGCCTGCCTCAGCCTCAGCCCAGCCTCCTCTGACCTCAGCTCAGCCTGCTTCACCTCAGCCTCGTCTGCCTTCAGCCCTCGCCTCAGGCCTCAGCCTGCTCAGCCTCAGCCGCATCACCTCAGCATCAGCCTCATCCTGCTCAGCATCATCCTGCCTCAGCTACCTCAGCCTGCCTCGGCCTACAGCCTCAGCCTGCTTCAGCCTCAGCCTCAGTCTGCCTTCAGCCTCGGCCTCAGCCTCAGCCTGCCTCAGCCTCACCCTGCATCAGCCTCAGCCTCAGCCTCAGCCTGCCTCAGCATCATCCTGCCTCAGCCTCAGCCTCAGCCTGCCTCTGCCTCAGCCTCAGCCTGCTTCAGCCTCAGCCTCAGTCTGCCTTCAGCCTCGGCCTCAGCCTCAGCCTGCCTCAGCCTCAGCCTGCATCAGCCTCAGCCTCAGCCTCAGCCTGCCTCAGCATCAGCCTGCCTCGGCCTCAGCCTCAGCCTGCCTCAGCCTCAGCCTCAGCCTGCTTCAGCCTCAGCCTCAGTCGGCCTTCAGCCTCGGCCTCAGCCTCAGCCTGCCTCAGCCTCAGCCTGCCTCAGCCTCAGCATCAGCCTGCCTCAGCATTCAAAATGTGGCCCGGGAATGGAGTTCTGGGAACGAAGAACACGAAGTGGCCTATAGTTGGCTCCCGGCATTCAAAATCATGCCCAGGAATGGAGTTTTGGGAACTCGAAGACCACGAAGTGGCCTACAGTTAGCTCTGGGCATTCAAAATCATGCCCAGGAATGGAGTTCTGGGAACTCGAAGACCACGAAGTGGCCTACCGTTGGCTAAAAAATGGGTCCCCGGTTTTCCGCGGCACCCGCACGGATCCCGCCCAGACCCATTTGGGGAGTCATGATGCTCTCTTTTGACCCTACTAGAAGCCTATCAGTCTTCGCTGTTAGGTAAAAAAACGTCTAGCTCTGAGCTTCTATCGACCTCAAGCCCATTTGTGGCACTAGCCGCTCCAAGCATTTCCATTGGTAGATGATACATAGCATAGAGGAGCTCTCCTCCATCATTGGCGCGCGGGCCGCCCTTAGCGAACCTTTTCGCTTTCGGCCGAGCAGGGCTGATTCGAAGTTTGAGGGAGCTGTCCCTCGTCTTCTTCCGCCAAGCTTGCACTGCGCCAGGTAGCACACGGTCCACATAAAGCGAGATGTAGTCGAGCGAGTTCTGCTGCAAATGCCGAACCTTCCCTCAAACCTTATCACTCGTGCAGTTGGTGTTCGAGAAAAAGAAAGGATAGCCCCGATGCACTGGCACTCGGACTGGGACCCGATGCTGCGCCAGCGACGCTGGCCCCCGAAGATGACCCAGCGCACGGTGCAGCACTGGCATTCGCCGCCGTAGGATTAGTGCCAGTAGCCGATGCATTGGCCCCCATGGACGAGGAGGAGGAGGAGGAGGAGGAGGAGGAGGAGGAAGAGGAGTATGGGGAGGTGGGGGGGGGGGGAGAGAAGAGGGAGGAGGGGGGAGGGAGGAGGGGGGGGGATCGGAGGAGGGGGGGGAAGCAGGAGTTGGAGGAAGAGGAGGAGGAGGACGACGACGACGAGGAGGACCAGTGCAAACCCAAGATTCATCAACGATGCTGGAATAAACTATCCTTCCAAGCCCCTTACAAGGATTCGTTTTCATTGAGGGAACTGCCACGTTGGGAGACAACCGTTTGAAGATCCTGAAGCGCGCCAAAAACACCATTCCCAGGATTTCAACACCACGAATCCAATTGATTGTTGCGTCTTGATTGCCCTGAATCGCGCCAGGATGTCATTCTTGGGACCTCAGCACCGCGAATCAACAGAATTGCTGCGCCCTGACAATCCTGAACCGTTCCGAAACACCGTTTCTGGTACGTTCGCCATGGGAACCCGCGAAACGTTTGCAAATTGTGTAAGATGAATGCGCGCGGCGCTTAAGCGACAGTCACATGTTGAAAAGCACTTGCCTTGAGCCCGCGAGACTTTTGAAAACGTTCAAGACGAATGCGCGCGGCGCGAAGGCAAAAGCCGCAGTTTGAAAAAAACGGCCCGCCCTCAACCCATGAAACTCTCGCAATGTGTTAAGACGAAAGCGCGAGGCGCTAAGGCGAGAGCCACATAGTAAGCACGACCCGCCTTCAATCCGCGAAGCGCTTGCAACTGTTTAAGGCGAATGCGCGCGGCGGCGCTCATGCGAGAGCCACAGTTTGGAAGCGATCCGCCCTCCATGTGTGAAATTGCTGCCAATGATTGAGCTTCAGGATAGCAAGTGGTGAAAAAAGCCTCCAGCGAAACGCCCGGCTCGCCCCTCCGATTGGCGTCGGGATGCGACAGGGAGGAGCTATTTACAAGGAAGAGGAATCGAGGAGGGGGAGAGGGAGAGGGAGGCGGATGCGCTGTTTCTTCTTGTCGCTATGGCCCCTTGCGATCTCAGGGCAGCCGCCGGCAAGGGGCGAGCCCCCGTTCCCGCGCAGCAGGAATGAGGGCGAGGAAGAGGGGGAGGAGGAGTTGGAGGAGGAGGGGAAACAGGGGAATGAGGGGAAGGGCGAGCCCCTCTTCCTGCGCAGGAGCAGGGGTAAAAATGAGGGGGAGGAGGAGGAAAAGGAGGAGGAGGAGAAAAAGTGGAGGGAGGAGGACGGGGAGGAGGAGAAGGAGGAGGAGGAGGAGGAGAACCAGTCTAGACCCAATATTCATCAAAGATGGTGAAATACACCCTTCCTTCAAGATCCCTCTCCACAGGCCACTACCAGGGTTCATGCTCACTGAGGGAAGTGCCCCGATGCGGGACAACCGCGCGAGCGCCCAAACACCATTCTCAGGGCTTCATCACCACGAGTTAACCTGACTGTTACGTCTTGGCGACCCTGGATCATACCAGGACACCATTCCTGGGACTTCAACACCGTGAGTCGACGTAACTGTTGCGCCATGACAACCCTGAATCGCTGCAAAACATCATTTCTGGTAGGTTAACCATGGGAGCCAGTGAAACTCTTGCAAATATTGAAAACGCGGTTGCGTGGCGCTAAGATGAGAGTCACATGTTGAAAAGGAACCGCCTTCAATCCGTGAAACACTTGCATATGTTCAAAACGCATGTGCGCGGCGGTAAGGCCATAGCCACCTTTTGAAAACGACATGCCCTCAATCCGCAAAGCCATCTGACATGTTGTTTAACGAATGTGCGCGGCGCTAAGGCGATTGTCATCTTTTGAAAACGACCCACCCTCAATCCTAGAAAAAAATACAAATGTTTAATACGAATGCGCGCGGCGCCAAGGCGAGGGCCACATGTGGAAAAGGAACCGCCCTCAAGCCGTGAAATTGCTGCAAGCGCTTAAAGCGAATGTGCGCGGCGCTAAGGCGAGAACCACATGTTAAAAACGACCCGCCCTCAATCCGTGAAACGATTGATTGTTCTTGAACAAACGTGCGCGGCGCTAAGGCGATAGCTACATGTTGAAAACGGCCCGCCCTCAACCCGTGAAACTCTTGCAAACGGTTTAAGACGAATGTGTGCGGCGGCTAGGCGAGAGCCACATGTTGGAAGCGACCCGCCCTCCATCTGCGAAATGCCTGTCAATGTCTAAGCATCGGGGTCGTAAATAGTGAGCGCGTGAGTCTCAGGCAAACCCCCCCGCCCGCCCTTTCGACTGGCTTCGGGGTGCGACAGCGATGAGTTATCGATGAAGAAAAGGAATGGAGGAGGAGTAGGAGGAGAAGGAGGAGGGAAGGAGGGAGGGAGAGAGGAGGGAGAAGGGAGGAAGGAGGAGGGAGAGGAGGAGGGGGAGTGGGAGGAGGGGGAGGGGGAGGAGGAGCTGGAAGGGAGAAGGGGGAGGCGGGGATGAGCAGGAGCGACAAGGAGCGAGAAGGAGGAGCTAGGAGAAAGAAAGAAAGAAGCACGCCGAGGCGGAGAAGGCGGGGTTGAGGGGGGCGGAGCAGAATGTTGGCGGGCTTGGGGGGTTCTTGGTAGGTCTACGAGAGGCTATGGCGAATCCTTCTCGGGGATCCA
>CAUYUJ010018443.1:121833-150484 GCA_963575745.1 Prorocentrum cordatum
TGCCAGCGCTTCACGAAATGAGGGCGGGTGGTTCTCAAAATGTGGCTCTCGCCTTAGCGCCGCGCACATTCGTTTTAAAGATTTCGCCAGAGCTTCACGGATTAAGGGGGCGGCTCCTTTTCAAAATGTGGATCTCGCTTTAGCGCCGCGCACACTCGTTTTAGAAACTCACAGCGGTTTCACGGATTGAGGGCGGGTCCTTTTCAAAATGTGGTTCTCGTTTTAGCGCCGCGCAAATTCGTTTAAATGGAATGCCAGAGTTTCACGGATTGAGGGCGGGTCGTTTTCAAAATGTGTTTCTCGCCTTAGCGCCGCGCACATCCGCTTCCAGCATCCGGAAGAGTTTCACGGATTCCCATGATCAACGCGTTTTGGAAGGATTCTGGATTACGCGGGTGCAACAATTATATTGGTTCGCGGTGTTGAAGTCCCAAGAACGGCGTTCTGCAACGATTACGGATCGTCAAGAAGCAGCAGTCAGGTTGATCCGTGGCGTTGAGATCCCGAGAACAATATGCTTGCATGTTTCAGGGTATTCAAACGGTTGTCTTCCAACGAGGCAGTTCCCTCAATGGAAATGAACCGTTGTAGGGGCCCATAAAGAGGGATCTTGGAGGGAGGGTAAATTCCAACATCGTTGATGACTCTTGGGTTTACACTGGTCCTCCTCCTCCTCCTCCTCCTCCTCCTCCTCCTCCTCCTCTTTTTGTTGACGTTGTTCGGACTTCAAGCACGGGGCTTGCAGCGTTCCTCCTCCTCCTCTTCCTCCTCCTCCTCCGCCTTCTCCTCCTCCTCCTCCACCTCCTCCTCCTCCTCCTGCTCCTTCTCCTCATCCTCCTCCTTTTTGTTTGACGTTGTTTGGACTTCAAGCACTGGGCTCGCAGCGTTCCTCCTCCTCCACCTCCTCCTCATCCTCCTCCTGTTTCACCCTCGTGCTCAATCTCCTCTCCAGGAGCTGAGCGACGTGGAGGCTTTACCCCGCTGGGCGGGCAGGAGGGGAGGAGTCGAATGTGACATTTCCCCGCCCGCGTCGACGCTGCCGCAGGCGGAGCAGATTTTCGACTGGGCCTCGGAGTGGAGAGGCACGGCCACCCTGCCCACTCCCGCCGCTGTGGCGCTCTCCCGCCAGTTGCGCGCCGAGGCTGCCTCCCCACGCCAAGGGGCGACCCCTCGACGGGTTTCAGCACGGCTGTACCGGACGCACCTACGCACGATGTTTCGCGCGTCTGCGCGCGGGGAGGGGCCGCGTGGGCAGTTCGAACTCACGAGGAAGGGGGCAGACGGGTTGTGAGAGGGGGGAGGGACAAGGGAAGGCGAAGAGTAGAGGAGTAGAGGAGGCGGCGGGAGGGAGGAAGGGAAGGGGAAAGGGTGCAGGGAGGTAGAAACGGCGAGAGGAGGGCGACGAGGGGGCGCTGTGCGGTGCAGCTTGGAGGAGAGGGGAGACTGGAGGTTTGGAGCGCGATGCGAGGGGTAGACGGCGTGGTTCCTGTTGCTAGTCCCCCCATTTTCTTTCATCCTACGGGGGCTGCTCCTGGATGTAGAGAAGGCGGAGAAGGAGGAGGAGGAGGAGGAAGGGGAGGAGGAGGAGGAGGAGGAGGAGGAGGAGGAGGAGAAGGAGGAGGAGGAGGAGGAGGGCAGGCAGAGGATGGGGAGACTGGGGCGAGAGGGTGGGGAGGAGGGAGGGGCGACTTCGACCGAGCGCCCCTCGAAACCACCACCCCCGACCCCTCCCAGGGCCCACCTTGTCAAGGCTTCCCGAGCCGCACGCGGCTAGCAAGAGTATGGTTTTTTTTGTACTCGCACGCAGGATGTCAAATTCGATATGTTGGATGGTTGTTTCCAACTGGAGCGTCTTCGGTGCTTCAGGCGCTGTGCCCCCGTCGTTCAGGGTGGCGCTCTCTCGCCCCAGCGCGGGCCACGTCTCGGGATCCGAGTCCTCAACGATGTCGCCCCGCTCCTTTCACCTCCTCCGCCTTCCCCTGGTCCTCGTACTCCTCCCGCTCCTTCCACTCCTTCCCCTTCTGCTGTAGCTCATATTCGTCATCTTTCGTCCTCCTCCTCCTCCTGCTCCTCCTCCTCCTCCTCCTCGTCCTCTTCCTCCTGCTCATGCTCCTGCTAATCCGCCACCTCCCCCTCCTTCAGCTCCCCTTTTCTGATTGTGCATAGGGCGATGGTGTCCTGTGGGGGTTCCACGTCCGCAATGACACCCGTCAGCGGATCAAAGATATAGCGGAATGGGAAGGGATGGGCGCGAGAGCTAGGACGTCAGATATGGCGCGAGCGCACATAGCTTGCCTCTTTCTCCTCTCATCTCTCTCACGTCGTCGTCTTCGTCGTCGTCGTCAGCGTCGTCGCAGTCGTCGCCGCCGCCGCCGTCGTCGTGGTCACGGTCGTCGTCGTTGTCGTCGCCCGCCCTAACCCTTCGCCCGTCCCGCCCTCTTCCCCCCCCCCCCCCCCTGAGCGGCCACGTCCCGGAGGCCTGCGCCAGAAGACCCAGAACAAAGTCTTCAGCTAGACGCCCAGGGGGGCGCGCGCCGCTTACGCCGAGACGGACTGGAGGTGGGAGGAGGGAGGGCCGAGGGTAGTTGGTCGAGATCAGCGTTGTGGTGCCTCGGGGGTCGGCTTGGTGCAAACGCTGGGTGAACCTCGAGATGCGTATCAAAACTCGCCTCTGGACAGATCCTGGGGCCGGCTCGTACGGGAGGACGCGTAGGAGGACTTGAGCAAACCCGGATGCATCAACGATGCTACAAGACACCCTCCCGCCTCCAGTCTCCCCATACGATTGCCCACAGGCCTTCCCGTCGACCTCAAGAAGTGTCCCCTTGGAGAGCCCAGCGCCACATGGGCCTGCCGTTCGGGCGAGAGCCCCCGTTTTGGAAAGGAGCTCCACGCACCCTTCCGGCAAGCCGCACAGCACGCGGAAAGGCATGAGCAGTCAGATCGGCGAGGTCCTCAGCGAGAGTCCCGTTTTGAGCAAGGACCGCCCCCACTTGCGTGTGACTCTTGCACAAGTCTACACTTCTGGCCACGAGCGTCGAGGGAGTCTCGAGCGAAAGCCCCGTTTGGAAAAGAAGCTGCCTTCCATCCGCGCTGCTGCACCATACTGTATCCTCACTTGTATGCCTTGTTTACAGGAGTCTCGAGTGGACGCCGAAGTTTGAAAAGGAATCTTCCGTCGTCAGCGTTGTTGCTGCACGTGTTCAAGTATCCTGCTTTCAAGGATGTCTCAAGCGAAAGTCCCGATTTGGAAAAGAAGCCTACTCCCGTTTCTGTAAGTGCTGAAACCGTTGAAGGCGAGTGTGCGCGGCGCTACGGCGAGAGCCCGATTTTGTGAATAAAAAATCCCACATTGAAGATGCTGCAAACGCTTAAGACGAATGCACGCGGCGTTAAGACAATAGGCCCATTTCAAAAACGACCCCCCCCCCTCCATCCTTGAAACTGCTGCAAAGTTTTAAAGGGGACCCGGCGCGGCGCTCAGACGAGAGCCACATTTTTTTAACCGCACCCCTTCCATCCGTGAAATTGTTACCTGTTGTCAACACGACTGCGCGCGGCGCTAAGGCGAAAGCTCCATTTTCAAAGCGACCCGCCTTTCAGTGTTTGAAACTGATGCAGAGTTCAGGCTTCAGGGTCATAGATGGTAAAGCAGCCTCGTGCGAAACATCTGGCCCGCCCTAACGACGCCTGGGGATGCGACAGACTGGAGTCATTACTGAGGAAACAGATCGAGAAGGAGGAGGTCGACGACCAGGGGGGGGATGAGGGAAAAGAAGGACAAGGCTGAGGCAAACGAGGGAGTGGCAGGGGAAAAGGAGAAGACGGAGGAGGGAAGAGGAGGGAGATGTCGACGACGAGGAAGGGGAGGAGGGAAAGAAGGACACGGCGAAGTAAAAGGAAATATTTACAGGGGGAGCAGGAGAAGAAAGAGGAGGGATGAGCTAGGAAGGAGGAAGGGGAGGTTCGGTTCGGTCATCCTCGAGGGGAGGGATTAATTTTTCTGTCTGCTGGGCGAGGTCCACACCAAATGGACACGACAGTGGGCACGATAGTCGAACAAAGAAGACGAGGACGAGGATAAGGTAGAAGCCTCAATCGGGAGCCACCCGGCGACGAGTTGAAACCAGCCTCCGCGTTACCCTCCAAGGAAGGCAAATCGTGAAGGAGTCTCAGGCGAGAGCCACCGGGCAGATGATTCGGGAGGAGATGAGATGATATTAGATGGGACGGGATGACATTTGAAAATGAGATGACCACGGGAGAAAAAACACCGCATCGGTGAGATTATACGGCATGCGATTATATGGAAGATGGTAAGATGTACGTGAGACTTGTCTGCATGGTTCGAGCGGCGTTGCAATGGCATGATATGATCGGCGTCGGTATGCTTCGCATACGATTGCGATATACATATATACAGAGAGAGAGAGAGAGCGAAACACTTTTTGGTCGGCGGGGCGAGAGCGAACCTCTTCCGCTAAAAGCTAGGCGGGCTACGCACAGCTTTAATTAGGGAGACAGGGCACAGGCAGGCGGGGCCTCAGGCGGCCGGAGTGGGCGGAGCCCAGGGTGCAGGCGGTGCCGAAGAGCTTGCACAGGAAAAGGTACGCCGCGGACAGGGACCGGAGGCGAAGATCCGGAGGGTGAGCGATGTGGTGTTGCCATCAACGGCACGTCGTGAACACCAGCCTCAAGCACTGCAGAGGAGGACGTGCCACTTGACCAGGTCGACGGCCAGGAGGGAGAGGAGCACCATGAAGGCGATGAGTAACGTTGTGCCACCGGATGATGCGGAGGAGGCCCAGGAGGAAGAAGAGCACCACGAAGGCGATGCACAACGCTGCGCCACCGTGTGATGCGGATGAGGCCCGGGGTGGTAGTTCAATCCACGACCAGGAAGCAGCCAACTAGAGGTGCGGCCACAGACGAGGGCCGTCCGTGTCCGACAGGATGTCGGTGGAGTGCAGGGAGAAGATCTGTCCTGCACCGTCAGCGCGTGAAGAGAGAGAGAGAGAGAGAGAGAGAGCGAAACACAAAACATGTGCACCCCCCCCCCCAGCACCCCGTCCTCCAGCATGCGATCACTCCGATGATCCGCCTCCTCCTACACCCACCACACCAACACCAACACCAACACAGCAGCAACAACACCCACCACAACACCAACACCAACACCAACCAAAACACACCACAACAGCAACAACAACACCAACACCAACACCAACACGGACAGCGCGCATCAGTCCGCCACAACACAACACGTCACAGACCCCCACCCAGCGCGCAGCCGACGACAACCAGAAGGCCTTGCAGAAGGCCAAGAGCAAGAACGGCAAGCTGGAGCATTTGGTCGAGGAAACGGCGCGCCTGAGGCACGGCGGCGCGCCCGAAGGGAGCGAGCAAGGGCTGGCCTTTTTTTTTCGAAACTCGGAAACGGGCTTCTGCCAGCAGGCCATCTTCGCTTCCATCGTCGCAGAAGCGGACGGGGAGACATTGACTGTGGACGACGGTGACCTCGACGTGGAGGCCGAGATGGAGGCGATGCTCGACGCCGACGAGACGGCGCGGGCGGACGGCTCCGCAAGGAATCCTGCTGGCCAGACGGAGTGATCCAGTTGGGGCAAGCTGGAGGGCGTGAGTTCACGCGCGCTTCTTAGTTCGGGTAAGCCGAATGTTTACATCCCACGAGCTTGATTATACTACCATTCTTCACGCAGATGCCATCCGTGTAGCGATATGTCAGGCTAGGGACATGGCAATGCCCAGGCGGAATGTGCGCGGCTGTGCATACGGCTTGCAAACACAACGGCGTTGGTTGAACATCCTCATCTTCATCCTTGTTTGGGCGCTACCAATCGCTTCGCCAGCACGCATCTTTTGTCAACAGCACCCAGCCAGAGCATCCGACTCCTGTTTCTGTTGGCTCAAACCAGAGAGACGCATCACGCGTGACCGCCAAGCCCCGTCAAAGGCTTGACTTCCGCCCCTCGCGCGCCTCGCCCATGGGGAAGCCCTGGCCAGTCGCCAAGCGTGGGAAGGCCCGCATGGCCTCGAGGCCTGTGGCGATGAAGAGGGTGAAGCAAAACCCACTGATACGCAAGCCTAAGAACGTCCCATACACGCGCCACGGGTCTTCTTCATCCAGGTCCCGTCTCGACAGGGCAGTCTGGGCTCGGCGCTTGAAGGACTTCGCGAACGCGACGACTAAGCAGGTGATCGACAAGCTGAAGAAGGACAAGCTCTTGCCCGAGTGGAGGGGCGCCACGTGCCCTTACTGCGGGGTCGGCACGCTGGCCCCCTTGAAAAAAACCATGGCAAGAAGAAGGGCGGGTGGTCCCACAAATGCACGAGCGACAGTTGCCGACGCTACCTCTGGCCACACGCTTTCCACCCGATCTTCAAGTGTGGCACGGGATCGCCGGGGGGGCGCTTGGTCGACCAGGCTGCCGTGCTGTTCTGCGCCGTGGCCCAGTGCTCGCAGGCGTCGGCTCGCCTCTTGCTCAAGAACAACCACAAGATGGCAGAGAGCATTTACTCTGCGCTGTACGCGGCCCGCGCCAAGCACGTCAACTGCCATGAGAAGAACATCGTCTTCGGCAAGGACCAGGACGGCAACGCGCTCGAGTGGGCGGACGTCGAGGCGGACGAGGTCGACATGGCCAAGGGCGAGGGCCCGAACGCTGGCCCCCGCGCTCAGAGGCCCATCACTTGGGAACAGTGGGGCGGCATCGTGCAGCGGGGCAACCCCAGGTCGTTGGTCCTCTTCAGGTTGAAGCCTGAGAAGGCCAAGCGCAGGGCGCCTGGCCCAGGCCCAATTCGGAAGAGAGATTGGGCGCCCGCGGCGTCCAAGTGGCTGAAAAACCGCCGCGTCATCTTGCACACAGACGGTGCGAGGTCGCACAAGATGAAGGTCGACGACGTCTTGCACGACTGGGTCGTCCACAAAAAGAAAAGGGTGCAGGTTGGCGGGAAGCGGGTGTGGCTGAAGCCTGCCTTCACGAAGGTCCGCTACCACGATGTGCCTGACGAGAACAAGCCCAGTGGGACGAAACGCTTGTGGGCGAAGCGCGGCACGCAGTTGATCGACCGCGCCTGGGGCGACTTGCGCAAGGCAGTCGGCAAGGGCAACGCGAAGACGGTGGGCTCTGTCCTCCTCCGCAACAAGGCAGGCAACTTGAACGGCGCGTGCCGCGTCTGTTCGCGCTGGCGCCACCTCTTCAAACTTCAGTGCAGCTGAACGCCGCCCTTGAGGGGGTGGGACGTGTCATTCGCCCCGCGCGAAAAGGTTGGCGGGGGGCACGCGCTGGGATTTGGAGAGGCGGCCCAGCGCGACATGCGCAGTTCCTGTCCGCTCTCTGGCCCATGCAAGGTGCGTTCTTTCCAATGGGCGTACTGGAACCGCGGCAGCGACCTCTGGCTCGCCACTGGCCAGATGCTCCGCGACGCGTGGGCCAAGGACTACGGCCAGTGAGCTCTCTCGCTGGCTTGACCGAGCCCGCTGGGTGACTCGGCATCAGGCGCGCGTGCGCACGCGTTGTTTAAATCGGCTCTGCCGGAGTGTTCTTATGAGACCAGGTGCATGGTCAGACTCGCACTCACCATGCAGATGCAATCCGCGAAGCGAAATGTGGGTTTAGCGTCATCATAACAATTGCGCCTTCGGCGGCCGAAAATGCAACCGTCTCCGAGTGGTTGCGCCAGAGGTTGCGCCCTCGGCGGCTGAGAATGCAATATTCTTCTGTCGGCTGCAGTATATAAGTTGCGCCATCAGCGGCCGAGCGCACAGCCATGTCCCAGGAGCCATGTGTTGGGTTGTGCCATTTGTTGCGCCATCAGCGGCCGAGCGCACAGCCGAGTTGGGTTGTGCCGTTTGTTGCGCCTGCGGCCGACAGGAGCAACACAACCTTCTGACGTATGTTTTACATGATGAGGAGAAGAATACTAAGGGAGAGAAGGCAGAAGGCGGGGGAGGAAAATGATGAGCACGGGAGGAGTAAGAATAAAAGGGGTCGGGCTAGCAGGGGGAGGACAAGGAGGGGCAGGAGGACGAAGAGGACGAGGGGGCTGAAGAGGGGGAGGAGGAGGAGGAGGAGGAGGAGGAGGAGGAGGAGGAACAGCAGGGCAACAAAACACTGCTATTCACATGTTTTTTTTGTTTTTTGGGGTCAGTGATACCACGAAACACTGCCATTCACAGGTTTTTTGTGGGGGGGGGTTTAGAGGTCTGCAAACTTCGCCGGCGATGGTAGGCGCCGATGAGCGCCAGAAAACTTGTGAATAGCAGTGTTTGGTGGTTTGGCGGCGAGAAAACCATGCTATTCACAGTTTTTTTTGGTTGTCACCGTCCACCAGCCTCGTGGCGAAGTTCGCAGACCTCTGAAAACCCCCCCCCCAAAAAAAAACAAAAAAAACTGTGAATAGCAATGTTTCGTGGCATCACTGGCATCTCTGAATAGCAGGGTTTCGTGGTAGATCTTCTCCCATAAGCCTCTTTGGAGGAGAAGCTAGAGGAAGAGGAGAAGGGGGAGGACGAAGAGGACGATGAGGAGAAGGAGGAGGAAGAGGAGGAGGAGGAGGAGGAGGAGGGGGGGAAATATATGAACGGAGAAGGAGATGAACAGGAGGAGGAAAGGAGGAGGAACGGAAAGAAAGCGAGATAGGGCTTCACGGGGTGCTGGGGGGGGGCTGACCATATATATATATATATATATATATACATGTATATACATATTATATATAAGACCATGCCAGAGGAGGGCGATGGCTGAGATAGATGCAACGAAAGGGGCGACCTGATATTATAGAGCCTGAGAAAATAGTATGGTGCCCACTGACTATTCCTATTCTTGTATTTTTGTGGGCGCCCAACGCCATCGAAAGCGCGCGCGCTCGCTTGTGCTGCGTTGTGCGCGGGCACAAATTTCGCGCCCGCGCCTGGCCCGCGCGCGGGCGGGCAAGCTGGGCGCGCGGGCCGCCTCCCGCTTTCCTGCGCCGCGCGGCGCGCGGCCCCACGAGAAGGGCCCGCGCGCGCGAGGCGGGGGGGCGTCAGCATGTGCCTCGCGGCGCGCGGCCCCACGCGAAGGGCCTGCGCGCGCGAGGGGGGGGGGGGGAGCGACGGCACGCGCCTCGCGGCGCGCGGCCCCGCGCGAAGGGCCCGCGCGCGAGGGGGGTGCGTCGTCACGCGCGTGGCTAGTCTGCTCTTCTGCTCGCTTTGCGTCGAACGCCCCGTGCAGGCGCGCCGCGGGGATCGCGTCGGGGCGGTTCGCGGCGCGCCTCGGGGTCGTGCGACGTGCAGGCATTGGTGCCTGCATCTCGCAGGCATGTGCGCTTGCGTCCCGCCGTGGCGGACGGCGCGCGCGCTTTCGCGGTCGTGGCTGCCCGTCGTGTCGTGGCTGCTTGTCGTGTCGTGTCCTGGCTGCTTGTCGTGGCTTGTTGGTCGCCGTGTCGTGGCCGTCTGTCGCGGCTGCCCTCCTGGCTGCTTTGCTTCCTGTCGGGGGCGTCTGGCTGGTCGTGTCGCGGCTGTCCTTCGGTGCGTCGTGGGCGTCGCGTCGCGGCTTCTTGCCGCCGTGTCGGGGCGGTCTGGCCTGTCGTTCGCCGCCGCGCGCGCGCGCCGGTCGCCGCTCCTTCTCCCTGTGCAGGTTCCTTCCTCGCTCCCTCCTCCGCCAGGCGCAGGTACATCCATCTTCCTCTTCGACAAGATCCCCTCGTCTGTTTTGCTGGCTCGATCGAGGTCAGGACTTCCCTCTGGCGTGGGCTGGCCCACGCTCTGGCTCCGCCCTCGCGCGTTCTCTCGGCTGGTCTCCTCGCGCGCTCGCTTGCCCGCGTGGCTTCTCGCGCGTTGTGTGCGCCACCTGCTCCTCGTCTGGCAATTCTGGGGCCCTCTTGGTTCCTTCGCTGGCGCAGGCCAATACGGCTTGTCCCCACACGGGCGCATATCCCGTCGCCCCCACGTGGCCATGCGGGGCCAATGCGGCTTTCGCAGGTGCGCGGGCCCAGTCGGCCCATGCAGTTGGCGCTCTTGCACCCAATCGGCTTCCAACGCCGGTGCAGGCCAATACGGCTTGCTATCGCACGGGCGCATATTGTCCGTCGGCCCCAAGTGGCCGTGCGGGGCCAATACGGCCCTCGCAAGTGCTCCGGCGCAGGCCAATACGGCTTGTCATTATACGGGCGCATACTGTCCGTCGGCCCCACGTGGCCATGCGGGGCCAATACGGCTTTCGCAGGTGTGCGAGCCCAGTCGGCCCAAGCTGTTGGCTGCTCTTGCACCCAATCGGCTTCCAACGCTGGTGCAGGCCAATACGGCTTGCTTTCGCACGGGCGCATATTGTCCGTCGGCCCCGAGTGGCCGCGCGGGGCCAATACGGCCCTCGCAAATGCTCCGGCGCAGGCCAATACGGCTTGTCATTATACGGGCGCATATTGTCCGTTGGCCCCACGTGGCCATGCGGGCCCAATACGGCTTTCGCAGGTGCGCGGGCCCAGTCGGCCCAAGCGTCTGGCTGCTCCTGGACCCAACCGGCTTCATACGCCGCTGCAGGCCAATACGGCTTGCTTTCGCACGGGCGCATATTGCCCGTCGGCCCCAAGCGGCCGTGCGGGGCCAAATCGGCCCTCACAAATGCGCGGGCCCATTCGGCCCCAGCGCTCAGTGGCTCTGGTGCAGGCCACTACGGCTTGGCATTTTACGGGCGCTTATTGTCCGTCGGCCCAGAGCGGCCACGCGCGGCCAATGCGGCCTGCGCCGCAGCGTGGGCGCTCCCTTCGCGTCGTCGCGTCACCTTTCCGTCAGCGTCAAGCGCAGCAACGGCTGAGTCTTGCGCTGTGCGCGCGCGCAACGCACTGCTTCGCGATGGCCGAAGCCGCGCCGGAGACTGTTCGCGCTTTTCTCCAGCGCGTCGAGGGGGCGGGCGCGCAGGAGGCCGCCTGGTTCGACTCGGTCGCAGCGGCGCTGGCAGCCGAGAGCATCACCGTGCCCTCAGAGCTGGCCGGGGCCAAGTTTGAGGACTTCCGCTTCCAGAATGCCGATCTGGATGGCGGCAAGAAGCGCTGCGTCCGCGCGGCCATCAAGTTGGCCGGGCGCGAGAAGGCCGGCGTTCCCGCGCAGCGCGAGCGGCGCGCGCGTGCACGCTCGCGCGCAGGGTGATATGAAGGAGCTGCAGACGGCCGCGGGATCGGCCAGCGGGGACGCCAGTGCCGCCCTCCTCGCGTTTCTCCAAAAGAAGGACGAGGCTTGTCGACGCGACAGCGCGCGCCCGCCGCCGCGCGACGTCGCGTACGTCGCGTCGCAGGCGCCCGCGGCGGCCCACGTGGACATTTGTGCCACGCTCAAGACCGCGAGCCTCGAAGGCTTGCCCAGCGACCTCCTGCCCAGGCGATGCGCGGCTTGCCACGGCGGGGAGCGCGCGCCATCTTGCGCGCGACACTTGCGGCGTAGCTCCGACCTCGTGGATGAGCTTGCCAGCGAAGTGGCCAAGCTTCGGAAGCGCGGCATCGAAAAAGGTTTCGTCAACGTGAAGCTAGCCAGGTGGCTGCCGCAGCACCTCGCCGGGGCGCTTCGCGATGCCGACGAAGACGAAGCCAAGCTTTCGGAGGACCTGAAAAACTTAGCACAGGCGCAGCGCCTCACCGTCGCGCGCGCTCGCGCCGCGCCTATTTCCTCGCGCGAGGCCATGGGGGCGAAGGCGACGCCCAAGCGCGTCATGCCGACGCTCAGCCAATGGCACCTCGCGTGGAGTCGCTACGCGGTCGGTGCCCTCGCCACCGGCCAGCTGAGCTACGCCGCGGCCGCAGCCCATCGCGACGTCTGCACGGCGGTGGGCCTCGGGGCGGCCCGCAACAAGCGGCGGGTGCAGCTCGCGGTCTATTATGACGAGCAGGCCCGCAAAGATTGGGCGGAACGCTCGCGCTCTGGCGACCCGACCTTCGTGGCCCGCACGCGTTTTCTTGCGAATGTTTCCGCGCCGCGTTGGCCGCGCCGGTTGCGCGCAGGCAGATCGCGCGGCGAAGCGCGTGGACACCGCCATTCTCAATCGCGCAGAGGAGGCTTACGATGCCGACGAAGCCGCAGCCAAGGCGGCGCCGGCTGAGTCGTCGGCAAAGGGCGGCACCAAGAGCGCCCAGGCCCCCTCGTCGCGTCGGCTCGCGCGGGGCAGCAGCCCCCACTCCCCACCTATTCTTTCGCGCGGCGCGTTCGCAGGTGGCGACGGGCAAAGCCGCCGCGGGGAAGGGCCACGGCTCCGCGAGCGGTGGCAAGAGCGCGCAATGGTCGGGAAAGCGCTGGAACAGCTGGGGCTCGGCGGGCGATTACCACGGGCACAGCTGGGGCGCAGCGGATCGCGGCGGGGAGGTGAATCGCAAGCCGCGCACGCCCCCGAGGGCCGTCAAGAGGGCCCGCCCATAGCGCCGCAGCTCCAGGGCGCAAGGGGGCCGCGGGCGCGCGGGGCACGCGGTGGCGCGCGGGCTCGCGCGGTGTCAAGAGTGAAAGCGCGGGGGCCGAACACTTGTCGGCGCGCGGTGCATGCGAATTTAGCCGAACAATAGTCGGCGCGATGCCTTCTCACTCTTCGCAACCTACGCAAAGCAATGCGGCGCGATGCTTGGGCCGGTCCGCGCCGAAATTGCGCGGGCAATGAAACGGCCGACAGTTCGGCTCGCGCGCCATGTCATATTGCAGCGGCCGCGGCACACGCGGGTCGTTCCGCGCGCTCGCGTTCAGGTCCGCCGTTCAGCTTTTGCTGCGACCCGACGCGATCGAGGCTACTTTGTTCGTCGCGTTTGTTTGCAATGCGCGGGCGGCTGCCGCCGCCTCCACCAGCGCCGCCGTCGGGGCGTGTTTCTTGCGCCGCCAGCTCCCCCAGTCCGGCGGCGCTCACGGTCTCGCGGCGCGTCCTCGACGCAGGCCCCGCGCGCATCGCGCGGTCCGCAATGTTGCATGTTGAACTCCGCCTTGCAGGCGGCGAACGACTGGGCTGCTCGCGCGCCTCGCCAGGTGAACGCCGACGATGTGGGGAAGCTACAATTCGTCGACGACGCGTGCCGTGAGCAAGTCGATTTCGAGCCAGCCGTTGACGTCAGCGCAGACGTCTGGGCCGCGGTGGAATGGGTGAACGCGCGCCAATCGGACCAGATTAATGCCGAACGCGAGCGCTTCATCTGCGACATTGAAGCTGAGGCGCGGGCGCTGCACGTGTCGGGCGAAGTAGCCCGCTGGCATGTAGGGGCCGATGCAGGCGTGCGCAAGGTGGCGACTGGCGTCAACGGCCCTTTAATAGAGGCGCTCGCCGCTCGCACCGATTTCCAGGACGCCGCGTGCATGGAATTCTTTCGCCGCGGCGCGCCAGCGGTGGGCCCGCTCCCAGTCTCGGGAAGCGGCGCGCCCGTGCAGCGTCCCGACGCGCAGCCGGTCTCAACCGTGCTAGGGGGCGCCGCTCAAGCCAACCGCGCGTTGCTGGCGTCCCTCAAAGAGGACGCTCATTCGGCGACGTTGCTGCAGCAGTCTTTCAAAGAAGCGCGCATGGGTCGCGTGACCCAGCCTGTCACGGCTGTGCAGGCCGACCTCAGTGCAAACGTCTTGTCGCCGCGCTTCGGGGTTGTGCAAACGCGGCCCAATGGCGACATACGCGTTCGGGCTGTTGACGATCTTACTCGCGCGAATGTGAACGGGTGCACCTCGGCAGGCGAAAAGTTTCGCCCCGAGTCCATCGATGCGCTGTATCGCGTCGCCAGGGGCGTGGCGCAGGGCACGCGCGAACGCATCATGTTCTACAAAGCCGACATTGACTCGGCATTCCGCAGGCTTCCCGCCATGCCGATGCATCGCCGGTTCCTGTTCTTCGTTTTCCTCGCGCAGGGCGTGGCCCATGTGGCAGGGCACCTAGCCATGCCCTTCGGCGCCGTCGCGTCCGTGCATGCGTGGGAAAGGGTCGGCGCGCTCATTTCGCACCTTGTGCGTCGCCTACTGTTCATTCCCATGCTGCGTTTCGTCGATGACCTCTTTGGCGCCGAGCGCGCGGCATGCGCCGAGCATGCGCTCGAGTGCATCGTGCGGCTCGTGCGCTGCACCCCCGGCCCCTCTGCAATCGCGGCGGACGAGGTCGCCGCGGGCATGCCGCTTGTCGTCCTGGGCCTTCAGGTCCGCGCAGACCACGGCGGTTTCTCGTGCACTCCGTCGCCCGACAAGGTCAAGAAGTGGCGCGGTCGCATTGGCGACGCGCTCTCCTCGGGCGTTTTGCGGCCAGGGGACGCGGCAAAGCTTGCGGGCGCCCTGGTGTGGGCATGCTCGGGCATGTTCCATCGCATCGGGCGCGCGCTCATCCGGCCCTTGTTCGCCCACTCGAAGCAGTGCGGCGTGGTGGTGCCGCAGCAGCTGCGCGTCGCACTCGAATGGCGGGCAGAAGTCTTAGCGCTGGAGCTCTGCGAGACCCGTGTCTGGGCACCAGATCAGCGCGAGGCAGCGCAGCTCTTTGTCGACGCGCGCAGCACGCCGCCCCGCGTCGCGGCTGTGCTCTTCCTCGACGGGCGGGCTTCCTACTCCGATTGGGCCCCCCCCGATTGCGTTCTGCGCCATTTCAAGCAAAGGGGCGATGCGCAGATTATGTCCCTCGAGCTTCTTGCGATCGCGTTTGGCCTTTCCACATTCAGCAACGCGCTCGCGGGCAGGCGCGTGCGCCTCTGGTCCGACAACGTCGGTGCCGAGGCTGCCACGCGGAAAGGCGCTTCCAAAGAGTGGGACTATACGTGTCTCATCAATTCTTTGTGGCTGCAGGCGGCGCAATTGCGCGTCTCGCTCCGCGTCGACCGCGCCCCCTCGAAGCTAAACGTTGCCGATTTGCCGTCGCGAGAGCAGTACTGGCTCCTTCGCGAGATCGGCGCTTCTTTCGTGCTGCCGCGTCTTAGCGAGGCATTCTGGAAGCCCGATGCCTGGGCATCTCTTTCGGCCGCGCGGGTGTCGCTGCGCCGCGCGTGAGCGTCCGTCGGCCGACAGTTCGGCTTGCGCGCCAAATCGTCTTGCGTCGGCGCGCGCGCATGAAAGTTGTTTTACTCGTTTTCGTGTTGCGTCCGCGAAGGTCGCGCGTAGCGCAGCCGCTCCACGCGCGCTCGGCAAGCAGGGCTCGGCGGCAGAGGCATTGCTTGGCGCGCGCCGGCCGTCGGAACGGCAATGGCCGGGCACGCCGCTTCCATGCGTGTCTTCCTGGAGAGAGCCGCGGGCCAAGGCAGGCACGATGCGGCGTGGTTCGATGCGATCGCGGCGGCGCTCGCCGCCGAAAGCGTGTCGCGCCCGTCCGCGCTCGCTGGGGCCAAATTCAAAGATTTCCAATTCCTGGGCGCGGACCTCGACGGCGGCCAAAAGCGCTGCATTCGGGAAGCTATCGCACTCGCGTCAAGCCTTCAGGTTCGCGCACTTCGCGCCGCGCCCCTGCTGCATCGCGCCCGCGCGCGCGCGCAGGAGGCAGCACAAGTCCAGAGGCCGGTACCGGCGCGGGCGCAGGCCGCCGGGGGCATTGCCGTTGACGCGCTCCTCGAGACAAGGATTGCGGAGGCGCAGGGGGCCCGCGCGCCACAGTGCGGCGGGGGCCCGCGCGCGGAGCTCCGTTATCTTCGCCGGCGGCTTGACAGCGAGGAAGGCCCAGTGAGCGTCGCTGAGTGGCTGTCTTCGGCGCGCGCAGCGGCCCTCCTCGGCGCATGCCCGCGCCCCATCGCCTCTTTCAATCGGGCCGGACGAAAGGGGGGGATTGGGAAAGGGGGGGTTACGAAATTTGCTGCATGCAGCTGGTTTCGGCCTCACCGAGGGGCCCATTCCTCGATACATAGCCGCCTCCGGCGCTGGGAGGCGCCGGGAAAATCAGCTACGCGAGCTGATTCTCAACCCCCCCTTTTGCTATCCCCCCCTTTCGCCCGACCCGATTCAAGAGCGGCGCGGCAGCATGGATCGCGTTCGCGCGCGAGGCTCTTGCGCTGCACGGGCGCGAGCTGCCGCCGTCTGCCGACGGGTTGCTCGCGTGGTCGCTGCTGTTTCGCTCCGACCAGACCTTTTCCAATTATGTCTCTCACGTCAAGCTGGCTTGTCAGGTTTGCGATCTCCCTGTAGACGTTTTTCGTGACACACCCCTTCGCCGCGCCAAATGCGCGATTCGCAAGCGCGGCGCTTTCCTGCCCAGGGCGCCCCTATTCATCAGGGAGGACGCAGTTTGCGCGCTGCTTAATCTGGCAAAAGAGCGGCACGAGTCCGCCGTTTTCGCGCAGCTCTTTCTTGTCACGTACGTGTTTCTCTTGCGCCTTCCCTCGGAGGCCCTGGGCATTTCGTTCGACGGCGTCGCCTTTCGTCAGGGCGCAGGGGCTTCCTTCATTCTGTGCAACGGCCTCCTGCAGCTCAAATTGGCGCGCCGCAAGAACAAGCAATTCGGGTCCGTGCTGCAGCGAGCGCGCTGGTGCGCGCGCTGCACCAAGACGTGCCCGGTCCACGCGCTCGGCGCATGGTTCGCGGACCTGCCCGTGGGCACCAGGCCGTTCGCGGACATTAGCGCGGCCAGCTCGCTGAGCACGCTGCGCTTTCTCCTCGGTCAGCTCGGCGTCAAAGACGCGGCGCTCTATCGCACGCACGACCTGCGGCGCGGGCACGCACTGGACCTCCAGCAGAGGGGAGGCACCTTGCGCGAGATCCTTCAAGCGGGCGAATGGTCCTCGCCCGCGTTCCTGTCGTACCTCGATTTGACGCAACTCGAACTCGGCGCCGTGGTCGAGGCGCATCTAGCTGAGTCCGAGGACGAACTTGCCTAGGCAATGGCGACCCAGGCGTCGCGCGACGCCCTCGCGCGCACGCCTCCGCCGCTGCGCGTCACAACACCGCGGCGCCGCCGCACGCAACACCCGTTTCGCAAGGGGTGCGCGTGCCGCGCGCGTCGCCGCTGCGCGGTGCACCAGCATGCATCGGCTGGGGGTACTTGCATCCCTGGCGCCCCGCGCGTCGGCTCAGACTGGCACCGCCAGGCTGGACGGCGCGGGGGGTGCCGCACCCCTTGTCAAGTGGGTGCGGGCACCCTCGGGTGCGGGAGGCTTCTGGCGCAGCTGAAATTTGTGGTGGGCGCCCAACGCCATCGAAAGCGCGCGCGCTCGCTTGTGCTGCGTTGTGCGCGGGCACAAATTTCGCGCCCGCGCCTGGCCCGCGCGCGGGCGGGCAAGCTGGGCGCGCGGGCCGCCTCCCGCTTTCCTGCGCCGCGCGGCGCGCGGCCCCACGAGAAGGGCCCGCGCGCGCGAGGCGGGGGGGCGTCAGCATGTGCCTCGCGGCGCGCGGCCCCACGCGAAGGGCCTGCGCGCGCGAGGGGGGGGGGGGAGCGACGGCACGTGCCTCGCGGCGCGCGGCCCCGCGCGAAGGGCCCGCGCGCGAGGGGGGTGCGTCGTCACGCGCGTGGCTAGTCTGCTCTTCTGCTCGCTTTGCGTCGAACGCCCCGTGCAGGCGCGCCGCGGGGATCGCGTCGGGGCGGTTCGCGGCGCGCCTCGGGGTCGTGCGATGTGCAGGCATTGGTGCTTGCATCTCGCAGGCATGTGCGCTTGCGTCCCGCCGTGGCGGACGGCGCGCGCGCTTTCGCCCCACCCTCCCGCTCCTGGGGGTACTTGCATCCCTGGCGCCCCGCGCGTCGGCTCAGACTGGCACCGCCAGGCTGGACGGCGCGGGCGGGTGCGGGCACCCTCGGGTGCGGGAGGCTTCTGGCGCAGCTGAAATTTGTGATTACCCGGAAACCCCCCCACACACACACACACACACACACACACACACACACACACACACACACACACACACACACACACACACACACACCCAAACCGGACCCCCCCCAGGGACACCCCAGACGCCTTTTCAGACGTCTCGGTGGCCTCCTGGACGCCCTTGGAAAAGACCCGGTGGCCCTTCCGGGCCTCCCAGGGCGCATTGTTGGGCCTTGCGAGCAGACTCAAGGCGATCAGAGGAGTCATCGGAGAGGCGCAAGAGAGAACCAAGACAGCACAAGAGCGCTCCAAGAGGAACCTCGACTGTTTGAAGACGGCCCAGAGGCCCCCAAGACGCCCCAAGAGGCCATTAAGAGAGCCCTGAAGAAGCAAACACATCCCACTCCCGCAGAAAAATGTATATGTTTAGCAGATCCGCTTTTTGACTCTTCGCAGCATCCAAGACGGCCTGATGGGACCCCCATATCGCCCTACCTAAGACGGCCCAAAAGGCCCCCCAGAGGGTGCGAAGACGGCCCAAGAGGGCCCCAAGATTGTCCCAGAGAGCCCCGAGACTGCCCACAAGAAGCCCAAGATGCCCCCAGAAGGCTTCCAAGAGAGACCCAAGAAAGCCATGGGAGACCCCCCCAAAAAAGGCCATTGGAGGCTTCAAAAGAGGGCCCTAGATGGCTTCAGAATGCCTCTGGAGGGCCCCAGCTCCCCAAGAAGGCCCCTCCCAGGACGGCCCAAAAGAGCCCCAAAAACGCCCAGACGGCGTTTTCCTACGAAGTACATCGAGCTGATCCGACGATCTTGATTCCACGCTTCAGGCTCGAGGTTTAAGTTCCTCGATCGAGAGAGACAGGCAATGGATCTGGATTCGAAGTTTGGCGATCCAAAATGTCCTGGGTGCCTGGAGCCCTCCAGGCATTCAGGAAGCGACCAAACATCGATTTGTTCGGAACTACTGCGACTTCTTCGGCGTGTCATGGGAACGCTCCTTACTTCCTCAAAGGACCTTCGCGCGTGAAAAAGAAACATCATTCCTTCCCCACTCCTGCGCACAAGCGTGCAAGCGCATCGGGCGAACGCGGTGTCAGCAGGCACCAGGGATGTCAGAAAAATGAGCCGGTCGCCCGTCCAGGCCTCGAGGTCCCTCCTGCTGAAGTAAGCGATGATTTATTGTTTTGCCACGGAGGGGCCAGAACAAGGCGCATGGCGCGAAGTGCCAATTCAGTCTTGTGTATATATAAATATATCCATACATCCATACATACATACATACATACATACATACATACATACATACATACATACATACATACATACATACATATACGTTTCGATGTTACGAGAACCTTCGCCTGGCGCATGGCGGAATGCGGGTACTGGATACGATAGCCAGACAAGCAACGGTGTCGCGCATGAGTCGTGCGGGGAAGGTCAGAGGAGCGACGGGCAGACCGGACAGAAAGGTCACAGGGCAACGAGAGGGAGAGGCAAGGGAAGGAGCGAAGGGCCGAGCGAAGGGAGATGGCAGAGCGATGGCATGGCCAGGAGTGTTGGCGCTCTGTACATGCAACGCCACTGCCCAGCTCAGATGGGCAGCCACTCCTCGACCCGCTCGTGCGGACCCGTGCGCACTCCCCGCATGGACTCCTTCTGCACGTCAGCTGCACGCGCCCGAGCGGGAAGCTCGCGGCCGATCTGCGCGCCGCGATACATCGCGGCAGTTTTTCTGGTTCCGGCGCCAAGGCTGCACCCGGGCCGGGCGGCCCGGGCATGCCGCGCTCGGCTGTGCCACGGAGGGCGCGGGCCTCCAGACAGAGTCGTCTGAAAGCTTGACGAAGGGAAGGTCACCGGTGCAGCCAAAAACCCACCGAAGACAGGGCCACGTTGTGTTGGGGAGGGGTTCCGACATTCAGGGGGGCGGTCCTCAGATCCGGGCCGATGCACCTCTTCGTGGCCGAGGGTGGCCCTGGCCAGAGAAGGCCCGTCTCGTTCCTGATGCGGCGTTCTTTGTGGCAGCACGATGGCTGGCCCCGGCTTCGATCGAGACAACGGCATAGACATCATCATCATCATCATCATCATCATCATCATCATCATCATCATCATCATCATCATCATCATCATCATCATCATCATCATCATCAGCGTCATCAGCGTCATCAGCAGCATCATCTTCATCAGCATCATCATTATCACCATCATCATCATCATCATCATCATCAGCATCAGCATCAGCATCAGCATCATCATCAATAGCATCATCATCACCACCACCATCATTATTATTATCAAAGAGAGAAAGCTCCAGAGGTCCACGCGGATGTCTCCAGTCCGCGCGGGCCCCCTTCGCTGCACATTCGGCGGCGCCTCCAGCGCCGCCACGCGCTCCACGCAGCGAGGAAGGGTCGTGAAGAGCGGGGCCCAGCGCCGACACAAGAGATCCGCGAGGACTCTGAGAGGTGTCCCGCTGGGTCCTTTCAGTCCCAGCCCCGTGTGCTGCACTGTTAGCCGTCCGGGCTCTCTTGGCGCGCTGGCTTCACACTCCCTCCACCACGTCTTGGCATTCCTCCTCCTCGTCGCTGACAGCTCGAATTTCCGCTCACCCAGACATCGGAGGGTTGTCTGGAGTGTGAGCAAGGATTGTCGAAACAGACAAGGCCGAGTCAGGGTTCTTCACGACAGCCAGTGTTCAAAAAGTGGTATCAGAGGAAGACGACCTGTTTGTGCTGTCCACGCTGATTTTGAGTGAGCTGCAACGCGGGGAACAATCGTTGGCATTCGTATGCCCAGCCCTGCCCGGCCCCCTGAAGAGGAGGCCGGATAGCACCAGTCCGCCAATGCGAGGCAGAGCTCGTTGAATCGGCGATGATGCACGAGCCTCTGCCCGGGGCCTCCACTATCCAGGACAGCTCGGAGCCTGGCGTGACGCCTCGCGATTTTCCTCCGCCTCCAGCGGGAGCGGGCCATGCCGTGCCCATCTTGCGGGCGTTGACTGGAGGTGCTCCTGGCCCGAGGTGCCCCCCAGAGGTTCCAGGGCCGCCCCTGCTCGGGAGACGCCAGCTGACCAGCTCGTCGATCGTGGCGGGGCCCATCCTTGGCACAGGATGCGTGCACGCGGCCTGGGAGGCGCACACGCCGATGTTGGACCCCGGCTGGGCCTGGCAAGGATCGATGCAGGTGGTCGGCCGGCAGCCCCCGACCCGGTGGCCTGCGGGTACCCCTTGTGAGCTCGGGCCTGCAAGACGAGCCGATCCCGCTCGAAGGCGAAGCTGGGGGCCGTCTCCGAGAGGCCAGCGGTCGGCCTGCTTTCCGCTCTGGAAGCCCAGGGCGCCCCTGTTGGGCTCCAGAGCGGAGAGCTGGGGGCTGCCTCGTGTTGGGGCCACGCCTGTCAACGCCCGAGCGTTGCTACCCCGCTGCCTCTCCTCTCCTTCCCATTCACTACCTCCTCCTCCTCCTCCTCCTCCTCCTCCTCCTCCTCCTCCTCCTCCCTCCTCCTCCTCCTCCTCCTCCTCCTCCTTCTCCTCCTCCTCCTCCTCCTCCTCCTCCCCCTCCGCCCCCTCCTCCACCTCCTCCGCCTCCTCCCCCTCCTCCTCCTCCTCCTCCTCCTCCGTGGCCTCTCTGGCTTAGGCCGTCCTGGCTCGGTGCGATCCTCCTCCGATCTTGGTGCAGGGGCAGGCGGGCCCGCGCGGGAGCCCTCGCCCGCCGCGCGCAGCGCGGCGCGCGCGTCCGCGGCGCTTCCCCGCAGCGCGCGGGCTGGCTCATCTGACGGATGGTGCACGCCCTCTCGACCAGGGATTGAGGCCGCCAGCGCCGCCTTGGGGGACGTACACCGTGTGAGCGGGCCTCCGTTGTTTTTCTTTCCTCCGCGGACGCGTCTCCTCCTGTTCCACGCGTGCACGCGCAGTTCATTGCCGCGTATCCCTGCGTAGCCTCGACCGCGACGAGCCTACTGTCGCTGCAGGCCAACAAGTGTGCTGCGTGCCCTCATCTCATCTGTGGCTGCCATTCCACTGCGATGTTAGACCCAGGGATGTGCGCGAGTGAAGGATGGCCCCAGACCACGCGATCGTCGCCTGCTCGTCTGTCTCTCATAGTGCCCAGCAAATCAGTGGGGTACTTGGCTCGTTTGACCTCTGTCCCTATCCACATCACAGCGCCGGCTGATGTGGCGTCAGGTGCAGGATGGGTTCACCCATGCTGCATGGTGCGAAGGTGAGGGCATCCGGGGCAGCCATTCTTCTGCAGCTTGGAGCCCCAAGCTCGTCTGGATGGGCCGGCTGGCCTGCCACGGCGAACTCCCGTGTGCAGCAACTGCACGTGCCCGGCCCATCCTCTCCACCCTGGGAAACGACCAACGAGGTGAAGCGACCAAGCAGGAGCGCGACTGGGTTGGCCACTTTTCGTTGGGGACTTTGGAGGCTGGCGGCATGGGTCGGCGAAGGCATGTGGTGCGATACCCACCAGGTGACCCTCCTTCAGGCGAAGGCCGCCATCGTTCCAAAATACATTGCCATTGAAGCGCCGGCCGCGGCAGAATTTGGCGTCACGCGGGACTCAAGATCAGAAGCGTGTTGTGACTGCTCGTGTCTATGATGCTGTCCTTGCTGGCATACCACGTGATCCACCAGTTCGTCGTCGCCTAGGCCTCAGCGGCGCGATGAGCAGCGACAAGGGCGAGAAACAGACCACGCCAGCCCTGCGAGTGCCGAGGGCCGCGCCGTCCAGTCCATGATGGGGGGCGCGAGCGTGCTCCATATCTACGTCCTGCGGCCATTGGCTGCCATGCGGACAGGGAAGAGGTTTGGGATTCGGGCAGCGTGGTCTAGGGTGATGCCTGCGCTACTTACACACGTCGTCGTCGTTCGTCCTGGTCGCGGTCGCGTCGCGTCGGCCGTTCTCTTTTTGTTTTGCTGCAGGCGCTGTCCGCTCCTGCCGACCACGCCAAATCCGAAGTCCGAGATCCTTCCCCCCCCCGTACGAGTCCCTTCCCTTCTCCCTCCTGAATCCTCCCCCTTGTCTACTCCCTCCCCCCCCATGATTCCTCAAACTTTGTTCTCGAACGCACACATCCGACAAGCCGACCCTTCACATAAAGCTGCAGATGACCCTCCCTCCTTCTCCCCTCTTCCCGCCGACCCCCTCCCTCCACAATTACACAGTACCAATACCCTGTCTTTTCCCCCCTGGCTCCGTCCAGGAGATAGAGCTGCTTCTCTCCGCGTAGTGTTGCTAGCACGGAGGATGTCACATGATGTCCTAATCATAGCTGGTTACAGCGCGACTGCTCTCTGTCTCTCAAAGCGGTGCTCCTGCTGCAGCGTGGGCTTCAGTTTCGAGTCGACGCTGTGCTCCTGCCGTTCAGAGTGGCGCTCTCGTCCCAGCGTGGGCCACTTTTCTGGATCCGAGTCCTGCTTCAGCGTTGTCGCCCCCCTCATTTTCCCTCCACCATCCCCTGGTCCTCCTGCTCCTCCCGCTCCTTCCCCTCCAATTCCTACTGCTGATGTTCGTCCTCGTCCGCCTCCTCCTCCTCCTTCCACATCTTCCTCCTTTTCCTCCTGCTCATCCTCCTGCTCACCCGCCTCCTCCTCCTTCTCCTCCTCCTCCTCCTCCCTCCCTTCCTCCCTCCCACCCACCCTCCCACCCCCCTCATCATCAGCAGCAGCAGCAGCAGCAGCAGCATCAGCATCAGCATCAGCATCATCATCATCATCAGCATCATCATCATCATCATCATCATCAGCAGCATCATCACCGTCATCATCGTCATCATCATCATCATCATCATCATCATCATCATCATCATCATCATCATCATCATCATCATCATCATCATTATCATCCTCCTGTGTACGCAGCTCCTCTTTCCCGATTGCGCATAACACTTGCGGGTCTTCTTGTTGGAATTTCAGGTCGGCTATGACGCGTGTCCGCGAATAGAGAAAGAGTTAGCGCAGTGGGAAGTGATGGGAGGGAGGGCGCACCTAGTTTGCCCTTTCCCCTCTCCATCCTCCCCCTTCCGCCTCGTCTTCGTCCCCGTCCTCCTCGTATATGCTGCCTCCCCCCTCTTGCCGGTGTTGCTTAAGTGGCTCTGGACCTAGGTGACCCCAAGTCTCTTATGGAGCCGCGGATGGCTTCCAGAGCACGCCATCACGAGGCCCAGAGGGCCCCAGAGGCCCCGAAGTGGCGCGAAAAGCAAGGAGCACCCTGGGCCAAGACCACCTCTGGCACCACCCGACTCTTCCTGCTCGCATCGACGCCGCCGCCCTGGCGGTGCCGCGCCGCACTTTTGCGCAGTCCCCGCGCGCCGTCACTCCGAGAGCGCTCGAGCCGTGGCTCGCGAAGCGCGGTACACGTGGCGGGCGCCAGACGCGCCAGACGCGGACCTCGGGCAGCGGCCCGCGTTTTCAAAAAGCGCGGCGGGGGGGCGCCAGGCCTCCACAGAGAGGGCGCACAGCGCCGACCCCGACCTCCAGGGCATGGGAGAGAAGAGCACGGCAGAGGCTTTTGTTTGCTGCAGCTCTCGGCCTCCGGGGGCCCTCGCCGGGCCCCAGGGCTTCGGGAGGAAGAGTCAGCTCTGGGGGAGGGGTCGAAGCTTGCGAGGACCGCGCGCAGAAACAAGTCCAGACGTCCCAGACCCCCTACGCTACGCAAGGATTTTTTTCATGACGCGACCCCCAGAGGTCCAGACCCACTCCCCGGGACCGGCTTTTCATCCCGAGTCGTTTTTTTGACGGTCCCGAGGCCCAGCAGCGGCCCTCAGAGGCCAAAGGTAGCAAGAAACATCCCGTCGTGGTTTTTGTCATGGCTCGAGGGGGTCCGGGTTGGATGCCTTGGCAGATCTGCACCGTCCCCAGGGGCGACCAGTCTTGGCCCCCAGGGGGCGCACACGCCCCCGGGAGGCTTCGCCGGGGAGGCGCGTCGGCCCCCAACGTGGGCCCGGGGTTCGGATCGGACGAGAAAGTGCGCGCAGCTGGTTGCGGCCCCGCCGCCCGGCGGTTGTCTTAAGTCGGGCGCGTCCCTCTACAGGAGGAGTTCTATGTTATGATATGTGTACATACATCCATGTATGTATGAATGTATATATGTCTGTCTGTCTGTCTGTCTGTATGTATGCATGCATGCATGCATGTATGTATGTATTTATACATACATACATACATGCATACATACATACATACATACATACATACATACATACATACATACACACACACACCTAGATACATACATACATACATACATACATACATACATACATACATACATACATACATACATACATACATGCATACATACATACATACATACATACATACATACAAACAAACAAACAAACAAACATACACACAAACATACATACACACATATACAAACAGACATATACAAATGTGTATTCCTGAGTCTATATTTTTTCCCCCGAAGCCCGCCCCACGCACGTACCCCTAAACCGACCTCCCCCTTCAAAGAACACCATGGGCGCCCTTTCGGACGTCTCGGCGGCCCCCTGGACGCCCTTGGAAAAGGTCCGCTGGCCCTTCCGGGCCTCCCAGGGCGCATTGCTGGGCCTTGCGAGCAGACTCTAGGCGATCGGAGGGGTCATCGGGGAGGCGCAAGAGAGACCAAAGACAGCACAAGAGCGCTCCAGGAGGAACCCCGATAGTCTGAAGATGGCCCAAGAGGCCCCCAAGACGCCCCAAGAGGCCGTCAGGAGAGCCCCGAAGAAGCAAAAATCGTTCATTGCCCTAGGGAAAAGTATATGCTTAGCATCTCCACTTTTTGGGTCTTCGCAGCGTCCAAGACGGCCCGAAAGGCCCCCGATATCGCCCCAAGACGGCCCAAGAGGCACCCCAGAGGGCTTGATGACGGCCCAAGAGGGAGCCCAAGACTGTCCCAGAGAGCCCCGAGACTGCCAACAAGAAGCCCAAGATGCCCCCAGAAGGCTCCCAAGAGAGACCCACGAAAGCCATGGGAGACCCCCGAGAAGGCCACTGGCGGCCCCCAAGAGGGCCCTAGATGGCTCCAGAAGACCTCTGGAGGGCCCCAGCTCTTCAAGACGGCTCAAAAGGGCCCCAAGAACGCCCAGACAGCGTTCTCCTACGAAGTACATCAAGCTGACCCGACGATCATGGTTCCACGCTTGAGGCTCGAGGTTTCAGTTCCTTGATCGAGAGAGACAGGCAATGGATCTAGATTCGAAGTTCGCCGATCGAAGATTTCCTGAGTGCCTGGAGTCTTCCACGCATTCAGAAAGCGACCAAAAATCGATTTGTTCGGAGCTACTGCGACTTCTTCGGCGTGCCATGGGAACGCTCCTTACTTCCTCAAAGGACCTTCGCGCGTGAAAAAAGAATCATGCCTTCCCCGCTCCTGCCCACAAGCGTGCAAGCGCATCGGGCGAACGCGGTGTCAGCAGGCACCAGGGATATCAGATAAACGAGCCGATCGCCCGTCCAGGCCTCGAGGTCCCCCTGCTGCAGCAAGCGATGATTTACTGTTTTGCCGGGGAAGCGTCCGGAGCAAGGCGCAAGGCGCGAAGCGCCAATGCAGCCTGTATGTGTCCATATACGTTTACAGTATACATACATGCATGCATACGTACATACATACATGCATTCATACATACATACATATACGCATAGAAATAATGGCAATGACAGCGATGATATTAATACTGATAATGCCAATAAGCACAACAATAGTTAAAGTAGTCGCACTAGAAGTAGCAACAAGAACGACGACGACAACAGCAACCATAATAAGAATAGCAACAACATTGATAATAATTGCTCGAGAATCTTAATAGTAACCATGAACAACAAACTGGGGACGACGGGGACGGCTTGCCGATTATTTTGAGTAATGTTTGACTATTGTGAGTTGTCTGCCAAGCTCCGCCTACAGAACACATGCCCGACCTGACGCTTGCGTCGACACGCTGGCGCCTCCTGCGCCGAGAAACGCCGGGAGAGACCAGCTCCGTGAGCTGACTCGCTGGCCCCTTCGCTTTGCGATCCCCCCGTTCCGTCCACCCCGATGCCCAGACCCCCTCGGGCTGTAAAATTTCGCGGCGTGAGATTTGTCGCTATTTTGGGCCTCTGGGGTCCCTACCTGGGCCTCGGGACCGTCAAAAGACGACTCAGGATGCGAAGCCGGTCCCAGGGAGGGGGTCGGGACCTTTGAAGGTCGCGTCATGAAAACATCACGACGTCGGGGGTCTGGGCTCGCTGGCCCCCTCTGTCTGTGCGGTGCCCACGTTCCGTCCACCCCGCTAGGCTTCGCTTGGCCAGGGCCCGTGCCAGCAGGTCCCCAATTGCGACGGCGCAACGGGGGGCCGCGCTGACGGGGGTCAAGTCAGCCAATCCCTTCTGGCCGACCCGGGTTTGGGAGCCACGTGGGGCCGATTCCCCATCATTCCCCTTCTCTGCCTTCCGCCGACGCATATGTGAGAGCCAGGCTTCGCGACAAGGCCCTGGCCGACCCAGGTGGGTGCTGACATGGGTTAGTCCACGACGGACGCGGCCAGGGGGTTCGTGCTCCCACGGTGTTTTTCGGCGCACGTGGGGGAGTCGGCGCACCCCTCACAGGGGGCCCCACCTGCGGCTTCAGAGGGCGCGCGCGCATGCTGCCCCCTGCCCCATATCCTGGACCCACAACGTCGTGATTTTCTCACAACATGGATCCCTGGAGGCCAGGACCGACTATTCATCCTGAGTAGTCCTTTGATGGTCCTGGGGCCCCGTGAGAGCCTCCAGAGGCCGAAAATGATCACATGTTTTACGTTGTGATTTCTTCCCAGCAAGAGGATGTTGGGGAGGGTCCCAGCTCTGTCCTCCCACGAGGCTAGGCATCTCCTTCGGCTCGCCCAGAACGCTTCGGGCGAAGCGTAGCCGCTGGAAGGCATCGCGAGGCCGGGAAACCTCAAGCCTCGCACCTCAAAAGCCTTCCGTCGTGATTTCCTCACGGCTCGAGGGGTCTAGGTTCGGCGCGCCCCTCGCTCGGAGCGTGCCCACTCTGGCAGGGGAGCGCAGGAGCGCCCCTGGCTGGCGGGCAGGGCGCGAGGGCACGGGGAGGGGGAGGGGCGCAGAGGAGAGGGCGCAGGGCCCAGGAAGCCCAGGCCCCCATCGCGTCGTCTTCCTCCTCCCCTCATCCTCCTCCCTCCCTCATCCTCCTCCGCCTCCCCTCATCCTCGATCCCTCTCCTCGTCCTCCTCCTCCTCCTCCTCCTCCTCCTCCTCCTCCTTCTCCTCCTCCTCCTCCTCGTGCTCCTCCTCATCCTCCTCCTCCTGTTCCTCCTCCGGCCTCCTCCTCCTCCTCCTCCTCCTCCTCCTCGTGCTCTCCTCCTCATCATCATCATCATCATCGCTCCTCGTGCTCCTCCTCCTCCTCCTCCTCCACCCTCTTCTTCCCTCTCTGTTCCTCCTTCTCCTCCTTCTCCTCGCTCCTCCCTCATCATCATCCTCCGTTTCCTCCTCCTTTCCTTCTCCTCCTCCTCCTCTCCTCCTCCTCCTCCTCGTCCTCCTCCTCCTCCTCCTCCTCGTGCTCCTCCTCATCCTCCTCCTCATCCTGCTACCTGCTTCTCCTCCCCTTTATTCTCATCCGCCCTCCCTCATCTCCTCCGTCCCTCCCCTCATCCTCGATCCCTCTCCTCGTCCTGTCCTCCTCCTCCTCCTCCGCCTCCTCCTCCTCCTCACATCATCATCCCTCCTCCTCCTCTTCCTCCTCTTCCTCCCCTTCATCCTCCTCCTCCTCCTCCTCCTCCTCCCTCGCCCTTCTCTTCCTCTTTCTCTTTCTCCTCCTCCTCCTCCTCCTCCTCCTCCTCCTCCTCCTCCTCCTCCTCCCCCTCCCCATCCTCTTCTCCTCCTGCTCCTCCTCCTCCACCTCCTCCTCCTCCTGCTCCTCCTTCTTCCCTCCCTCCCTTCCTCCTCCTCCTC